>JASVER010000018.1:10379401-10772986 GCA_030449065.1 Oceanodroma leucorhoa
AGGAAGTATGTAAAAAGTAAACTGAATTGTGAAACCAAATTACAGCTAAACACAATGACAATAAATACTTTTAGCCACAGGCAATAAAATATTGCATCATTAATAAAGCTAAGTGGAGAAAAATTTTGCTTGTCACTTTCATTTATAACTTAAATTTTATACTTTAGCCTTACACGTTAGCTCAGTGCATTACACATCTCTCAGGCAATTCCCCTCTGGCCCCAGCAATCATGAGTTACTGTGGTTTCAGAAAGTGGTGAACTGGGTAAATGGAAACTGATTTTCAAGGATGAAATAATGGCCTAATTCAAGGCTGTAGCAGTTTTAAAGGAAAGACAGTTGAGACAGAGAAATAGCAAGGAATTGATGACATGGAGGTTAAAACTGCAAGTCCTCATGGATCTGGGAGACAAACCTGAGAGGAACTTATGGAGCATACTTAAGCTGTTCTGAGATTAATCATTCATGAGTTTGCACATGCCATCGGTAATGGATACAAATAGTGCTGCTCTTGACCCTCCCAGTGATCCAAACACCAAGCCCATTCCATGTCCTAGCTTGTAAAGGCCATTCAAGAGACTCACCAAATTCAAAGAAAGGGCTGAAAAAATAGGTAAAAGGAGCTCTTCATTCTACCACTTGGTTCCAAGGAAAGCCAGGAAGAAAGTGGCAAATTATCTCACGGTTAGTTATGCAGTGTAAGGGGCTGGTGTACCAGTAGTGTTAATGCAGAAGCACCTCAGTAACAACACTTGGCTTTCTTTAATAGATGTAAACCAGAATAACCCTATTTATGGCCGTAAACAAGAGTTATAGCTGTTTGGGATCTTGTCCTGTACATTCTTGGTATATCTCTCATTAAAGCATCAAGTCTGGGGAGATTTATTGGGTAGGGACCCAACATAACAAGTCCTTCACATATGAACTAAATTTTTGAGGGAGAGCAAAGATAAAGCTGAAAACAAAACTCCTGTTGCTACCAGCTGCTACCAGCTTCAAGAGGAAGCAAAAAACTCACCTGCTGGCCTCAAGGGAAACAGAGATCAATGGATGCAAAGAGGACTAATAGGCTAAATGTTAAGCTTCCCTTGAGATCTCCCTTCTACCCACTACAGAAACAAATCATTACTACCAACTCCTATCCTTTCAGCCATGTAAAAGAATATGGCATGTCTGCTAGAGCCAGAGATTAGTTTTGGTTTTATGGTATGAGTGAGTGAGCAGTGAAATAGATCTTTTATTATTTTACTGCACTTATTTTCTTGTTCTATGCTTTTATGTGAGGGCACCTCATGGACACCCTGTTGTAAACTGCAGAGTCATTTATGGTTTGTTCCTCTAATATGTTTCATACTGTTGAGAACTCTGTTGCAGTAGACAAAATTCAGTCTAAGAAAGTGAGCAGCCTAGAAATAAAAGAGGAGGAAAAAAAAAAAAGGCAGGAGGAAATTCACATCAGCTGCAGCCTAAAGACATTGGTAAAGATTCTGAGGAGTCTTAGATTTACCGTCCAAGGGAGTAAATGGAAATGTTGCTCATGACTTTGGGCTTCAGTGCTGGCACCCCATAACATTCATTTTATTTATCCAGTAGCAAAAGAACCTTCCCAAAACTATTCCAAGCAAAGACCGTGCAAGAGTCCTTGGAATTCACAAATCCATCGATTAAACTAGTGCTATTAACTGTACCTCTTTATTTGAAAATTTTGTACATACATATATATGTTCAACATCAACTGCAATTGTTTCCAGATTCCTAGTGATTCCCAGTATCATTACTGCTATTTGGTTCCAACCTTTTTAATTTAAGCTCTGACTAAAACACATGGGGCTTCCTTGGATCAGGAAAGATTGATACTGGCAGGCTGGAGATCAAAAGGAAAGATTTATTATAAAGATAAACAAATGTACATCTCACCAGTATCATCTGAACCTGTCCAGATTATAAGAATCTTGTGTTAGATCTTGTGTTAAAAATTACTGTTTGCTACATCGATTAATTGAGTTCACTTTTGCAATTAAACTTTTCTCTATAAACACTGTTAAAAAGCGTTTCTTATAACCTAAATATAGAATACACCTTTTTTTCCTTGCCTGTTACATGCCATAATTGGCATCTTCATGCACTGCCAGGCTGTAAGGAATTAATCCATCACATTATGTAACTATATACTGAAGTTCATTCTTCTACTGTAAAATGTGCACGTATTTAATCTTAAACCTAGTCTTAAATCCTTTAAGTAAATATTTACATGTACGTCTGTACTTTATCTAGAGGGATCTAAGCCTTAATTTTATAGATAGAAATCTGATTATAGAAAACTGAATAATTCAGTTACTACCATATACTTTCCCATAGGGTTTAATCGGAGATTACCATTGACTTCAATGGGTGTGTATCAAGCCATTAGAAAGGTGCATGACAATTAGATATCTGAATCACTTAAATCTGAATTTGACTGAATTTGAATTTCTTTAAACAAAACTTTTCCCATTGAAACCACGCGATTTGGAACACGTTTATATACCAGAATATCCATTGGTAGATTTCGTATCGTTAAAACTCGTTTGCGTTGGAATTTTGTGATCTGTATTTTAAACACTGCTAATGGGGCCCAGTTTTAGTTCTTTTGTCTATTGAATAATTTGTCAGATACAAAAGCTGCCTTCTCTCTTTGCACTTTATTGTTTCTTACTGAATTCTCAGAGAACTGCAATTCTGTACTCTGAAAATAAAATGGGTCCCTATTTCCTTATTTTTCTTATTATTACTTGGGATCAGCTGTAATTGTGTAGGTTTCTTTATACTGAAGAAACAGGCCTGAGCTACACAGGGTGATTGATCCAAAACAATCTCGAAAATGGGTGCTCCAGACCTCCTGCAGTTCTTTAATCCTCTTGATATAATGCACTGTGATAGAAACTAGCATTTTTAAAACTGGCATTTTTTATAACATTACTGTGCCAGAAAGCAACTCGGTGGATGTCTCACTCACTCATCAATGACTGGCTGAGATGTCCTTTTTGGTAGTCACTGATTTATGGATCAAGCTGTCACTGTTGAGCTGTGGTGATGCTCCTGTGCTTACTTCCAACAAACACATTCCTGAATAATATTTGCTATAATTATAGACAGGTACCTGAAGGCAAGAACCAAATGAAATCACAAGGAGGGAAAAAAACAAGGGAAGGGAAAGGGAAATAACCTTTCACTATGAAGATTATTTACTGAACAATCCCCATAGAGTATTGTCTTGGTCTTGAGCCCAGTCAATGTACCTGTAAATTTTAACATGGAAAAATCCTTTTGGAAACCGAGCAAAATATCTAGTTTTCAAACTATTTGAGATGTCTCTCATATTAGGCTCATCCAGTGTCTGGTCCAGTGGGAACCCAATTTAATCTGAATTTTCCAAGGGCAATAACATCATGTTAGTTCACCTTACCCTGTCTTATTTTCAGTGTATTTTTGTCTGCATGTCAACTTCTTAATTTTTTTTCATTATTCCAACTCATCTTTTCTGTTTTCCAAATGATTTTTTTTCTTATGAGTCCCTAATTCAGTGATCTCCTGGCAGCAGATACCTGCTTATCATCTCACATAACACAGAGGTCTCAAAAAGCTTTCCTGTGATGAAGAATTACCTGCATCATGACTTACATAATTTTCATCGGATCCTGTCTCTCTTCACTACCCCAGCATCCACACAAGCATTTTACTCCAGCTGTGCAAAGTGTATATTGTCCTTTCTTCCTCACTGGCCAGCAGTCTGGAACAGCCAAATGGCCTAATCATGGGCCTATATAATTTGCAAATTAGTATCACATAATACCCTTGCAGATTGTTCTCATCATCTCTGTGATTTGCATGTACTTTTCTGGATAAGACTCATTAGACTTCTACAATTCAGGATGCAGAGTCCAGTTTCCCAGGCTTAATGGAGTCAATGGGTATCTAGTAAACATAGTCAGTGGAGCATAAGATGCCACACCTCTTTTCCTGAAGTAAACATCTAAAATATGTTAGAGGTAGTACACTCTAAAAATGCCTCTGCCTCTCCCTTGACTTTAAATGGAACTCACCCACCCACCCAGCTGCAGACATTTAGGCTGCGGACTTCTAAATTATGTGATGTGTATCCCCCCTTAATGACCACATCCTTGTTTTCATCAGTAGTCAGCAATGAAGAGTTAATATCACAATGCAAACAATAAATTATAAAACTCTCTAATTGAAGTTTTAGGCTGTGAAACAATCTTCTCAGGAAAGTAGTGGAAAACTATTTGTAACATCAGAGGTTAACCAGGGCAAGGATACAGAAAATATGTTTCTGTGATTAAAAATGTTTACCAATGCTAAAGCTTCCCATGAAGCAGTTTCTTGCTACTGTCTAAACAAAAATGACCAAACTAGTCCAAACCCACAAATGTTCTGTAAATAAGTATGTTCCAAGTTTCTATTCCATATCCTCCTATCACCATAAGACTGTTATGCTGACACAGCAACTGTAGTGAAATAGGGAAACAAAATAACAGAAACTGAAACTACGATACTGAAGACTGGCTCTATTTTTTGCTATTCATCTGAGATGGAAGCTTTTATTTAATTGCTAATAATTACCTTTAATTGTCAGATGCAAAGATTATTTTCTATTGCTGGTGTCCCTTGGGGCAATTAAATATGAATACTGTTAGGATGAGTCCTCTGTCTTTCAGGAATCTTATGTGAAAAATTGTTGGTTTCGATAAATGTACAGTTATTTTTGTGGTTGAAAGCCCTTCAGATTCCTCAGGTCAGCTCTCTGCTTTGGATCCTAAAAGAAAAAAGGTAAATCAGGCAGAGTGCTAAATGAAGAAACCAATGTAGAGGCTGTCCTTTTTTAGTTTTAAAGCACGTATTTTAAAAAATAGGAATTATTTCCCTCCCCAAGTTAAAAGGAAACATGAATACACATTTTACTTCATATCTTTTCCTGGAAAAGTTTATTCCCATGCCCAAAAGACTACTAATAGTGGTTGTCATCTCATTACAGTGTAAATAGTTAAGTGATATGCAGAAGTAATATGTTCTTATTTTTAGTAGTACTGAGATAGTAATCACTCCAGTAGTCCAGTAGTATTCCAGGAGTACTTATTCCTGACAATCTTTTAACCCAAGCTTGAGTTAAAGCAAGTTGCAGCACTGCCATTTTATTTGTGCAATTAAACAAGYACCCAGCTACCCCAGCTGGAAAAGTTGTGATTGAAGGTTTTTTTGTCTTTTGGGCTCAAAATCACGCAGCATTATTTCAGCAATGGATTTGATACACTCTTCTAGTGCTGCAAAAAGTACTAATAAGGTTGTCCAATTCTGTAGCAAGGAAACCATAATATTACAGCTTGAAATTTAACAATTAAATGACAACAGAGGGAAAGGTCATCTATGTGCAACCAAAATAAAGAGTGAGTCGTCATCTAGAAATTACCTTCCTTGGAGAGGATAAAAATGTGTGGGTTAAGAGATCAGTAGAGCAACATCTTTTAGACACCACTACAGTCTCCTTTGAAACACTTGTAGCGATGGAGCAGCTGGGAGATGTTCCAGAAACACAAAAAAATGTTACAAAGGCGAGGAAAGTGAAATGCAAAGCAAAGTAACAGAAGACCACCAAAGTAACTGAAACCACAGTGAAAAACACAATAAAACCCAATGTTCAGCCAAAGGAATTTATTCTCAGTAAGTTTTTGACCTCACATGAGGGTTTGTCTTTGTATGTAAGAATGTATTTTTACATAGATTCATAGAAATTACAGCAGATAATCCAAAGAGGAAAATTCTAGGAGATCATTTTATGTTACAGGAATTAAAGGATTAAGCACCTTCACTCAGTGACTGTGCTGTCATCCATTCCTGTGCAGCAGAGTGGCACATCCTTAGTAAATAGTATGGTCACTATCCGCTTCCCCTTTCTGAGAGCCCATCTTTGCTACTTGGCCCTTCATTAATTAATAATGGATAGGCTAAAAAGCACAGTGGTGTCTCTAACAAAGACAAGATGGTCTAAGATATAGACTGAAATAGTCACATGGTAAAGATGATGGGTCTGGTTTCGTTTATTCCACGGGCCAAGGCACACAAATTCATATTCCCCTGAACTGGAAGCACAACTGGCGTGATCAAAAGCAGTACAGTATGGCACTGTGCCTGAGCGAAGCCCTGTCAAGAGCAGAAAGGAAGAATATAAATAATTTATGACAACATCAGGAGTCTTGTATCTGGCCAAAGTATGTAGAAAAGTGTTCATGAAAATAAGAATCAGGACCAAAATGTCTTACTAAATACATGCAAAGTGCTACTAAACCTCTCCAAAATAAAGACAGAGATTTTTAATGACACTTATTGTGTTTTATTCCCTTCAACTTAAATAATAACCAAGAGACTCCTACCAAAATGCTCAAACACCCTAATGCACCATTAGCAATACAGTTAAATCACAGCAGCGTTAAGCATCTCATCAAGAGCTCAGCCAACCTACAAAATTACTTTTCTATCTTTTCATCCCCTAGAAAGCTTCCACTCAGTTCCTGTCCATCTAATTTCCTTAGCCATCTTTGAGAGTCCCTGAGCAACTGTAACGGAGCCATGGAGGATTGAAGGCATTGACAGAAACCCAGTATCTGTTAAAGGTATTTGTCAATGCAGATACATGAAGCACAGAGCTATACAGCTTTTCAGGCAAGTCAGATAAGGGAGCAATAACAGACTCTGCAGCTGTGTAAAGCAACTAATGTCTTGTACTTTGACTTTCTCTGGATAAACCAAAGTCCTGCCCATTACATATAATTTGCTATTTCTCTCCCAATGTCTTTCTCAAGAACACCAGGCAAAAAATACTACCTCTGAATCACACATAACAGAGAAAGAGATTACTTCCCTCCTGGAGAGTCAGGGCAGAAAAAACAGAACCGTGAGTCACAGTTCTTCTTCCAGTCTGTGGCTGAGGTCTCTCACTGCTGGCCCAAAGTCCATAGAGCATTTGCTCTACAGTAGCAAAGATGCAAGGCCACTTCTCTGCTGTGACTTTTACACAGCCAGCGGACAAGTGCCAGCCAACAGACCTCTCTGGAGTACTCTGGCTGCTAATGCAGCTTCACTCTCACCCCACAGACACAATCTCAGAAGGATCTATAAATAACCACTCAGTGCTGAAATAAACACAAGGGGCCAGATTGTATTGGTGCAACTGAGACAAGGAATGCATTTGGGCTGTTGGTGTTCATCTTACAATCAGATTGCAGCAATGTGCAGATGTCTGTAACACACTGGAGAAACAGAAGTCAGCCACTGTGTGATCTGTACTTACAGTTGGAAAACAACAAAAACAAAGATGTATTCCTTAGTAGTTCCCAACAATGTTAATACTGCCTTCTGACCCAGTTTCTCTGAAAACGAGAAGCAACATTTAATTGTCATGCCATCTTCCTTTTCTTGCACTTGGATTCATCTGCTCTGAAGACCATGCAGCTAAACCATCAGTTTGATCTTCAACACTTTGGCCAGCTATCTACTCAGCCTCCCTAGTACTGCTTGCATCATCGTTTTGGTAAAGAAGATCCAGAGAAAGAATGGATGATTTCCCTGCAAAGAAGCACCGCTGAATAAAATAAACAAAATGCTTCACATTCCCTCTGTTCAAACAATGCCTGCAGCCATAGAGTGGGTGACATTACTGAGAACAACGACATCTATTCAAATTTGTAAAGGAAGCATTTGATAGACATGCTTCCTTCAACACAATAACTTCACTGAATGAGCTGTTAGCTTATCTAGCTTCTACGCTTTGAAGTATACTGTTTGAAAAAGTCAAGCGCATACCAGCAGTCCTAGACTCGAGTTTATTAGCTTGAGAAATGTTTTCAATTTCACACTGAAAAAAACCAAAACTGTGACAGCTTATTTTATTTGTTCAGCTTTTGCTGATTGAAAGAAGTGACAGCGAGCAATAATTTACCATATAGTTATGAGGAGATCTGCAGAGAGCAATGAATTTCTAAGAATCATCTTTCTTAGTCCATATTACATAATCTTATCCTTTGCTGTATTCACAGTTGACATCCCACAACACTTAATCCTATGGAAGATGTCACCTAACATGGATACATCATGTGCATTTGTCTAAAAAATCAGTGCATGCAGTACTTATCTCTCTATATTTAGGCCCGCAGCTGATATTGATGCCACTAGAAATTATTTTATCAAGTAAATCAGTCATTCAGATATTGCTGGCTATGAAAAATTTCTGGCTGGACAGGACAACTCACAAAAATAAGTAAGTAAACAAGTAAATGCTCTATTAAAAAAAAGTTTCTACATTACCCAGAGGCTACTATCTTACGTTAAGTGGGGAAAAGAAGGAAAGACCCAAAAAACCAGACCTTAGCTGATCCAGATCAATCTTGCTTTGGGAAGGAAGATGATTTTATTGGTAACACACATAGACTGTAGTCCTCACTGCAGCTAAAAAGCATCCTTGTTATAATATGTAACAAAATCTAAATGATGGAATTCAATAACATTGTCAAATCACACATTTCATTTGTGTAAACTTCAAGTAGTTTGCAATGCTTGCTAATTTTTTAACTTCATGGAGCCTGTTATTTTAATAGAGGTGTAGTCTAATTCCTTACAATATTTCAATATATTTTTTTGAAAAGCTGGGACTGCCAACACCATAAAAGTATTTATACTGAAAGGGAGAAATGACGTCTTTAAGATCATCAGGAGCATTCAAAAAGATTTACAAACATAACAAACGAGTTTACAAACCGTACACCAAATGCTGCCATTGGATTTGCAGAGATTCCAGGCCAATTTCCATTAAGTGAACACAGCAGCTCCACAAAGAATACAAAGATAGAAAGATATATTCTGTCCTGTTAAATATTTCTTAAAGCATTTCTTAAGCATTTCTTAAAAAACGTCATCTCTAATCAGCTATGGAATACTAATTTATAGTATTTTAGAACATGTAATCAAAACCAGTTACAAGTATATTGTGATATAGATACTGTTTCATGCACCATTTAACAATAGTCTCATACTTAATATGAGGTGATAATAAGTTGAGCTGATTTTGACTGTTCTTCTGTTGGGCTTGGAAAAAGATGGGAATATATTTTAACTAAGACAGTGGAGCCAACATTCTTATTTTGTGATGAAAGTACATCTATATCAGTGATCTCAGATGATTAGTGCTATGTACAGACATCCTCAAGTCAGTGTGTGGAAAAGAGACTTTGGGAATGGCCTGTATTGTTTCATGCAATGACACAGATTTCCAAAGGGTTGATTTTTTTTTTTCCCCATGCAGAACAGGTCATTTGCCAATTTACCCCATATCCTTTATGATTATTTCAAAGTATTCTGATTATTTCATATTATAGGTTATATGAGAATTGTATGCGTACTAGACAACTTCCAGCTGTCTAGTATTAGTCCACTAATGAAATGCATTACTGAGTCAATTAGAAATCCATTGAGGTCTATTGTAAAGTTTTCAGTGATAACAAGAGGTTTTCTGCAGCTAAAAATCTTTCACAGAACAAGAGAAAAATTAGTCCCATTGTAGAATAACCAAAACTTTTTTTTTTACAGTATGACAAAAGCCAAACATCACAGTAATGCCAGACCTAGCTTTCCAGGATGAACACAGGCAATACCTAAACTTGGATAGATCTTGAAAACATCACATGAATTACTTCTGTAGTTTCAGTAAATAGATGGAAAAGAAATGGCTTTATGCAACTATACAGACAGATCATTAAAATCTATACTATAATCTAAAATTAAAATCTAAGCTATAATATCTGTATTAAAAGAATAAAAAAGTGACAGTTTTGAATGATGTCAGTGTTATTTTTCTTGAGTACATTACACAGAGCTTTCAGCATGCCTGCAGATATGTAAGTAATCATTACCTACACATAAAAGGACAAGAACCATCTAAACTACATGGGTTTATACAATCCAAAGGTTTTGTTAACTATTCAATGGCTGGTAATGTCATTACGGAGCATCTTATCAAGTGAGTCAGTTGAGCAGGAAATCAAGAATGTTTCAACTTAATCCTTCAGCAAGGGCTGCCCTGCTCAGAAGTCCTGTTTAATGAACTTGTAAACTGCACTATAAAGTTAAAGGAAAATCTGACTGCTCATTTTCCTTGTTTATACCTTCTTTAGGAAACATCTGTTAGCCATTCTGCTGCTTCTTCTCCCCTTCCCCCCACTTTTTTTTCCCCTGCTACTATAATTTCTTACATTGCTATTGATTCAGAGATTGAAGGTTTAGGCAATCTTTTAGTCTTTAAAACCTGGCATTTCTGGGTTTAGTTGAGGTCACCTAAGCAATGAAGAAACTAACAACTGTTTGTTGGAATGTAACTGGGGGAAATGATTTTTTCCCCAGGGGGTAGAATTGTGACCTGGTTACATGGCGAGAAGAGAAGGGAGCTTTTTTTGAAGGTTTTACCCCTCTTGCAACTGTGCCAGCACATGTATACAATCCTGAGCTACTAGGCTGACGGAAAATGCCGTTTGAAAGCTCCACACAAGCCTGACTGTTACAAAGCTGACATTTTATTAACAAGTGTTATATTTGCAAGTTGTGTAGCCCCAACTTTACTCTGGAATTTAAAAGGTCACTGCAGACACCAAATAAGGCTTCAAACCTTTAAGACCTGCTGAGAAGGACAGCTGGCATGGCACGCAGAACTCTGCCACAGGGCGATAAAAGAATGAAGTGAATATTTTAGCAGTGAGCTGTCACTAATTAACACAAAATTTATTTACTTGAAAGATAAATATATTTGGAAATGGTAAATGCTCCAGAAAGAATGTTTGGCCATCAGTTGTGCAAGTGTTAGTTAAGTAGGAAACACACAAGACGTGCCTTGGCTAGGATCTGAAGCATTGAGGCTGAGTACCTCCAGACTCAGAGAGATGAAGTTGTTGAATTGGATGATGATTTCACACTGACTGCAGAAAATCTGCTGGTTACAGCAGAATGACCTCTGATTTACACCCTTTTAAAATGAGAGAAGAGCGGCATTTTCTGAGTGTCACGCCTAATACTTGCCTTTTCCTGCAACCGCACAGCCCGGTGGCATCGACCTCCAGGTGCTGTGGAACGTCAGCACTTTGAAACAGCAATACCAGAGATTTTAATCCAGCTGATTGCAAATATGAGGTACTAGGAAAAGTGTTTATCCTACATTTGGCTCTATGTAATGGGCATGACAGCACTGACAGTACTGCCTTGCATTTCCAGCAGGCTCAGGGGCATGCAGGATCTGAAGAGAGAGGTATAAAAATAAAGTTCCCACTTAATTTTTTTTCCTTCAAGGATATTTCATATTTGTTCTTCATTCACAAAAAAGTTTTAATATACCTGAAATTCTGAATTCTATGGTTTTTTCCTTGTATGAATGTAAAATAGGGCAGGGCTGAAGCTTTTTCTGCTAATATAGAATAGTCTTATAAAGTTCTTACCCAGTCAAATGGCACATGAAAAAAGGTTGCTGAAAAACTGAAGGCCATGGGAAGTCCTGCACAGAAATACTACCTGGAACCTGGGGGGAGCATAGAAATTATGAATAATTAATCATCATAATTTGAAAATGCTTCTTTGAGAATGACCTTTAAGAGCTTCAAGTGTGACCACGAGGATTTCCTCTTGAAAGAAGTTCAAGATGGCCATGTTGCCCCAACATCAAGTCAAAAATGTCTCCTTCAGCATTAAATACTTTTAAATCCTGTGGTAACATAGAGATGGCTTATAGTGGATTCCTTCATGGAAGACCACATCCCATGCTAGCAAATCATAAGCCACATTTCCTGTGTGTGGCCACCAAGAACACCACGTGTGATCACCGTGTCAAAACATATTCTCCCAAATAACTCCAATACAATGCTTTAATAGGCACTGTCAGTATGCAGTGGACACATCTCAACAAAAAATACCTTTGAGAACATCCATCCCAGGATATTGATGTACAGCACCAAACCCACTCAAGCTACTAAGTAACAAGTTGAATTGCTGGACAAATGGGCCACACAGTAAGAAACTGTCTGCCAGCGTACATCATTCACACTTGCAAATTACCAAAGCTTTGCAGGCAATGGCAGACAATAATTTTAAACTGTCTTGATGTGCTACCTAGCCTGTCTTCAGAGCAACTGGAAAGCAAGGATCTCCAGAAAGGCATCTGAGACAGTGAAAGAGATGTGGTACTTATCGAGGTGCTGACGGAATGGATTCCACTGTGTTAACTGAGAATCCATCTGCTTTTGCCAGATATTAAATAATTAACCTCATCTCAGCATGACATAATTTATTCTTAATATATACTTTTTTCTTCAGGCTCTTGTTTCAGTTTACACAATTAACCGAAAGCCAAGAAGTAGATGTGAGCCATTCCATACGGCATCATGCCTTGTTCCCAAGTGAGAATGTATATGAGAACTATATATTCACAAGTCTACCAGCAAGGTTACCTCGGCTCTTTGTGTCACTGGGTTCAACTGAAAACCATTCAGTGCAAAACCACTGCAAAGGGAGATGAGCCTGAAACAGAGTAGCAGTACCTCAGATCTTGTACAACTCCAGGACTGCTCAGTCTACAGTACAATTTAGTGAAGCTTTTGGATGCTTAGATGTCATCCAACAGAGAAAATCCACTGGAGCGTTGCAGCGCTCTGGAGCTGCCCCTCTACTGGAAGCCATGCGAAAGAGCATGTCAAAAATTTTCTGTGTCATCCTAAGACACCCTGTAACAAAGAAATTCACCAGTCACAAAATCTAGACAATGTATCACCCTCCTGAGTCTCTGGAATAACACACAGGGAAGATGAATGGAAACATGAGATTGTCCTTTTGTCTGCTTTTCCCTTACAAATCTTAAATTCAAAACACATTCTATACAGTATAATAAAACCTCAGAAGCACTAATGCATAGTCTATAGGACTGAAAAGAGAAGCAAAGAAGTGGGCAGTCTCAGAATGGTTTTCTTTGTAATTGCCTACTGCAGTTGGAATGAAACATTCTACTTTAATTATGCTTTATTCTGTGTTTTTTCTTTTAGTTTCAAAAGTGCAGAGACACTGCCGAAATGAAACATTCAGACTCCAGTCAGTGTTAAATGACTGAAGATGATGTGCTTCCATGTAATACAGTATCTCATTAAATCAGGGTCTAATCAAGCCATAAATGAAACATGTCAAGGCACTGGCTAGCCGAACTGTCTCATTAGTATCCAACCTCCATTTTCAGAAAAACTCTATAAAGACCAACTTTCAAAGCGGGAATATTTTTGTTCATAAAGAATACAGTGGTGAATAGTGTGTAGTTATGGTAGAAGGTTACTTCAATGTACTCAGGAAGGGTTTGAAGTTTAATTCTGCACTATGCACTGTTGCTTCAGAGCACTTTCAACTCAGAATAGCTTAACAGAAATTGAAAATACCAATGAATCTACATCTGAACTAAAAGGTAAGAGCCATCTTATCTATTGATCTGTGTTCTGCAGAACCAGTGCTTGATTCCAGTAGTCATCAACCTCTGACTCTGAACCTACAGATGTGATGTCAACTCTGCTGCTTTGGGTCCTATTCTGCCCTGCATTTAATAGTATATTTTGAACCAACGCGGTGAAACAACTAAATGTAAGAAATCCATTAACAGCAACTCCACAATTTCTTACGGCTTCCTTTCTTACCTTCTGAAACATGTTCTTCCTCTCTGTTACCTCTTAGGAGTGCCAAGGCTAGAGGAGGAGACATGAAGAACACAAAAATCTTTCTAGCATGCCTGTTTTAGGGATGAGAAGAAAGACATGGACAACTTCGGCATGATCGAGGCTAAATACAAACTCATCCCATATTTCTTTGCAGATGAACCTTGAATGAAACCTTCAGCATCCTCCACCTCCTGGCCACTGTCTCTTAATTACAGAGCTTCCACTAAGATTTTTCGCAAGAACAGCATCAGAGGATGGCAGGCAATTCTGATGCAGATAGTAGCAAAAATCTGACATCCAGCATCTGCACAGGAGGGCAGGGTTAAGAAATAAAACAAAAAAATTCTTATAAATATTATCATGGGATCTTTAAATGTCCAGATAAAGTAGACATGACCTCAATCCTTAGCATCTCCTCCAAAAAGCAAAACCAATAATAAGTGCTAATAAAAAATAATATTAAATATAAGGAAAACATGTAAGACACTGACCATTTTGGAGAGCTGCAGGACTGAAATGACCTTTTTGTAATGTTGGAAAGTTTTCTAAAAAGAAATGTTTAAGTTTCACAAGCAGAGAGCTTAACTGCCAGCATTACAGAAGTCAGTGGGAGTTCTGCCATTGACTTAATGGATCATGCTTTTTTAAGTGACTGAAAGGGAGGAAAGCCTGTAACGTAGTTAGCATTTGGAAGAAAAGAAAGGAGTCTTGAATTTCCTAGATATCCTGGAAGAGTAAGGTTGCAAACATAAAATATATGTGTAATTTGAAGCAAAGGGGCTCCTCACTTGCATAAAGCTAAGCACATCACCAAGTCGTCATGGAACTGGGATCTTGAACATCCTTTGAGAGAGGTCATACGTGTGTGTCTGCTTAGAGGACACCCCATCACCATGCCTGTCATTTGTTAGATTTCATTAAGAGACAGCCATTACATTAGTGTTGGTACGAATAATACACCATAATTGAATCTTTTTTTCCAGCTTTTTGGGATCTTTCTCGTCATTAAACTTCTTTCATTCTCCCCTTGGAAATGAGAATCTTTACATTAAGAAGGAGGATTAAATAACTATTATGATAAGTTAATTTAATGCACAGAAATTCTTCTTACATCGTGGTTGGTGGCCAAAAACTGTAACATTTTTTTATCAGAAATACCACTTAACTTTGTTGTTTTTCTGATATCATTACCTTGTGCACAAGGCAATGGCTTTATTTTTAAATGCATTGAAGCTTTATTCCCTCAAAATTAGAAAACTTCACAACTAGTATTCCTGGAGTGCAAGAAAATTCACTCTTTCTATAGTAGCTTTCCAAGACAGATCACGTTTAAAAAAAAAAAAGAAAAGGATGCAGTGTACCAGTGAAGGTTGTCCTGTGTTAGTTCTAAACATCAAAACAATCACACAAAATAACAGAAAAAGAATAAAAAATGCAAAATGGGTAATAAATTGTATTCTTCTAGTTTCTTTTTTAAAAAAGGAAAGTCGCAAATGACAAAGTCTCCCCAACTTCCAAGAGCAATGAGTGATATAGGCCAATATTACTAATACATTTCAGTCCTGGGAAATGGTAGAAGTCAATCAAAGCAAAGTACTGCTGTTGCAGTCACTGAAGCACGTGCCTGACTAAGTATAAGAACTGGTGTCCGGTGTGTGCGTCATGTCCATAGGCTTCACTGCATGCTTGGGACCTAAAATTCAGGGAGTACTGCCCATATGCCTGTTATAAATATCGCTTTAGTTCTGCTACTATGAATCAGAACTGCTGCAGGTTTTCAGAATTGCATGTGAGATGCAGTGTACACACACACACATAAAAAAGAAGTAGCTCTCCATTTAAGGAAATAAAAATGCCCTTATAAATGTCCAATGCCGTATCAGCAACAATATGTGTCAGCCAACATTATTGCTTTTTTATCACAGCTGTACTCTTTATCATGTTTGAATACTGTCTCTTCCCGTCAGTGTAGTTCTCCTACTGTTTATCCCTTTGCTGTATCTTTGCATTCTCTCTGCGTAAGTATAATAAATGTGTTATACGACCGGTATTTCAGCCAGCGAAACCAGCAATCACTCCCTGGTGCTGGCATTTCACCTTTGACTCGGTGCCCTGGAATCCTGCCGGTTGCTCCTACAGTCTCAGGCTGCGGCACTGGCTGCAACCGAGCAGGGGACAGGTATCAGACGTGTCACCAATGACATCACCAGTGACTCTGTGCACGCTGCTGGCTATTACTAAATGGTATTTGCTTCAGCATTGTTACGAAGTGGACTACGATGCTATTATTGAGTACCAGTGAGAGTTTAAAAATATGTTTCAAATGTCCTCATCATAATTTTTAATTTTTGTAAAAAGAGCCAAATCTCCCCTTCTTCCCATCTCTTCCCTCCCCCTGCCAAGTCGTGTCACTGATCAAGTGACATGGGAGCCATCATATGACTACTGAAAACCAATTCAGATGGTCTGAAGAGGGTCTTTATGTAAAGAAAAAAACCACGAAGTAAAATATTGTCCAAGATTGTTTCAAACATTCAGTTTATCACTGTGTCATTGGAATGTTATTTTCAGAAAAAGGCTGAATCTGCAAAGCTCCTTCGAGTGCTAGCCTTGTTAACTCCCATGATTTTATCAGGAGTCTCATCATACTTGCTGTCCTGCTAAAAGCCTCACTGCAGCACGGGAAATATTACAGAATCCACTATTCCACGATTAAACAAACCAAACTCGGGCTTCACGGTTGGGAAGAAAACTCACAACACATATACCCTAACGCTCAAAAATTCATAAACTTGGGAGGGAGAAGGTGGAGGCAACTTAGAGGTTTATGTTTGTTATCCGCAGTATTAGCACGTGCCCTGGGCTTGTGGCTTTAGTATGTGTTATGGCCCTGTTACAAAGGCACAGGCAGCAGCAGAACTCAGACCCCAACGTATTTAAAATTTCAAATGTCCCCAAGGCTGGGTTAGGCCCTGTGAGGACAGCACACAGTCAGAACAAGCAAGACAAAGCCCAGCTCAGCTCGTAGGCATGAGAAAGCTAAGCAATCGCTCACTTCCCCATGCGATAGGCAAGATGCGAGAAGGAAAAAGAGTCATGGTGTTGCATCACTCACCCCCTTCTCCAAGGAGGAGGAGGAGGAGGACTGGTAACTTGCCAGGACTTCTCACTCTGTTTTTTTTACGCTGTACAGATAGAAAAGAAAAAGGAGGAATCCGGCCCTCAGGTTTTGATTGTTAATAAGTTATTGCATAGTGACTAGTGAAAGAATGCCTTAAAAACATCAACACTGGCACCTACTACTTTGTTTTGCAAAGGGCTTCATCCTGTCTCCCCCTCCCCCTCTTCCACACGCACACGCACACACTGCTGGCATTTTTCTGTTCCTGTCTTTGTTTTCATTAGTGATATAAGAATGCATCCAGCCTCATTGTCAACACGTTTTCTTAAACAGTGCAGAGACAGACTTATTTTCCTAAATGCCTTTCACTTGCATTCTAGTTAAAAAAAACTGGTAAAGAAATTTTGAGGGAGAGAGACACTACCTCTATCCCACAGCAACTGTGATAGGGGGAGTTTTTCAGCCCTTCGAGGTCCCTAGAGAACTTTGAACACATTTACTAATATCAAAGCAGGGCAATAGTTTTTCAATGACATCATCTTCCCACTCCCTGTAACTGAGAACTCACCGTTCCCTGAACTAGATAGAGTCAGGAGGTTTGAGTGCCAAAGGTCTTACACCATAGTTTCACCTGCAAGTATTAGGATTTTCAGGCAGCCAGTAGCTGACCTGCTGCATTTGATATAATTTGCTAGTGGCAAAGTTCTTTCTTTGCTGTCTACATATCAGTACTAAAGAGCTACCCATGTCAAATTGCAAGGTTTATTTTAAGACAGCCCTAAGAGGCTTGAATCCAGTATTAAAATGATATGTGTTCTTAAAAAATGCATGACATTCTTAATATCCAGACTTAGGGCTCAATTATATTCACAGATGTATTCTGGGAGTGAATCAGTGCATGGATAGGGAGAGCTGCTCGCAGCAGAATGAACGTTCAAGGTACACGGCAGCAAACCCTTGTGAAAAACGAACTTTTAGGTCGCAGTGGTACTCTCAGTGTCCGACACGTTACACTGAAGACAAAGACAATCTCAGGCAAATATAAATCCTTTCCACTGATACAGCCTGGAACACTCTAAGTGCAGTTTACAGCCAACATTTGTTGTATTGTAGGGAAAAAAGAAATGTATACAAACAACTGTTCTTTTCCACCCTGAAACAATGGAATAACACATGATAGCTCCTTTACAGTGGTGAAATTCTGTCAGTAATCTCAACAGCTGCTTAGCCACCAACCGCAGCATTTACAACTGGTTAATTACAGACACCCAAACCCTTGCAACACATTTTGCTTTCATGGCCCAAACAGTATAATCAGTGACTTTACCCAGGACTGCACAATAACGTCTCTGTTTACCAGAGAAGAGAGCATAGTAACTTATCCCAGATTCATCATGGTCAACTTAAACATATCAACTTATATTTTCTGTTTTCTTTTTTAAAATAAAAAGAAAGAAAAAAAGGAGTTGAAAAGATTTTTTTTTCTTTTGTAAAAATGCAAAAGCAAGAAAACTGCAGATTAAGCTTGGGTAGCCCTTAACAAGATCCTTGTTCTGTGCCATGATTATAACAATTTGATTGTGAAAGTGGGAGGATGAAAAGGATGTTCAAATTGACACACTTCAGATCAGTGTGATGCCCTTCCTCTGGTGAGTAGCACTTCACAAGTACTTTCATTCTGTTGGACTCCTCTGGATTTGGCTGGAGAACTCAGGCACAAGAGATGCAGGCTGTCTAGGACTATCCATCACATGGCTCTCAGGAAGAACTAGCATAAATGATCCTGCAGGACGGATATTAAATATAGTAAACAGAGTAAAACAAAACCAGAACCTAGGGAGACTATTTTGTTTACTCGGAAGGATCAGAGTTCTCTGTGTGTATAATTCTGCTTGTCTATGAATACCAAATCAATTTAGAAGTTTTATCATTTCTCTTTCCTTGGAGGGGGAGGGGGGGGAGGGGAGGACACCAAGGCACAAAAAAGTGCAGGTTAATTTTTAAATCGCCCCTTAATTTTGAGGACCTGATATGACACTTGTTTTTTAGGGCAGAAGTCCAGGATGAAAACCCCAAATAGCGTGTAAGACACTCCCCACCCCCTCACACCCCCACCCCCATCTCTTATTAATAGGCTCAGAACAGTCATTTATGTCACACAGAGTGAGTCAGCAACTGGGAATCACATAGAGATCTGATGGATCATCCAGAACCCAGCCTGCCAGACGCTGTTCCCAAATAATACTTGAAACCTGGGGGAGGGGGGAAGCAATAATAGTACTGAAACTAAACACTGGATTTTCTAGCCACTTTAACTGCAGAAAGGGCTTTTGCCAACTTATTTTGCCCAGGAAATGAATTCCAACCTGTTATGTAAAAGCCCTAATGAATTCCTGCTCTGCTGAATCAGCACTGCAGCGAAAGCAGACCACCTCTGCCTGCGAGCCGAGCGAGCACCGATCCTGCTCAAATGCGACTGAAACCACTGTATGCTTAATATTTTGAAAGGTAGCTTAAACATGTCTTTAAAACCCACCACAGTCAAGAAAAAGCTAGAGGTTAGCTGTTAGGTGACAAGTGGAATGAACTTCCAGGTATTTTTCAAATCTCATTCCTGTAAATAAGAAACAGCTGACTATGATCCTGCAAATTCCAGTTGAGAAAGCTCTGATGATATTAATGCATTATGTTGTGTCCAGAATCCCTTGATAGAATTACAACATTACTGTACATAGCTGGGTGGATATTACTATGTTGCACGAAGAAATCAGGGATTATACTATCAGGAATAAACGCAACCGAGATCCAACACTAATGCACTTGAATACAAAGCTGATGCCTCCAAATTTAGTACAGCATGTTTTTCAACGCTAACTTTCTAACAACATGGACAAATAAAGCCATGCATACACTGGCAAACTGCGCCGTGCGGCTAGAGAAGTTTGCTGATGACAGTCTTGTTATTGTAACAGGAAGTGACTCAGCCTTGGCAACAAGAGATCAGATATTTTATTCAGAAGCATTAGGTCATTTTTTTTCCCCTAACCAACCAACAGTTTCACAAGGCAACTGGTTTTGTTTGAAAATAAATATCTATTTTGGAAGTGATTTGCTGAGGGAGTGGAGTTAAACATTTACGGTTAGGAATAACCCCTCAGTTTAATTCAAGGCATCTGGAAACCTCTTGTCCTTTTAACTCTCTTAAATTTGCTGCCTATACAAAATTCCACCCCCTCAGGCAAGAATTCTCCCACATGGGTGAGTAAAGTATCACCAGCTACATTATCATCATGAGAGTGAGCATGAGTGAGGAGATTTGTGCCTGGACCAGTAACTTTCCACGACAATTACACATGACTGATGTCAGCATTACAGCTAAAGTAAAACTACTTCACACAGGCATTACAGCTGAAGCAAATATGTGCCTTGTTGTAACGGCCTATTACATGATCAGTTATTTATAAATGGCACATGATGTGATGCTGCTTCTCCTAAAATCAGTGTAAAACAAAAATTCTCTTAATATCTGGCATCCAGCCTAGCCTAGAACAGTTTCTTTCCTTCTCTGCTTCTGCACTGTTACTTATTGTGTGTATCTTTTGCATTACATATAAGCTCACACAATTATGTGGAGACAGAAAAAATAGTTTTCCTTCAAATGTTACACCGATATTACTCATTTTTGCTTCAAGTACCTTTTAGCACAGTTCACAACTGCATAAAGGTTGCACAAAAAGAAACTAACTGTTCAAGCCAAAGTAAAATTCTCCCTCTAACGATAAAGAGTAAACACGCCACCAGCTGCAGCACTCTTAGAACAGGATTTCATCATCTTCATAATATTTTCCTGATCTGTTGTTGGTTTTATATTTTTAAAATACCAAGGAAGCATACTACTCCACATCACGATGACTCAAATATCCCATACAAACATATAAATAACATATAAATAACAATGCCAGCTTTTTATCTTGGGCAGGGAGCAGGCAAAAAAAAAGTTCATGGGGGTGTCTTAAAAACTCTATAGCAACAATGTTTATCTATTGCCTCCATACTGTGCCCAGAGCCTAATTTTAGGTATTAAAAATAAAACTCTGGACAATTTCCCACAACAGGCACTGCAAGAACGCAGTAAGGTCTCAAGCATTCTTCTTTGACATCAAAACGCATAATTTTTGTAAATGTGTAAAAATTAAACTTCTTTGAAAAGCCATTACAGTGAATATAAATTTACAATTTGGCGTTAAATGAAATATATCCTGAGAAACCTCAGTGCCCTACATTATTTCGCTGTTATCTTCCTTGTGACACAAGCAGTATTTTGTAATTCCAGCCCACTAAAACAGCAGATTTCATAATTTTGCTGCTAAAGCAACATGGTTTTCTGTGCTCTGTCAAACAGCATTTTTATCTTCTAGCAGGAAAAAATAGCTATCTTGTTCCACCATCTGCCAGAAACCTCTAAACACAGGGTGTGCTTCTGTGATTTCAAATTGCAGAAGCTTAAGTAACTCCAGTGTTATACCTATTAAATATACTGACAATCAGACCCTAACATTTTCAAAGTACTGTGGCACATTATTTAAGAAAGGTATTTCTACCACACCAGGGTTTAACTGCTAACACGGTCTACGTTTCCGTTTACTGTCCCTTCTGAGCACCATTATGTATCACATGATTTTAACTAGATAGTCATCTTGAAGTGCTGGACAAAGGCTCACTATCTATTCATAGCTTAACACTAAATTTGAGAAACCATGTTTCTTTGTCCAACCATATAAGCATAGAACGCAATATGAACACAATTTCAGCTCTAGTGCAGAACTCTTCCTATTCTATATCTACTCTCCTGACACAGTACACTACTGCAATTGTCTGACAAAACTTACCGCCTGAGAATTGCAATTTTATACATGAACACTCACACACACACATATATATGTCATTTTTTTATATATCTCATATTTGCTCAGACAGACTTGAAAACACAAGCCCCCAGTGTTTTAACACTTGAAGGATAATAAAAGGAAACATTGCTTATTATCCACATTTCACTACTTTAAAGCCAATGTGTGCTTTTCTGGGACCTAACATTTAATATATGAATGCTTGGAGTCAGGTTTCTCTGCRTTATATTCAACAGGCACGAATATATTGCCATCTTCCATTGGCACCATGTCAGTTTTATGATTACAAATCCTCCATTCGCATGTGTTCTTCTCAAAAGCACTCATGTTTTAATGGGCCTCCATCATACATGAAACCTTAATCTAGGAACTGACAAGTTTCAACCCTGATGTTATATTTCTTGCTGAAATAGAGACTCCAGAGCTCTGATTTAGCACACTCAGTCAGGAGCAGCAGTTGACAGGAACAGATAAACTATAACCTGCTTGTTACTGTGTGCACCTCCCAGCTTCATCTCAGGCCAGGCTGACCCGAGGAGCTGGGGATGTAGGAAATATTTTGAGTTTTTCAAATATATGGCTTATTTTTTTGCATTCTTTGTGGGACAGGATATTATTTTAACTTATTATGAGGCACAGTAGCAACTAACAATATTCATGATTTGTAAAGCTAGGAAGATAATACAAGTTACATTTTCATAAGGACAAAATATTTTTCCGGTTGTATACATTTGTGATGCTGCTGTAATGCATTTTAATGGTCTCAAGTTCTAAAATTAAAAGATTCTGAAAACTCATTTTGGGCATGCAACACAAATTCCCCATAAAATACACAAGCTTTTGGTGGAATACAAATATCAAACATACATAGAGAGACCTATTAAATCATACTCTGATCATTTTTCTCTTCAATATGCACTGCAGCATATAAAATAAGGGGAGAAATAGAGAAACGGTGCAGAAACTCTGTAGAACAACAGAAAAAGGAAACAGGTTGCACAGGAGACAAGCTCTCCTTGAAACTAAAGGAAGACACAGAAACTCTAGTTAGAAAAAGTATTTCAGAAAGTGGTCTTCATTTGCCTAACTCATTCTAAAAGTGATCCTAACAGGGTCACAGAAGTAGCAGTCAGAAGGGGAGAAAAACAAACTCTTATCAATTACAAGAATGAATAGAGAAAATATTGAAATTATATCCGAATCTAATGTAGAAAAATTATGCTCCTCCTAATATTCTCAACTTCCCTGAGGATTTCACTGTATAATAATGTAGCCTGTAACATCTTCAAGGAATTGCAAGCATATTGCTCCAATGAAGATGCAGTTCTCAGATATTTTACCAAGGCTGTGTACTTCCTCCATAATTATCCTCACAGGTTTGTCTTTCTTGTTATTGTTGTTTGATATTTTAAAGTGAGGATGTATGGAATACGTGCCCTCCTAGACGTCACATAGAAGAAATCTTTCCAAGCCTTGCAGACTTTTTGTTTGAGTTTCAGGGTCATGATTAGGGACTGGAACATCTTTCATATGAGGAGATGCTGAGAAAGCTGGGACTGTTGAGCCTAGAGAAGAGAAGGCTCAGGGGGATCTTATCAATGTGTATAAATACCTTATGGGAGGGAAAAAAGAAGAGGGAGCCAGGCAGGACAAGAGGCAACGGGCACAAAGTAAAAACCACAAAATTCAATGTGAACACAGGGAAACACTTTTTTTTTTACTGTAAGGGTGGTCAAAGACTGGCACAGGTTGCTCAGAGAGGTTATGGAGTCTTCATCTGTGGAGATATTCAGAACCCAACTGGACATGGTCCTGGGCAACCTGTTCTGGCTGACCCTGTTTGAGCAGGGGGTTTGGACAAGATGATCTCAAGAAGTCCCTGCCAACCATTCTGTGATTCTGTGAATATTTTTGTGTCTGTTTCAGGATATTTACAATACCTGATTCCTTTCCTAGATTTACCAGCCGATAAGTCCTGCCTTCCCTAATGACTTCCACAGCCAACAAGGTCATGAGCCAACCTCCGTAAGCAAGTAATCTGCTTCCTGCTGGTTAGATAGGAGCTCACTTTCCTCTGTGAACTACAACATTTCCCAATTCATGATCATTCTGACTAGAACTTCTTGTAGCATGGGTTTTCTGGCTTTATTCCACATGCCATGGTTCTTTTCCTAGCAAAAATACAGTCTAAGATAGCGCACAGTGGTACTACCAGGAAGGTGGGACACAGTTAGGTAACACTGTTGAATATGAAAGCTCAGACATTCTTTGGCCCTCCCAGCTCTCGTGCAGAGTTTCTAAGACTTACTGGCAAACTAAAGCCGATAATATTGAACTTACTTCTAAAGACATGAAATCCTGCCTTGCCTCAGTTCTTGATGTGATTGTGATCTGAGGTTGTGCATGTCTGGAAAAGGTTAAAATTTGCTTCAATATTGCCTCACCAATGAGCCACAAGTCCATCACCTACCAGAAACTCTGGATGTCAATTACAAACATGGATCTTTTGCCAGTACAAATAGTATTTCAACTATTAATTCTTGTCTTTCAAGAAAAAAAATAAAAATCATATGCTAGCTGTTTTTCATTAATTCAAAACTTACCACTACAGATTATTAACATTTACTCAATGCTAGAAATTCATATCACTTATGGAACAGGCTTTTGTGCTCCAATTCCTCTTCTGAGTTGTCTATTTCTTGTTCTGCATTTTAAACTTATTTACTGTTAACCATAAAATGGGGAAAGAGCAATCATCATACACAGCTCTTAACAACAATGATGTGTTTCCATCTCTGAAGAGTAAGAGCCTGTGGAGTTGGTACACTAATGGCAATAAATGCACGTTTTGAATCTGTTCAAAAAATGCAATACACTTGTTAAAACTATTGCAACAAAAGATACTTAACTACTAACAGAAGGGAAAGCAGACAACCTTTCTGCATATTTATGAAAGTAGTTTTGGTTTGAGGAATGTGACATATCCCAAAGAGGAAAGCAAATCTCACTTAGAAAAATTAAGCAAATAAAAGAATGAATGAAAAAAAGGGAATCAGGCCTTTAAAAAATATTTGGGGGTTCCCAGAGAGACATTTCCTGAGTTCTTTATGACTATGTAAATCTCACAAAAAATAAGGATGGGAGTCATGCTCTAAAAGTAAAGTTGTACGGGAAATATGACATCCAAAGACACGTGGCAGGTACAGGCAAAATGCCAGTGACGATGCAGAACAGTCACCCTGATCACACCAGCAGTCTTGTTGAAGAGAAGATGCTGGACAATAGAATATCCATTCCCATGAGACAGTCTGAAAGACTAAGGTGTGTTGGAGGTGAGTAAGTGCCAGCTCAGATCTGCCTCCAGCTCCGTTGTCTGAAACTCATGCAAGGACAATCTTGACTGTCTTTTAAACAACAGCACTGTAAATGACATTAAACTTCCCTTCCTTTTCTGTGTTGTGTAATGCGCAGATGCTGGGCAATCACCACTGGTCCTTGCTTTTTGATAGAGCTTGAAAGTGAGAACTGAACTAACAACTCTAGTCAAGTGGTCATTTCAAAAGGCAAAAAGCCTTTTTAAAGGCTGAAATATGTCTGCTACGTATCTTAAAAAGTGAATGCATGCATATTTGTTTCAAATATTGCTTGATGACTAAAGAACATGTGATACCATCAGCATACTAGTTTCTATGCTACAAAAACATATTTTGCTCTTAAGAAGCTAAACATATCTTAATATTAAAAGAGTCACATAGCTGAGGATTTTTATTATGTAAGGGGTGACACAAGCAATCACAGGAGTCCAGCAAGGGGTAGATATTTGGTCCTGCTCAGAGCTGCAACATGTGAGATGACTGGAAGGGACCTACACAGATATAGAGCCTAAACCCCCATTATCACAGAAAACAGACATCCATCAATAAAATAACACTAAAGAAACAAATAAGGGATTAGACAAATTCACAGACAACAAGTCTATAAATAGGTTTTTTTAAGGCACAGATACAGCATCTAACACCACTAGCCCAACAATTTTGAATGCTAAGGGAATACAAAAGGAACTGAGTGCAGAAAGTGGCTAGGCTCACACACTCTCCCTAACTACAGTTATTGTCATTGGGCAACAGAGAATGCACATCTAGTCCTTCATTACCACAAGCTCTGAGGTTGAATTTCTGGCATTTCTGCATAAATTTTATCATGGTTGAAGAGAGAATACTGAACTTGATATACTATTAGCTTGATCCAGTAGGACCACCTTCTTTTCTTATTGCTAATTAATGGGATTTTTGTTCCACTACCGCTACTGCAAGATTTAATATACATCCTAGTTCCCATTCTAAACCAAAAATATAAAACATCCCAGTTTCCAGTCTAGACCTTTCCATAACCACTTTCTATACAACTCTTCTTTTGTCTGTCATGTTTATTAACTAGTTCTTCCTCTCTGATATTTTTTCCTCTTCATTCAGAGGACAAATACATACCCCTCTCAGCTGTTCTCTCTTCGGCTAAATGAGCATAACTTTTTATTTTCTCTCTCTTACAACAAAAGTTCTCTAGACCACATTTCATCCTTCTCTGCAACTTTTCACAAACAGTGTATCTCCTAAACATGGAAGACCACAGTTAGACAGGGTATTCCAGACATGATCTACCTTAGGACTTTGCATGTTAGCACCTACCATCTGTGGAAATGCCTTTTGCACCCCACAATTTCATTTACCTTCCTGCTACTGGCTGAAATTCCTCTACTGAACCAGGTGATCTCATGATCAGGTGATCTCATGATCAGTGATTAGATGGCCTATTCGTTCTTCTGTCAAGTCTAACTGATGATCTCCTGCAGTGCAAAATAAATCCTTGGGGTTGGTACATAAGTGCATGACCCTGAATTTCATACTGTTTTTTTCTTTCCATTGATATTACCCCAGCCCTCAAAGCCATTTCTTTTTCTGTGGTATTACAGTACAATCCATCTCTATATTGACAACACCTCCCAGCTTTGTGCCATCAGTATATTTCATTACTACATTCCTACTTCTTGTGCCAAGGTCAGGAGTGGAAATATTAATAATAATTCTCCATGCAATATCAATTCAAATATTTTCATGAAGTCGAGGAAAATTAGATCTGACAGAGTTCCCTCGAGAAAATCTATTGATTTTCTCTTGATAAGAGAAAATCTATTCTCTTATCAGTGAAATGTCTAATTAACGATATAATGTTAGCCTAATGAAATCTAAATTAGACACCAGAGGAGTCTCTATGGAAGCCAGCAGAAGGATCATAATTCTGTATTTTTAATCTGATTGAGGTCCTATTAAAATCTGAAAAGATTCCCAATGATCTCAGAGGGCATACAATATCTGGCATGATGACTGATGACACCTGTAATATTAAAAACAACATCAAACAGATCAATTAAATAAATCCTAAATATTATTTGTCAGGCTTCTTAAAATTCATGATACTCTTCCGAAAGTCAGTATTTTTTTATATCACAAGTGTGTTAGTGTTGTTGGGTTTGGGCTTCCAGTTTTTGAGTCCTTGAAAGGCACCTTGGTTGCCACTTTAGGATTTTCTCAAATGTAAAAAGGCAGTGACAGCCTATTTATTTTTCTGGTGGTACTCAGATTTTCACCTATTCACTTGCCTCCAGGAAAAAGGTCTTAAAATTAAAAACAAATATGGTTAAATTTTTTAGAGGTGTGTGAGTGTCAGATGCAGTTAGGCACATGCAGAACTTTTGAGGGGCTAAGGAAAAAGGGCATTTTACAAATAATTAAATATCATGCTGAGAGTTGCCATCATATTGAATTTTCACAAGAAAAGTCATTTCACAAAGTGATTGTTGCTCTAGAGATTTTATATAAGTGGTCTGTACTTTTGCAATTGTACTGAAATAAAAATACATCCACTGAGATTACAATGGATGAAAGAATTACACATATTGTGTATTTATCTCACTGTCCTACTTCAGCCTCCTGGTATGAAAATGAATGTTCCATATGTCATTTCAAGACTGAAGCATGGATGATGGCTACATGGATGTGCCTCAAGACTGAAAAAAACTAAAGCAACACTGAAACGCTGTACGAAGTAACTGAATGGATTGGAAAGGACTGTTTCGGGTGACAGTTTGAGATGGGAGGTTTGTGTTTCGGGGCACTATTAGACCCTGGGATGCACCTTGAGGGTTAAATAACAGTCCTGGCAAAGACCTCGTTCCTTGGTGAGACAAGCACAACCACTTATTCCGGTTGAAGAGGTTGTTGCAGGTATCCTGCCCTTTGGCAATGTGCAGATTAAGCTACGGGTGCTGGGCCCTCTGTCCGAAGCTACACCGATGACTATTCCGATATAAGAGCTATTGCTGAATGCAGCTGCCTGACAAAGCACGATTTCATGAAGCCAGCTTGTTACACCTGAGTTTAGTGTTTGCAGGAGCTATTTACTTGTGGCTGATATTCATAGTACTATATTTCAATGGCGTAGGCAGTAGCTAATAAAAAATCATGTTTATTCTCTGCGTAGAATTACTGTTGTAACCCACAGAAGTGTTCAGACTAGTGCCCTTTTTTAAACACTTTCCACAACACATTTTCAGCAAGAAGTCTTTCACCCTGAAACTATATCCAGAGTCCACATTCATTAACCTTCCAAGCATGCCACAAGGCTCATCTTTTCATCCCACAGGGATTTGCGAAGATTGAAAACTACTGGATTGAAAGGAATTTTACTTGAGCAAGCAGTGTTTCTATTTCGGAAAAATCTCCAGGAAAGCTTATTTACATTTAATTGTATTTTTTTTTTATTTTAGATTTTTGTGTCATTTTAACTTGTGAAGCAGCATCTATAGCACTGTTTGATACTTTACAAATGTACAGAGACACCACATGCTCTGAGTTATAGTTCATGGAGGCAGGGAATTGATGGTATTTTAATTATCTGTACACATGCACCATTGCGTACTCATGTCTTTAAACACTCAGGTAAGAAGTTTTTACTCTCCTTCGAACAGGGAGGCACCTTACAACACCCAACATTTCCATGCTTCACTTCCCACACTGCTTTCCATGACACTCTGACCAGTTATTATTTTTCCTTCTACAACTTCTCCCCTGTGATCATGTTTAGGCATATCCCCTTTCAAATTATGAGACAACCTCCCTAAAAGAAACATGGTCTTTTCAACAGTTGCTGTCTACATCGCTAAAAAATAATACTATGAACATCAGCCAAAAGCTAGAGAGCAATTCCACAATGCCTTGGGCCCAGCAGCAGCACAAAGGAGCAAAGGATAGAAACCCCCAAATTTCATACTTCAGAGGACATTCCCACTATGTAGCAATAATAAGTCACGGTGAAGCAAAAGCCATCTGTTCATCTGGACACAGATACTGCTTGTCAGTTAGCAGGAAGCATTTCCACTGAAGAATCTCGCTGCAATGTTAATCTCCCTGCGTAGACAAACTTTTGGTGTTTCAGGTCTTCTAGTCTGTAAATTGGGAGCACTGCAGCTTCCTTTCACCCTGCTTTGTCTGTCTCATCTTTTCCGAAAGCAGGCTGGTCAGGCAAGAGATTGCCTGTGTGGATGTATCTATCTGTACGGCTTGGATAGTACCATGAGGTCTCCAAGTCAACTCATGACTCTAGCTGTTCTCACCAAAAACTCAGTATTCAAGTGACACAGAGGATCCCCGACTTCCAGCCAGTGGCAGTGCCACGCTCGTGAGGCCCTGCGGCAGCAGCGCCTTCCCACTCCTCCTTTCCCTTCCCACTGCTACATGACTTCGCCAGGCTGGGACCCCTCTTAATCCTGGGAAATTGCCATGTTACATCCTTCCCCCTAAAGACATGCCTGACATCAGCTATTGATGAAACCGGGAAAACTGCAGTCATAATTAATATGTTGTATCTTGAAATAGTTAGCTGCAGAAGTACACTCTATAAAGGGACCAACCAGCCCTAATTAAAGTCGTGTTTAACAAATCTTTTTGGGATGGGCACTGTCATTTAGTGTGTGTTCTTGCCACATGTAGCCCAATGGGATTCAGCATTGCTGTTGCAGTTAGGTGTTACCACAACATAAACGATCAATAATACTAACTACAGATTTAGAAAACTCTTTTTTTTTCCTAGTATGACTGCTTCTGTAGGCATCATATTTCTATTCGCTTGACTACTGCATAGTTTGGGTCATCACTGTGTAAATGTTTCACTCCATCAGTGCAACTCACATGTGCAGGATGGGTGGCTAATTATTTTCATGTGTGTAATGTTTTGTATCAAATTATTTCCACATTAATTTTGATGGATTAGGTTTCAGGTGGACAAGATCCAAAAAATCAGATAAACTCTTAAAGATCCTGCTGTACTGAAGACATTCTTAACAATGACATTTAGAAAGAATGAGAAAGCACTTCTATTAAAATCAGATTTACAATACGTAGGCATTCTTTAAAACAAAAGTGTGATTTCATATTAAATCAGATGATACCAAAAAGATCAGCTGGTTAAAAATTTTCTCCCTCAAGTTAAACCAACAAGGCAGTGTATTTGTTTCAAAGAACACAACTTTTGACTTCTATCATGCCTCTGAAATCCATGATTTCCAAATGAATGCCAAATGAGATTTAAAAAAATCCCCACATGAATAAATTTCATAAACTGCAAGAGAATGGAAAAGATCTAGAGAGAAAGATTTTGGCTTTTGTGTATGCATATTAACTTCATTGTTTGCCCCTTGAAAATAGCAACTTGCCTGGAGCATTTAAACTCAAAAAGTGCTCATTTAAAGCAAAACATTTTTATTTGGCAAAAATCTTCTAGAACATCTTCTAAAAAATTCTACATATTTTTGAGGGAGAAGGATTAGGTACAAATGACAGGTAAGGAAGACGGAGAACAACACCATGTAATTAAAAAATGCTAATAGATGATTCCTGCACCAGGTAAAAATCACATAGCATACACCTCCAAAGAAGACAGGCAAGCTTTGCTGGAGAAATCTTGAAGGAAGCTGCCTATCGCTTGGGGAAAAAAAAAAAAAAAAATTACAGGTGGAAAAAGCTTTAAAAGGCTTGTGAAATTGCCAGCAGGAAACGAAATGACCACCACAGATAAGAACTCCATCAGGTTGTAAATGTATAGGAATAGGGTTAACACTTTGGTTGTTATTCAAAAGCAAATGAAAGATGAGTTTATAATAACAAGCTTGGATTAGGACTCAGAAGATCTGAGTTCATTTCTTGCCTCTGCCATAATCTCTCTTTGTGATTTTGGGCCAAAGCTTACATTTGGCATAGACTGAAGAAAGGAAGTAGTATCCTTTTTGTATAGGGAACTGAGACCCAGAGATAATACTAGCTAAGGATTCACAATGCTTTATAGGCATTCACATTTCCAATAAATTTTCCTGCAAAGATGACTGAGAGTTGAGAGTATCTTTGTGGGTCTGATCCTCCAATTACCTCTGTGTTTCTGTTTCCTCATTATAGCATTCAGATAATAAATCCTTTCTCCCACACTTTGAACAAAGGCTTTTTTTTTGGTTGGGTTTGTTGTTTTTTTTTTTTTTCTCACCAGGCTGGAATATAAACTCTCAGGAAAAATACTCTTTTTGCACAGTCATTTATATATTTCTTACAACTCCGCAGTCTCATAGTGAGGATCCAAGAAGCTTCCATGAATCAACAAGTAACTAGTTATTATGTGTGTATATATGTATATATATACCCATTCATCTCAGATACTTACAGAGTAAATATCCTTATTTTATTATTCTACCATCCTAGTGCACGATAACAATAATGACAATAATGTGAGTATATTGATGGGGTCTGTCTTGGGGCTTACACAGCAAATAGTAATTTCCCTGATTTCCCATGCACCAGGCTGAGTTCTGACACTGACTGGGACTAAACCCAGAGCACTTCAGTGGAAACTCAGGATTACTTCATCATAGTCACTTGTTTTTCATTTCCTTTTCCCTGCTGATCTTCCGAAGCTACCAGAGTTACACTGATGTGAATGAGATCTGAATCCTACCCATTGGCAACAGTTACTGAAAACAGGAAATGGGATATTTCAAATAACAATAGGTGGGAACAGTGAGTAAAGGTTCACTATGTGGTAATGGTGCTGACTCTTTAATGACTATGTTTATTTCTTTGTGTCCTAAAGAAGGCCACAGTTCATTTTGCTCTCAAATATGTACATATGGCCATTTGTATATCAGGCATTGTATCTAATTTTGCAGCTTATGTTAATGGGGGGGGGAAACCAGCACCGACTCCCACTTCTCACAATGAGAGACACAATTAGATCACTCCCCTGTGCCATGGCACCAAACAAACAAGTCAAGTTGCAAGGGCCAAAAGGTTCATCCCATGCCCTGTTAATAGGAAAGCTCCCTATTGTTGCAGCAACAGTTAGGTAGTTTTTTTTCCTGCCATGCACCACAGAAAGGGGTACTGTCACATAAGAGAGAAACCCTTTACAAAACTTACAACCCACATAATGCACTTCACATGAAGTCAGAGCAGAGGTGTTACGAGTTGGAAAAGATATCCTGGGCCATGTAGTTCATTCCAAGCAAAGGTCTGCCGTTCTTGGCTGAGGCTTCCACACAGCTCCTTGTCTAGTCTTGCTGTGACTAATTCCCAGAAAAGCCAGTTTCACAACCACTCCAAGCCAGCCAGCCCTATGTCTAATTGGCATCACTGCTTAGAAATACTTCCTTGCATTCTTCTATGAAAAGTTCGCAGTTACAATCTAATTCTATAGACTTTTACTAAGCCTCACAAGCAGCTAGTCAGCCACTCTGGCTATTTCTAACAATCATTAGTCCTCCAGTCTCTCGCTCCACAAAATGACTGGTTCACGTTGGGTTCCTTTTCTCACAGCTTCCAAAATTGGTCTGAATTAAGTTTCCCAGCTTAATGCACTGTTAAATAACATTCACTAATTAGCAATGGCAAAAGGAAGAAATGGTCATATGCAAACGATAAAATGCCCAGCGACACAGGCTTTTTTTTTTTTTTTCCTTAGCTCAAGCTGCCTTTTTCACCATTAATCATAGCACTTTCTGCTCCTCCACCTGGGGAAGCAGTCAGTAAACTTCCTAAAAGCAGCCAAGTAACTTGGCATTAGACAAGTCCCAGTTGCTCGTATTTGCTACTTCTTATGAGGACACTTACCCTAAAACCCATCTTTCCAAAAGACGCTTTGCAAAGAAAGCGTGCTTTTCTTTTTATTTATTACTCGTATTTAGAAAGAAACTTTGGAAGGCTACCTCATTCTTTTTTTTTTAAGATTTTATGCACTGCTAGAAAAGTAGTCATCCTGAAGTCCAGATACCACAAAAATGAAAACTGTTAACTTCTTGAAGTGCAATTTTTATTTACCCTGTATAGGACAAGTGCTTTTAAATACTTTAAAAACCCATAAGTGATATTTGCTGTATTAGAAACCATGAAATACCTATTCAATTAGGACTTAATAACTACTAATAATACTCTTGTGTACTATTAAGTGGACTGTTCAAATGAGCCTCTTGTGGAAATAAGGTCTAATTTTTTGCTAACACAGTCACCCAAGAAAAAGCTGAAAGTGAATATATGTTTTGTTCATAAATTGTCCAGCAGCTCAGCATCAGGGAGCAAAAAGACCTATTTAAAGCAGAAAGACAATACCGGCACGTGAGGAAACAGGTGTAATAAACCGGTTGCAAACAGGCCGGGAATTGGAGGGTCGTCACTCGTAATTACAGCGCCAAGAGACAGAATCACCCTTCCAGTGCCCGTTATGGAAACGGAAAATGTAATTGCTTTCAAGGTAAGGGTATGCAGACTTAAGGAAGACATTCTACAGCACGTCTGCCTGAAAAAGGAGTGTCTGTCCATACCTTTTGTTCTAATGGTGTTTCTGGGTGCTGATGGAGATCACAGACCAGTTCCCAGAGCGCTACCTTCTCATCGACTGTTTAGGCACGTCTAGGAGTATCAAAGTGAAAACAGGAGCTTAAAAGCATGAACTCCAAGACTCTGTAACAGGTAAACTCTAGAAATTACACAGCTCTGGGTTTGGTCTGAAGAGTAAAAAAAAAAAAAAAATAACCACCCCCCCCCCCCCTTGACAACCTCTCTTTGACTCAGTTGTGGATCATTGGTTCATGTTCTCCTCACATTAGCTAATGACAACAATTTTTTCCCTCCATTCTGGTTAATTGTTTACCAGTATTTGTAGGGCAACACAACACCTCTCCTAACTGTTTTCTGTGTCTGCTGAATTAGTTCAGGTCACATTGACCTAAATTCTTCCTTACTGTATTTTTGTCATTATTTCTTTTTTAATTCTTTTACCTTTCACTCTGTCTTAGGCTAGCTTATGGTCTGAAATGTAATTCTCTAATTCTGCCAGAGTGACAGATCAGGAATCACCCCACTTGCTTACCTGCTCACAACATTTCCATTTATATATCCTCAAAGAGCATTTACTTTATCTGTGGTAGAATCACACTGCATGCTAGTTTTCGATTTAGCAACTTACCACCTCGGAAGCAGATCATTTCAAGTAGTGTTCTCTGCTAACCGACAATGCTTTCATGCACTTGACTCTCTCTCTCTCTTTTTCCCCAAATAAAGTCCATTTATCCTAATCAAACCACAAGCTATTGATTCCTGCCCATTTCATCTAACCTCCCTGCATCTGGCTGTACATGAACCATTTTCAGGAGGTTTTCTCCTCTTCTTACTCTCAGCACTGAATACAGTGCAGAACAAGTTAATGTGTCCTCTAAAAATGCATGAATATTCTAAGAACAGAACAGGTGCTCCCCCTGCCTCATGTGGAGCTCAGCCCACCTGGAAAACACCGTCTGTCGCCCGCTATGCCGGAGAGCAGATTTTCCAGGAACAGTCCACCATCCCTGACAAAAGTGGTTACTACGGAGAAGTGGTGGGGCATTTAATGTGGTAATATAGCTTTTCAGACAGAACCTTATTAAAATTAATGAACCAAAAAAAATTAAAGCACACAGGGCTTTTTTCTCTGCACATATTTGTAAATCAGTGGCCTTAAAGGGGTAAATTGGCTGATTATTCTAAATTGTGGACAGTCCTACTTAAAAGCCATTGTGCAACTCTGCAGGCAGAGCACCAATATTTGGAGTAATCCTATGCAATTTGTACTAATTTTTGCTACTTTTATAAATGACCTAGATCATACAGAGTTAAAAATACACTGAACATTTACAGGATCGGAAGTAAATCTGTGACTACCTCTACATAATCAAGGGCATACATACTGAAATAGCTGTACGGCAGTCACAAGAAATTTATCCAAGGAACTCAATAGCTGTATTCCTTCCCTACCCATTAGTGCTGCCCATTCAGTACGCATGCTTGGGCATCCTTCACCACTACCATAAACGAAGAGGCCCCTGCTCTAAATCAGATGGTCTCTGTCTCTGGTCAGCACATCTAAATAAAGTCGTGTAGTCCCAAGGGACTGACTGATTTTGGTTTGGGTCTTTTTAAGTTAGAATGTGTTTTCATTTAAGGTTTTCAAGGTAAATTCCACCCTGGCGCACGATTCAAAAAATCCCAGTGGTATAAAATGGATATTTGAAACTTTACTACTATGTATAGCTTGAAGAAAGTCATTAGGGACTAAATTATATCTTCAAGTATCTCCATTAGTTCATTCTTTCATTTTCTTTCATTTTGGGGCCTATTAAAATTTATCCTAATGTTTATTATCCTCCACAGACTACAATAAATTCCCTTCAACTCACATGACACCCCTTCATTCCACCTGGCTGCTATTAGTGCCAGTAGTTTCCCTTCAGCTTGCGTTCCATGGAACAGTCTTCTAAACCACAGCATGTTATTGACTCACCGTTTCATTTTAATTCCCGTTTAAAAAAATATACCGGGTAAAAACACTATGTCTGTTTACTTCACCCTACAGTCTTACCCATTCTTTCTTATCTGGCATTGACCTTTAGTTCTAATGACACTTTTTGTTACTGAAGATTAAAATTTGTTAATACAGTTGTAACCTAGAACTAACACATCCAGTGACACTTATGTCAATTTTCCTTTAAATGGCCATTGATAATGGCCTAATCAAAGCCAGCATTTAATCAGGATATAACTTAAACAGCTTTTACTGCACCATAGTCACATCTGTGCCACGGTTTTCTTTGATTTTGTTTATTTTTTCCTACGGCAATAATCCTCATCCCGCTCAACCAATCACAGACTGGCAGAAGCACAGAAAACCTTACTTATCAACTAAAAATGCATTTTATTAAAGGACCTTTTTTCTTTTTCTTTTTAATATTGCATTTCCATCAATTTACATCTGCTATCCCCAGTTGCACTGGGAGATACTGCCCATCTGAAGATAACCGTACAAAATAAGATCCTTACGCTTCAAACCCCACATGGGCACAGTAAATCTCATCCAGTCTCTGACAAGCCCAGATCTCTCTTATATGAAACACAGCTAAATAGGGGCAAGTGTAAAATAGGAGGAGTGGACAATTGCATTCACTGTCACTATGTTTGAAAATAAAATCTTCTCCAAAAAGGGAGCAGGTCAGTTAAATCAACGCTAAGGATTTCCAGAGTTATGTTACCGGGTTATATTTGACTGGAGCCCACACCGCATTTCAGGCCACAAAATATTTAACTCTACAGAACTAAAAGCAGGCGCAAGTAAGGTGTGTAATTCATCTAATTAAGAAGGTGTTTGTGGTTTTTTTTCCTTCTGCACTTTTCTTCAGAGGCTCTAGTTTTGGCCACAAGTAGACACAAACCTATCTGCGCTATCCGTTGTCCACAAGGCAGTTTTGGATATATATTTATGTGTTTGGCCACGTGAAGCCAAGTAAAGAATTACTGACTAAACCAAGTGAGCTTAGTTCTCTGGATTTAGATGTTTTGAGCCTTCAGCATTGGCTTGTTTTTCTAAACATAAAATAATGCTCTAATTGACCTTAGGCTTTTTTTCATAGACACAGGAAAACCCAACCACAAACAACAGCCATTTTTTTATGGAATGACCATATTAATAGCTTATGAGGGCTAGGGGATGGAAAGTCAGACTGACATTTTCACACCTACAATCACTAGCTCACAGAAGACAGTAGGCAGAAGAAACAAACATTAAATACTTTAGTTACCATCTGTAGGTAACTAGCAACAGATACAGAGAAAAGTGGGGAAATGGAAATAACTGAGCAGCGATTATGATGGAAACATCAGCGGAAAATTAGAAGTCCTTTAATAAAAGAAACACATTAGGAGCATTTGTTCCATGTGCTGGAAACTCCTTTGGAAAGCTAACCACCACATTTTCTTAATTTATATTAAGACATCTGTATCACTGACAGGCCTAGTCTTAAAAAAGCTGGTGCTCCCATACTGACATGCAGATGTCTGCACTTACGCGGAAGCAGGCACTAAAGAATGAACTTTTCCTGAAGAACCGCTGTCCGATGGTGCAGGTGGGGAGCACACCCGCCATGGCACCCACCCTCCATGGCACCCAGCCCAGGGAGGGACGATCTCCATGCAGAGCCCCACATTCGCCCTGTTGTGCCCCGAGACCCAGCTTCCCCACTGAAGGGAGGGCCTCGCCTGTCCCTGGAGGACAAAGGGAAGAAAGCAACTTTTCGCCCTCCTGCTCACGGGGAAAGCACACCCCAGACCTGCACAACCTGTGGATTTTGCCTTGAAGCCTCGCGGGGAAGGCACCACGGGCGGCTCATGGTCACCCCCGCGGTGAGACAGGACACCCCGACACCGCCGAGGGCCCAGCCAGGCACAGGGCCCGCGCACTGCCGGGCAACCACGGCACCCCGCGCCAGCAGCGTCCCGCGGGGAGGCCCAGCGCCGCGGGGCAGGTTCCTCGGGCCCCCTCCTCCGTCCCCTCACAGCGGCCGCCGCCGCCTCACGGAGCGGGCGGCCCCGCAGCGCCCTCCGCGCCCGCCGCCGGCAGCGCAACACAGCGCGCGGCCGCCTGCTCGGCTCCCCTCCCCCGCGCGCGGCCGCCCCGCGAGCGCACACCTCCCCTTCCGAAAAGGCAGCCGCTTCCCCGCTTTATATACCCTGCTAAAAATAGCCTGCCGCCCAGCTCGCCAATCAGGAGGGGGCGAATTTCGAATCGGGCCAATGGCGGGAGCCGTCACGGCCAGGCTCGGTCACGCCAGGAGGAGCCGCGATGCCTGCCGCGCGGCGATTGGGCGGCTCTGACATCATTGGCACGCGGGGCGCGGAGTGCGTGGCGGAGATTGGGCCGCGGCGGCAGGCGGCGTAATGGGATCACGCGGGGCGGGGGAGGGCGCGGGGGGCGGGGGCGGCGGCGCGGCCGGGCAGAGCTTTGAATAGGGAAGTTTTGCAGGGGGTTACATTTGCAGTCGGCGCCGTGTTTGCAAATATTGGGTCCGCTCCTGCGCAAGTGTCCGCCGCCGGCCGCGGGAGGGGAGAGCCGCCGCGGCCGCCTCGGGAGACGTCCTGCCTTGCTGTGCAATTAAACTTTGCATGAAACTTTGGGTCTTTTTTCCTCCCTAAGCTCCTCAAGGAATTAATAGATATCTATATATATACAATTTTTTTTTTTTTTCTTCTCTGGAGGAAGGGGGGGGGCTTGGAAACTGAGAGCAGAGGTTTGACACCCCCCGCACACACCCCTCAACCCCTGCACATAGAGGAGGCATCTGTATTTTTGGTAACCAGCACTGACTTTGTTGTTGCAACTTGAGACATGGATGTTCTCCCAATGTGCAGCATCTTCCAGGAACTCCAGATTGTGCACGACACGGGTTACTTCTCAGCCTTGCCGTCCCTGGAGGAATATTGGCAACAGGTAAACGAGGATGTCGATGTTGTTGTTGTTGTTGTCGGGGGTTTTTTAAGCCGTATTAAAGGATGAGCGGATTAAAAAAAAAAAAAAAGCCCAAGTGTCAGCAACGAGTTTGGGGAGAATTAAGCACAAACGTGCAGAGATGTTTTGAAGCAGGTGTTTCGGTTTTAAATGAGACGGCTTTTTTGGGGGGAAAAGTCCCGAGGTGAATGCAAGGAGCCGCGCATCTCCCTCTCTCCTTTACCGGCCGGCCCTGCCTGCCAGGGGCTGTCAGCCCGGCGGCGGGCCCAGCCGCTCCGCTCCCCGCTCCGCAGCGGCGCGGAGCCCGGCGCTCCGCTCCCGCCTGCTCCACACCGAGTCCTGGCAAAAGTTTTGCGCTTGTACCAGGTCCAAACTCCACAGCTGGGTCTTGTCATCCGAGCTCCCTGCCTTGGCCAAGGGCTGCTTCTCGCCCCTTGCTGTGTTTTTTTTAATTATTATTTTTTTTTTTTTTTTGCTGGCGATGGTGGGAAAAAAAAACCTACAGGAGTGTATGTACACATAGCACACATATCTGTGCGTATGCATATATATATGTGTATAATGTAGCAGTTTCCCAGCGCAGGGAGCCTTGCAGAGCCCGTGAGTTGTCAGTCATATGACAGCGATCCCCTTGTGCTAATTGCCTTGGTCGGGAAGGAGGAAGAACGGAGGCTCCTTCCCTTTAATGGACATATTTTGTTGCCTTTTTTTTTTTGTCTTTTTTTTGCCTTTTTTTCTTTTCTCCCCTCTCCTTAATTTGATCCAAACGAGGGGATGGCAGGAGCTGCGGTCGCCGCTGACAGTTTCGCCGTACCCCGGGTCCGGGGCCGCCGGCACCGCTCCCCAGCCGGGCGCTGCTCGGCCCGGTGACCAGACCCCATACCGGCTGGCCCTTCAGAAGGGCGAAGGAGCCTTTCCGAGAAGGTTGCAATGCAAAGTGTTACAATCTTCACATGCTTACTAATTGCATGCAATGCCTTTTTTTTTTTCCCCCTCCCCCCTTTCCCCTTTCAAAGAGGCAGCTTCATAGTACGTGATTGAAATGGAGCTAAGTAGTTTCCTTCAGGCATTTGGGTTTTTGGCGAAGGGCCAGCCCTCGTTCCCAGTAGCCTTCAGAGGCATTTAAACTCGGAGAGAGCTTCGCTCCGGTCCCCATTACTAATTACCTAATGAGGAATTTAAATTAGCTGGGAATATGAAAGTTTAACAAGATCTTAATAAACGCATTTTACCTGTTTTCATGGAAAATCAATACACTATTGTGTTGTCCTTGTCGAAACCTTTTGTGTTTTTAACGTGCATTGCAAACCAGTTACCTAATTATAGACAAATACATAAATACTGTGTGCATCAGGGGGTTTGTTTTTGGGGCTGTTTGGGGTTTTTTTCCCCTTTTTTTTGCCCACGCTCCTAGCCTGGCCAGAACATGTGACCCAGTTTACTTGAGCGGTGCTGGGGGAGAAAGGAGGCTGCTCCCATGGCAGCTCCGCTCTTGGACAGATGGGAAGGGGCTGTGAGGGGAATGTGTGGCATTTGGGATCAGGTTTTGCTACCGGGCTTGGAAGAGATGATCTTGCTAAAATAAGTAGAGTTTGGTATGGAAACTTGGTGTGTCCATTTTCTGTGTAACGCTTCCATAATGATCGTTTCCTATAGTGGAAAGAATAATCCCAAAACATCAGCTTGTTGCCATAACAGTTCGTACCCTTTTTTTTGTTCTCTGAAAATGGCTAGAAAGTCAGCAGGGTGAATTGAAATTGAAAACCGCAGCTTCACCCATTTAGGGTGGTTTTGTTTTTTGTTTTGTTTCGTTTCATGGAGTAGAGGGGAATGTGGTTGGGGGGGAAGTTGTCCATGTACTGTTGCATGTATATTTGAACAGAGTACTTTCTTGGCAGATGGTCAGGGTTTTAAAAGGAAGTCTCCTTTGGCATTGCGTGAAAGAAAGAGAGAGATGACTCATACAGTTGCACTCTTGGCCAGCAGATAAAGTTCTTGTTCATTGTGGGACTCCCAGCAGGACCTCAGAGTAATTTCCCGTTTTGCATCCTATAGAATAGGACATTTCTATTCTGGAACTTTTTTCTCCCCTCTCCTCTGTTGTTGAAGTTCCCTGTGTTCCTCCAAACACGCATGGGAGCAGTTGGAGTTATGTGGCGTGCATGCCAGTACTCTTGGAAATTACATTCTTTGAAAGTCGAGTGTGCTGTGTTCTCATGCACAGGAAATGGGAGGATGTCTACTGCTCCATTGATGTCCCTAGAAGACGGACCCACAGCTCCGCAGCCATGCTGAAATGTGGCTTTGTTTTCTGACACAGCGTTTGGGTTTTAAACTGCGTGTCAGAGCACATTGTGTTCAGTTGGGTCCTTTCAGCGTCGTGTTTGTGTGAGAGAGATACAAACCAACTTGAAATTAGACGAGGCGCAAGAGCGAAGTGTAATTATTTGTTGTGGTTCTCTATGATCCTTTTCAACGTCAGCCTACTGAAAACACAGATTTTATGATGAGAGTGATGATAATTTGACTGACTCATTAGGATGCTATTTTGGAAACCAAAGCTGACTTGCACCTTCAGCTGTGTGTTTGAACTCCTGCCCAGGTCTCGAAAACCGATTTCTTTTCATCGTAACAGTCACCTAGTTACGGCTGGAGGAGCCTTTAATTTGTTTTGAACCTAGAAACCTCAAATCAAACATACTGCAATCCTGCTTGCTTTTTGAAGTGTAAAATACAATTGGGTTTATTTTTAAGCGAGCTTGTAACTTTTCTCTTTTTTCTTCCTTCTCTTTCACCTAGACATGTTTGGAGCTGGAACGGTATCTTCAAAGTGAACCCTGTTATGTTTCTGCATCTGAAATCAAATTTGATAGCCAAGAGGATCTCTGGACCAAAATTATTCTGGCACGTGAGAAAAAGGAGGAATCTGAACTGAAGAACACGTGTGTCCCAAAAGAGGACAATCTTACTAGTCAGAACTTAGAGACCAACAGTTTGAATTCTGACGTGAGCAGCGAATCTTCAGACAGCTCTGAGGAGCTCTCGCCCACGACAAAGTTTACCTCTGACCCTATAAGCGATGTTTTAGCCAGTTCAGGAAACTTGAGTTCGTCTGTCACTTCCACTCCCCCTTCGTCTCCTGAGCTGAGCAAGGAGCCTTCTTCCCAGCTATGGAATTGTACGCCGGGTGAGTTGCATTCACCAGGGAAAATTCGTACCGGTACCGCTGGAAAGACTGCAGAAAAAGGTACACCCGCCAATGGTGACACCTCGCCAGATGGCAGAAGGCGTGTTCACAGGTGTCATTTTAACGGTTGCAGGAAAGTTTACACCAAAAGTTCACATCTGAAAGCACATCAGCGCACTCATACAGGTTAGTAACCGTATGCTTATTAAGAGTTGGCAAGTACTGTAGGGAATACCCCTGACGGTGGTGGTGTCACAGCGTTACACAATCACTGGGTGGGAGCCCAGGTTTGGAGAGATGATGTAATAGTAGTAGAGGCTTACCAGCATGGACGACATCACTTCCTCATTCTCTTAGTAAGCGAGCTGAAGCCAAGACAGTTGGTGGTAGATTAGGCCGCTGTCATAGCAAATAGGAGCCACTTGTCTAAATAGGCAATAGTCGGGAAGCTGCAGCGGCATGCGGTCTTTGGGAGCAAAGGTCTAGGCAAAATAGATGCTAGACCTTTGTTGACATTTATTTCTAAAGCCAAAGTGAGCTCAGACTTTCTTGCAAAAAAAGGAATGTCATATCCAAAAATCGGTCAGATCACTAAATACTGTAAGAACTTGTTTTCATGGTGCAGTCTACATCAGGTCTATTCAATCAGACATCCCAAGGCCTTGATTATATAAGGTATAGCTATAGTGGTAAATCATTTAACAGTTTTGTGCGCCATCGTTATTGGCAAAAACCTTGGAAAGCCACAGCGTGTTGTAGTCCTTCTAACATACCTGCCTAATTGGACTTACAAATGTATGATTTACTGTATAATTTCATCCCAAAATACTGAGCAACAGCATTTTATTGTTATGGAAGCTGAACTAAAAATAACAATCCTGCGTGTTATTGGGAAAGAAAGTGAGGAAGATAGACACTTCAGGGCTTTTATGAATATTTTATGGTTGAAGTAGCATGCTGATTTGCTTGTTTGAGCATTATTATTTGACATCTCTTTATGACAGCAGTTAGATATGTAGAGCTGTGCCTTGGCTCAATAGTCATTGCTTAACGTGAGGAATTGGCCTGGTGTTCTTGGTGTACCAATCCAAAGACCTATATGGATTTTTTTTTTTTTCCCCCAAGATGTGGAAAGAGAATTCAAGGAAAAGATCCTATTTTGACTCGTGAGCTCAGCATTTTGTGGCTTTTATGGGAAGTCTGAGCAAGCTCAGATGCTCCCATTGTCATGCAGAAGTCAGATAAAACAAGATTATTTCAAGAGGAAAGAACAACTTCCACTGAAACCGTGGTCGTTGAGCAGACATAAATAGCTGCCGGCCTCAGAAGTACTGCAGAACTCTTGTCCTGGTGCTGTCTGGCTGAGAAGGTTCCTGTGAATGGAAGTGGTATTTCTTGAATGCTGAAATAGCAGTGTTCAAAGTGGTGTGCAGGCTTTTCCAAGAATATGTGGCTCAGCAGAAAGGAGGTCGCATGTTATGCACATGAGTGAGTGACAGAGGACTTTGATGCAATACAGTAGCCTAATTGCATTTTGGAGCCTGGCTGTGCTGTCTTTAATCACCTTTATGAGGTGAATGATACTTGTGGGGGAGTAAGCCTGCCATTACAGATGAACAGGAATGCTAGAAGGTTGGATTTCTTTGTTTCCTGTGAGCCTGTTTAATCGCTTTTTTTTTAATAAGAATGAGATTATTTGATGTGCTGCTGCAGCAAAATAGTTAAGGAGGAATCATGTGGGTGATTTTTGCAAGCCTTCTTTGCCTACATGTTCTGAAGCATTTAGATAGGTTAAATAAAATTGTCTGTCTTTGGGGGGTGGAGGAGGTTTACACAGAAAATGAATGGGATAGCACCTATCTTTCTTTGAATGAAGACATGACTAACGTGTAATCTGCTTTCTTTGTAGGGGAAAAGCCTTACAGATGTTCATGGGAAGGGTGTGAGTGGCGTTTTGCAAGAAGTGATGAATTAACCAGACACTTCAGAAAGCACACTGGTGCCAAGCCTTTTAAATGTAGTCACTGTGACAGGTATGTGACTGAAATGCACCTTTTTAAATCGTTATTTTTAACGCTTGTTCGAAAGTGAGTCTAGGCTGCTTTTCACTTGTGAAGGAATCATTTGGGAACGCAACTGTGCCTAGTATTTTTAAGGGTTTATTGTACATTTAGACTGGAAAAAAACCTTATGTTTTACTAATCTTTGGGATGTGGTTTGTAGCCTGATGTTGCAGATGAGTGTTGAGAAGTCCCTAGTGTTACCACCCACCTGCAGAGCTCCTGGGTGCCCACAGACACCTTGAGTGCTCCCGTTTATCCAGGGAATGCCAAATCCCTCCCCCACCAGCCGTGTTTTGGAGTAGCAGAGCAAGGGGGGGGTGCCTCACCCACACGTACCGCGCCGTGCGTGCCAGCAGCCGTGGGCTAATGCGCAACCTGACTCTTGCCTTGCAGGTGTTTTTCCAGGTCTGACCACCTGGCCCTTCACATGAAGAGACACCTCTGAATGGGTCAAGAGGTGAATCCTGCGGGCTAAGAGGCGTCAAGGTTGAAGAGCCTTGAGCGGAGGGATGCGTGTTCCAGCCAAAGCATGCCATTTTGCACCCTACCCAGTTGCCTCCAGGACCTCACTTCCTTGAAGGTCTTTTGAGGGCTAATAAGTCATGTAAGAAACGGCATAGCAACCGCGGTGCGTGATGTTTGGGGTTTCCTGGACTCATACACTGGTATCTAACCTTCTGAGTGGCTCCTAAGGCTTTGCCGTGAGCATGTGCACTGAGAATGTTAATGATTGGGTGACTGTATGCGATGAGGATCTCTTGATGACTGTATGCTGAGGCACATTTTTTTTCTTGTGGTTGTTTTATAACTGTAAGAGAAAAAAATAGTCTGAATGTCTTGTATGTGAGGAATATCTCGTGAGATGGGACGACCACCAATCATTTCCAAGGGGTGGGGGGAGGGGTGTCTGCACCTTTTTAGAGGGAAAACAGAGAGGGGGAAGGGGGGAATAAAAAGAGTCAGGATGCCAGAATGGAAGATAGGGGACCTCCCCGTTCCTGTGTGAGAGGAGCTTTAGGTGTCTGGTGCAGCTATTAAACGTGCAATGTGTCAAGTAGCTTGTTTTACTTGCTACAGAGCTCATTTGTAATCCATTGTATAAGCTGTGTATTTACAAATGTAACACAACTATAACTTTTCATTATAATACAAAGGTTATTGCATGGTTCTGGGGAACTATATGCTTTTCCATTCTTTAATCAGGACTGCAGTTTTGATTCCAGTTAAGAGCAGCTAAAATACAATTGGTCTAATGTTACATAATGTATGGAACATGAATAATTTTTTCTGTTGGGTGGATAAAACCACTATTGGTTAGAAACTGATTTTTCTCATGCAGCTAATTTTTCTCTTATTTATGCCTTGAGGACTAACTTCTGGTTTTCTAGCTGTTAATGCACTGTTGACCTTAATAATGGTGCCTTATGCAAGTGACCTTCTCTTGTAGGGGGTCTTATACAGGGGTATGGGTGATGCATGCTTTATTAAGGCTCTCTTTTCACCTGGCATTGTACTGTATCAAATGTATAATATGAGGGGAAAAAAAGGTTACTTCCAGGGTCCTCCTTCATGAAGACAAATACAGAGAAAAGTCGTTCATGTCAGTACAGTATTTGTTTAACTTGGACAATTTGACTGTGTTACAGTATAATGCATATGCCAATTGAATACCTGACCAGTTCTGCCACCTTGAGACTTTTTTTATATTGACCTTGCACAACAACTGTGTATATACACACCCCAACTGTACTTAATATGTCAAGTTTTCATACATATTAAAGATACAGAAGTATTAAAAGATGTATTTGCTTAAAAGGCACAAGTTTCACATCTATATATCTAGCTATCTGTTGGTCATACAGAAAGAAACTATATTACTTTTTTTTTAAAAGTGGGCAGAAAAATAATTGTGTATGTATATTTGTGTGTACAGTCTGTGTATGTGTGTATATATATAGATAATATATAAATATTTTTTTTAAAAGGAAAAAAATTAGAACACATAGCTAGAAAATGCCACAGCCCATCAAAATATTCCCTCTCCCCCCCGCAATATGGTCATTAAGGAGACAAAGAAATGAAAGATACAGTTAATTAAAATCTAGCGTTTTTAGAGGCTTTACCTTTAGCTTAACGGTATGCTAAAGGCTTTGTTGGCATTCAGTCCTTCTCAGACTGCTGACTGTGTTTTGTAGTTATTAGGTTGTCTGGAATAGCGTATCTGTGGCCATTTAAGAATGATATGAACTGAATATTGGCATGTTAAAAGAATATTAGCTGTGTGCAGATGAAGTACACTCGGGTTTTGGCCTTCCAGCTTACTGGAGGACCTGTGAGTGAGCTAGTCGTTGTGGTGGTTGAGCTCTAATTTTACATAGTTCAGCTAAAATAAAGACTGTTTTTTCCTAGAGTAGAAATAGTCTGTCCAAAAGCAGTATTTTTTTTTTTTTAAACCAGCTCACTACAGTCGCTGCAATGAAACATGTGACCTGTTTCTTTTTCTATTTATTATTGGTCTTGCTTACTCTGCTAATATTTTGGTATATCTTCCTGGAAATGTATGTAGATAAGTGGTTTAAAAAAAAGTATATGCAAGTGATCTGGTTCTAAGGAACACGCAGGCTTAAATCATTCTCATTTCATTTGTGGTTTAAATTGCCTGAAAATGCACTTTTTTTTTCTTCCCCCAAACAAACAAAATTTCCTGGAAAATGGATTTCTATTTAGGGTTGGGTTTTGTTGTGTTTTTAACTCCTTGTTTGCATTGTCCTTGGCTTAGCCATAATTCTTATAAACAAGAAAGTAAACAAAAGCAAAAACCAACAAACAAAAAAACAACCCCAAACAAAAAAAAATAAACTTGCACTGGCTTGTCTCAATTGTGAAATACCATCAGACTTGTGTGGATGGGGTGGGGCTGTGTGCCATATGTCAAATGCCTGTAATTTTCTTAATAAGCAAGTACATTTTGTTCAGGTGATAACTGAGCCTCAATCAAGCTGAAAAATAAAAAAAAATAAAACATTTTTGCTTGAAATTTAAGAAGAAAAAGTTTCTATTAGTGAAATTTCTTTTTTTGTTTTTGAAGCACCCTGTTATCTAAAGAATCTCTTTGTAAGATTTTTGTAAAAATTTTGTTTTACAAGATTTTATTTGAAATTGTTTTTTGCAAGATTGTTATATTTCTGTATGAATGTATTTTTTATTGGAATAACATAAAAAGAAATTCTTATCAGCATCATGTGTCTGGTTTAATCTTTCTCTTCTCTGATGTCCTACACACCAAACAATGTCAAACACTATGTCGATTCTTTGCCTTGAGTCACCTGGTCACAGGTACAAACACTTCTGGGTCAGGTCGCTTTGTGGAAGACAAGCCCTGATGAGAAAATAATTTTGGCAGTAGGAAACTAAAAGTTCTTCCATATCTGAAAAGCTGTTGTTGACTCATCTTTTGTCTCAGTGGAATAAATAGTTAATGCAATTGTTACTGCAAGACTGCACCTTTATTCCAAATCGTTTGTTTTGGAGAGGTGAATGCACGTAGGACATGTGGGAAAAGAGATTCAGTGGGCATTTAAAGTGAAGGAAAAAACCAGAAAGGCGGTGGCTGGGCTGGAGGCACCTGTCCTTAACTTTTACTGCAGAGTGTGGGCCTTTGAAGTGCCCTGTCGATGGGGAGGCAAGCCCGAAACCTTGAAGGCGCAGTTGTGGGAAGGAATGCAGGGAAGGAACCGCGTGAGGTCTGCCTGGCCCAGATGCACAGATCTGAGTCTGGTGTAGGGCTGACCTGACCCATATGCTGGGGGTGACCTTCAACCAGCCAAACACAAGCCTCTGTGAACTGCATTTTTTTTCAGAGCAATGGCTCTTCAAAGCATGCCTGGCATGTACGCTGGCTTGGGACACATGCAGAACTTGTTTACTGTTGCCTTGTGGCTTCTGCTTCTCTCATGCTGATGTTAAAAATCCCTTAAGCATCGAGTAAAACCATTGGCAGAAATGGCAAAGTTATATGCTGAGAAACTGACTTTGAACATGTGAATTCCGTTCACAGTAATTGAACATTTCATGGTTTTAGATGGGAAATGGTCTAAAAATGATGCAGAAAAGAACTGAATGAATAAATACAGATTGAGGCAGAAGTAGTGTGGAGGAGAGACCCTTGTCACCTACCTCAGTTAGCCCTGCAGCGCGATAGGCAGTAGATAACATGCCTCCGTACAGGCAAGGAAGAAATGGCAACCTAAGCAAATTCGTGATCTGCAACGAGACGGATATATTAAATTTTACCACTGGTACAATATCTCACACAATGAAACACAGATGTCTTCTGGGAAACTTAGTTACAGTTGCAATAGAAATAGAAAAGGCCACCGAGGTTTAAGGATTGTGACATTTTGCCTTCTCATCTGTATGCAACGTAGAAATGGAAATATTTTTAAAGAACTGAGCTTGACCTTGGAGGTTCTCCACCCAAAATGTTCAATGGGTGTGTAATACAGAACAAGGATTGGCAATTTTTTGCCTGTTTATTGGGTGTGTGTCATCTAGGGCTGTGTCTTACTGTACCTTCTAAAAAAAAAAAAAGGCCTGATAACTCCATTATTAAGGATGTCCTTGGAATCCCACCGCTTTTTTTTTCTCAGAGAGACTGTACTGAAAAAACAGTGGTGTTCAGGAGAAAAAAGGCTAGTGACAGAGCTATTGGGTAACAAGGAAACTACAAAGCAGAAAGCAATAGCCATTTCAGGGTTAGTGCATTTCAACATGCACATCTACTGCAGGCTTGCTTAATTCCAGATTTTGAAATGCAGAGCAGATGGGAAGGGAAGTGAATTTGAGGGTGAAGAAGTCAGGTGGCTTAGGTATGGACCTGGATTAGTAGCCTCAGCAAGTTCCAACAACTTCAGTTGAGGTTAGCAAGGTGAAAATGAGGACAGAGCCTGTGAGCCAACATGTTAGCTCCTTGCTGCAAAGGTTAGATATGGCATGTTTGTGCACTTAGGCACACATACGTGCATGCAAAGGTCAAGATGAAATAGTTAAAATCCCAAAACAGAACCTGTTTGGGTGTGTGTTTGGTTTTTTTTTTAAATCCTGGCATACAAGTGGTCAGTGCAAGTAGGTCGTATCACAGGTCACCAACTTATTTGAACAACTGTGCATTATAAATACAGCATGACTTTGAAGTTCACAGTAGACAAGTGATTGCTATTTTCTTAAATTAGATGTTCATATTGTTTAGAAGCTACTGTCCCTCTCTCCTCTAAACCATATTATGATTTGTCACAAACTGAATCTAGAATTGTTGTGCCTGTTAGAACATGTGGAAGACGAGCTGTATTTTATTCTTTCCTCTTTAGGAGCCGTTCATGGTACCTCTGCCTTTGTGTCTGCCTTTTACCTCTTCCATTCTTCTCAACTACTTGAATATTCACTCTTTATTTTCTTTAATTGCACTGAAAGCTCTAAGGAATAAAAACAACCTCTGTAAATCACACAAATAGCAGCAGCAAAATTACAAACAAGGAGAAGGAAAAACACTATGGTCATTGTTTCAAAAAGTAGCTGAGTGTTATTTATGCAGCACCAAAGGAGTATGTGATCTTACATATTCACACAGCAGGGAGAGACAACCTTTAATAAGAGCAAAGCTCCATGGTCCATCCATTGGAGGTCTCCTTAGCCTCGTCTGGAGAGAGGAGTTAAGGTAGACTGAAACGGCAAGGGGAGCTCTAACTGCACAAGAGCTGGGGGTGGGCGGACAGGTAAAGAAGGTTTCCCCTCTGCCTTTTAAAGCATAAAAGGACCTGAATTTCCTCCTTGTTCTTCCATTTTTCAAAAATTCCTTGCAGACAAAATGGCTCAGATAGGAAATCTCTGCAATACATCTTTCTCAAGCTTTTCCAGCTTTGCTTCCTCAGGTAGCCCTGGTTTATAGAGTAGGCAACACCAATACTCCAGTTCTTTATTTCTGGTGACAAGAGGTTAATGAGCAGCTCGTACCCCACAGAAGTCTGCCTGCTTTTGCTTCATCCCATGGGATTGTGTAGCCAAGAGGCGTTAACAAGGACTTCTGAAATAAAGCCTCCAACATGGCAAGAAACTCTGCTGAGATTATATAGTCCAAGGCAATAGTATCTTTATTTGTTTTCCCTTTAGCTCTTTTACCTCTACTCTGGCTGTTTCATCCCTTATTCATTGTCCCTAGATATATGGCATTTATTTCTGATCAAATCTGTAGCAATACTGTCTCATAACCATTTGAGCTCTTAAATATAAGGGAGAATGAGCAGATGGAGTACTGCTTTTGCACATAGGTCTACAGAGGTTTAATCAGTCTAGGATTCATTGGAGCTACCCTGGGAAATAAGGGTTTGCAGGTTCATGCATTAATTTTGTGAGGCCTTGGTCAAAAGCTCATTTAAGTTAAGGAGAAATTCCTCACTGAATTCAGCTTGCTCCAAACACAGTCATTTTTTCACGGAGCTGAACCTGAGGAGGAAGTACATTTGAAATCCATTCAGAACCAAATTTTAATTCAATGACATTTATGACTATATTTTGTCCATTTCCCACTGAACATTTGATAGCTGGAGTTTACAAGTGCAAGCTGTTTTTTTTTTAACAGAAGTGTGATTATTTTCTGAAATTTATTTTTGATTGCAGACAGATGATAAACCTTGTAATTTGTTCTGCAGTTTCAGTTACACAACAGCTACATAATGATTTTGTAAAAGTTATAGTAGTGACTATATTGAACTGTAACATTTTCAATCTGAATGCTTCACAAATTATTAGCTGAAAAATTATTAACTGAAGAAATTAACTGGATTTGTAAGATACCATAGCAACGAAGGTGGCTTATGGCTTTAAAAAAAGTGCTGCGTCAGATACAAGCCAGCACATTTTGTTAAAATAAAGAGAAACTATTCAGAATTTGCAGTTGAAGCTACAGATTGGTCGTGTTCTTGAAATATAGGTTTATAATTTGTCACAGGAAAAATAACTCCATAAAGCAAAACCGCTAAGGTGTTTTAAGATGATCTATTATGCGGAGGTGTCTAGTGCAGCCATTTTGGATTGGTGTCATGATAGGAAACAGATGGTATATGTGTTTATGTTTAACATTTAAGGAGGTATAGAAAGCAATTGGGAGGTGATGTATTTTGTTAATGGGAGAGTAAAGCCTCATATGTACAGTTAAAATAGAATGTAAAAAACAAGCAACATTTTTTCAGCACAAATGAGGCAATGCAACAACACGCTTAAGTAGATTTATTTGACTTGTTTCACTTTAAATAATTTTAATGAGAAATTCTCTAAATGTTTTTGAGCGGAGATAGAAAGTAATCTGGTAACCACATGTCTTGATGTAAGCCAAGCTGTTCTTTAACAGCACTTTCTTTCAATACAATATAAATTTAGCTGGAATTAGCATTGCTGAATATTAGTCCCTCAGCGCCTCACTTGCTAAACCTCCATATTCTTTTTATTGCCTCTGCATTTCAGAAGCAGAGTGTGTGGTCAGTTCTGGACAAAGGCAAACTATCTAACGGGGCTGGGGAAGGCACTGTATTTGCTGAATTCTATAACATAACAAACACCTCGGTAATAATACAGGAAGGTAGCAGATCTGCACCGGATACAGCAATATATTTTTCCTGTAACGTGCTACCTTTTGAATTTGATACTGAATGTATCAAAAATCTAGTTATGCATGCAAAGCTGTATTTTTCTGAATTTTATATACTTCACCTTACTGTATGTTATTTCATTTATAAGATTTGTCTTTGAACACGCAGTGATAGTCAAAGACTATTGTTCATTTCCAAGCTTCGCTAGGCAAGTTACTCAGTCTTCTGGGTTTTCCTTTATTTGTTTTTGCTAACTATGAAGAGGACATTGAGGGCAACTGGATGTTAATAGATCCTCACTGTAATTAATTATTCATCAGTAGTAGAAGTATTAGCAGTAGTAGTCAGACGTGCAGAGGAGGCTGAGATCTTACCGTGGTGCACCTACAGGGAGAGAGGCTCTTCCATCCAGGTTCTGCCTAATTAGACCACGGCACATTTGGAATTACCCACATCCAAAGAGAGAGAAAGTAGTTTTGCAAACTGTTCTGATGATCTCAGCAGTTTTCCTTTTCCTGGTCAGACAGGTAATGCTGTTGATATTTTACCATAATTCCATTCAGTCCCGTCTGCCTGTCACAGATGGGCTCATTCTGGACACCAGGATGAGGAATCACCACGCAGAACACCGGGTTTCTATGCATTTCAGTGCGCATTTTTAGGTGGGACCTCGTAACGCCCATCCCTGTCTCACATGATTGGGATATTTCTTATCATTTTATGATTTTGTTTTATATTTCTAACAAACAACCTTCTTCTGGCAATAACTGGTATATTCTATGATATAAAATGCTTTGGACCTACTGAGGTTTCTTCTTAATTTGAAAAAATTGTTAAGAATTAATCTTTAATCCCACAGATAGAAAAGAGTAAATAAGAGATGTAATAATGTTATAGTATTAATGGGAGTTGAGCCTCAGTAGGAAATAGATGCATTATTCATAAGGATTGATGGTCTTCAGTATCCCAAAAGCCCCTTGTGGGGCTTTGGACGTATTAGAGTGGTCACTGGAGAGAGGGTTGCTCTAATGCTCAATAAGCTAAACTAAAAATATCACTAGAATTATAAAGCAAAAACTAATCAAATCCTAAATATAAATATGATGATACAAATCCATCCCCTAGTTATCTCCAGAAACCACCCTGCCTCAAAGGGTTGTCAGTGACTTGCCCCTTATTATCTTTAATCAAGCAGAAGAGAGGCATTGAACGCCACAGTGGATCTGTATAACAAGGCACTGCAGGTGAAATCTATAGTGCTGTGCTTCCCGCTATACGTGTGCTGCCAGCCGGCCCCCGCCCCACTAGCGAAGGACAGGGCAGCAAACAGACAAAGGGATGCAGTGTTTACACAGCGCCTGTGAAGTCCTCTGTAGCTTCTTCTAATTTCCGTCCCCAAAGTCCAGACCACAGATGCTTCATAGGGCAAAAACAGCCTGGATGCCTGTAGGTAAAAATTATGTGGTAACACGCAACAAAGAAGCTGACTAAAGAAGATCTCTGCAATAAGGTTTCCAGCACTTACACAGATGGGACCTACCCAGACTCTGGTTTCTGTGTTCTGTGACAGGACATTATTTATCCTAACTATAACGGACAACTTAAAAAAAAGAAAAAAAAAAGAGTGTGTATTCTTTCATTTATCCAAGCAGATTAGGCACTACAGTTTGAATGTCTGTCTGAGAGGCTAAAACTGCTAGCCACCAAACAAATGTAACTGTGTAATTCAATATTAAAAAATATCTTTTTCATTAGACATTAAGTATCTTGGGATAATGATGAGGTCATAAAAGACTAAYGTGTTTGGCCAGGAGAGAGAAGAAGATTCATAAAAGAATAAAAAGCTGTGGGATACAGCTCCTTTTGGCACAAAGGGTAGCACCCAAAGTCTGCTCAAGGCAAATACTTTTGTATGCAGATAGTTTAATGCAAAGCAGATGTAAGCCTCGATTCTGAAATAAGGTCCATGCAAATAACCTTCTGACTTTCACCTCCTGTCCCTTGAGACACCAAAACCATACAGGACTTCTTTTGAGCACCACAAAGGACAGGGACCATCCCTGACAGGGGATGCAGAGCCCCAGAGAAGATGTCCTCATGCCTCCTGGGGCTGTGCAGCCAAGGTCTGGGGTGCACCAGGACCCTGAAGGTGATAAGTGGGGAGAGTGGGTCAAGTTTCAGGAAGGATGTAGCTCTTTGTAAAATTGGTGTTTAAAAACACAAATCAGAGCAAAGGTGCTAAGAGATAAAATCTTCAGCCCTCATATTGTAGCACTTGACTTTTTTCAGCGTTTGGTGAGAGACCCTCAGCTTTGTGCCTGCCTTGGTATCCGTTACCAGAAAAGTAAGAGGCAGTACCCCCTGATCCCCCATACTCCTTACTGTGTCCTTTCAATCCATGACATGTAAGTATGAGTTTACATTTTGAGGCTAAAATTAAGTTCTTAATATGAAGGCAATAACAAAGACAAAGTAATGACAGACTATAAGGAGCCCAAGAATCTTCATATTTTTTGTTACAATGTATTTATGTATGCACACACACACACGCATAAATGGAAACAGATTTTCTTGTCTAGGATTTTTATTTTCTATATGCTGTTACATCCCAATAAAAGAGCATCCTTCAAGAGTCATCTGAGGGACTGATAATAATATATCGGCCTTAAACTAGGGTGTAAGATGAAACCAGCTGAAAACACTGAACAAAATCAAACAGTCTGTGCTAGTGAAAGAGATGCAAAAAATAAAGAAAAAAACATTAAAGGCAAAAAATAAAGCCGACTTTCAGAGTTCTTTTGAATTTAACACTTTGTGGAAATATGAGTAACCTAAGCACGTCAACACTGAAGTTATTGATGGTTGTATTCAATGAATCATAGATCCAAGCTTCCACAAGTTAGGAACCAGGTTAAAAAAAAAAAAAATTACTAAGTGCAAGATTGCCTTAAAAGTCTGAAAATTAAAATAATGGTAATATGACACTGTTTTGGGTTTTTTTTGTAATTTAAATTCTGTATTTTGGATCCAGCAGGGTGCATTCAGAACACATTTTCATTATATTCTTTACAATGAAAGTTAGAACCTTCTGTTTTGAAAATGAAAGTTAAGAAACTAAAAAATAAAAAAGGCAATAGATACTCGAGGTCATGCTATAAAATGGTGTGAATTGGTCACGCTGAGGCAAGTGTATGCAAATAAAAAACGCTTTCCTAGAGTAAGTCGGTAGAGTTGCCTTGATTTCATGGGCCAGGAGGTATGAGCCATATCTTTCAGGCTGACAATGTCTGGAAAAAAGCTATTAAAGCAAAACCACCCCCAAAATCTGACAACGTGGTTCTTCTTCGCCTAAATCAAAGAGGCTCCAGAGGAGGAGCTGAGTCCTTAGAAGTGCCTAAGGAATGTCATTAAGTATTCCTCTGTGGGAAGTCCACACCGAACATTGCTCTGAACTGACTTTTTTTCCCTTTCTGCTGTTCCACCTAACATTTTTATCTCATTATTCTTAGCAGTGGTAAGTAACTATGACAGGAAGACAGAGTGGAAAATTAAGGCTTGTTAAGACTATTATACACCAAAAGGATCATGTCATAAATGAGATTTGAGTCTGCCCAGTTTGGGATATAATTAAGTAATCATGTTCAAGGTGGATGGGTTTGAGACAATAAAAGGACACTGGAGGTTGTTCAGTTTCAAAGGCGCAAACCTTTTTATGCCGAGAAGTTACATGGATGCGATTTCGGCAGCAGTGAGGGACACTGGCTCTCTCCCACCTGTTGAACGTGGGGACTTCTGCCCCTGGGAAGGGAGGGCAGCTCCRGAGATCCCGTCATCCTTCAGGATGATCTTCTTGCCAACCAAATGCTATTTTCCCGTGTCTCATTTTATGTGAGCACATTACCAGTGTGCATTTGCCTCTGGCTTTGGTCTACAGCAACCTCTCAAGAATAAGAACAATAAACTCAGCACCCTGGGAAAGACTTACATGTGCTGAAAATTTCACTATCACTTAATTCACTTTTGAGGAAAGTGTATTTAAAACCAGTCATCAAGGCTGTGAATAACGAGCATATTCCAATACCATGGACACAACAAGGAAGTGTCAACAAAACCACAACAGGAAAACAGTGAGGCTTTTTCTTGGCCTTGAGAGAATACAATGAGTCTAATGTTGCTGCTTTCTCATTTTTTCCTATGTTATCAGCATGGAAAGCTGGGCAGGACTTAGCTGAATCACTGCTCAGAAGTCAGTCCGAAATGTGAGTGAGTCAAACAGTGTATGGGATACAGAGTGACATGTGTGTTTAGTGTCAGTAGGGTTTGTTGTGCAATTCTTGAGGGCATAATGGACATCTTTTTTTTTTCTTGTAAGTAGCCACGATCATTATATGAATCATTTAGGGGAATGATATTGAAAGCTATCATATCATAAAGCTGCAGAGGTTTCCACAGAAAACAGCAGCTTAGAAGAGCTTCAGAACCATGCTAACAAAGATGGTACCTTGCTGGGATATCTATTACTATACACACGCAAAGAGATTGAGCTGACATGGGGGAGGGAGTGTTGGAGGAAGGAAGAGACGAGGGATCGTAAGAAGTGACAAATAATACTTTTAAACATGATATTCTTCACTTCTAAATTCAAGATTTAAATGCAGAGTATATGTATATTTTTTCTCTAGTTATCTTTCTTCCTCCCTCCTGCTTTCTTAATTCCTCAGAAAGGAAGAGTAGGAAAAATCTGTCCTCAGGGTTTTGCCCTGCTATCTTTCACCTTTTCCAGTCTGTTCAAACACCTTTTCCCACTTCTTCAAATGGAAATGATGTCTGTTTATGATTTCAAGCTGTGCAACTAGTAAAATATTAGCCAAGACCTAAGTTCTTACTTTGGCAAAATAATATTGCTTTCAATAAAATCTTGGGGGGGGGGGGGAGGGGAGGGAGCAGGACACAGACACATCCAGCAACAACAATACATTAACACTGTATCAAAAAAGTCGATCAATCAGTCCTACTATCTACATGGGGAAGTCCTTCCTTATCTCCCCTTTACCATGTAGGAATGTTGTGGAAATGGGGGTCCTGTGGGATATGGAGGTAGAAGCACGGTGAGGAAGGTGGCTCCCTCCTCATCCTCAGCGCAGGGAAGATTGGGGTAGTGGTGTCCCTGAAAACAGCATTTGTTGGTGGTCGCGGTCCTACGTGGGAGCAGTTGTCAGGAGGCCAAGCTTTGGGCGTGGAGGGGTGCCGCCGCCGCGGGGCAGGCTCAGCGGCTGTCCCTGTGGCCATGGCGCGGGGGTGACTCGCAGGAACCCGCTGCCCCGCTCCCCCATCGCTTCACCTGCATTCGCTTGCACGGCTGCGGCAGGTGGACGTTTCCCACTCTGGCAGATACGTACCTGCTTTTCCAGATTAACATTACTGTAACGTAGTATATCGTCGTCTGCATCACTACTGCACCAGCGCTTCCTGGTGCTTTGGTCAGTCCCAACTTCTTTGCTGTGGATTCCTAATGACAGGCCACAGCTTAAGAAAGATATTTCACAAAAGGTGTATATTTGTTGTTAAGGCTTGAAAACAAAGAATGTCAAACAGTCAGACCTGCTAAGGAATGAGGGAATTAAATTAGCCTACCTGTGCCCCACTGTGCTGAATCTGGTCCAGCTTTCTAGAAATGCTGGTTCAGCAAAAGCAGGTGGCAAGGAATCTAACTGGAACAGCAGGAGCAACTGGATTTCAAAGTTCACTCTTGTCACAAGCCCTTTTCTTCAACTTATTAGGTTAGAAATAGCTTGCAAATACATTACAGAATCCTTCTTCCCCCTGCTCTTTTTGCAGTACAAGGAACCATGACTTTCCTTAAAGCAGATATTCTGGGGAAAGAGCTTTGTATAAAAGTGCTGTATTAACATAAAATCAGAAGCAGTGTGTTTCCACAAAAAATTCATGGCAAGTTTAGATTTTGGTTAATAAAGGGTTTCTTAACTATTTTGACCAAAGATCTTTTTTTTTTTTATTATTTGCTTGTGAGATGCAGAAAAACTTAAAATCCATGTTTCTAGAATACATTCAATAGCAATAACTCACACTTAACTATTAATGGAAGCAAATGACTGAAGTGACCCAGATTTCTTTTTTGCATTGTTATGAGAAGCTGCGCACAAAAACCTATATTTCTGGCACACAAAAATATTTTGTCAGTCACAGCTGCTAGACCTATAGGCTAAAGCAGGGGCAGATATATATTTTCTAAACTAAAGCTAGAACTTCAATATTAAATCTAACCATTAGAATACACATGTGAATAATATGTCAGATGAGCATACAACCGAGTGTCTAAGGACATCAGCTCCTTAGAAATATTATGGGCTCTTTCCCCTTGTGCCAGTTTAAATTTGGGATATCTCCATCAAAGTCAGTGGAGTCAGAACTGTGCAAAACTGACACGATAGTAGGATGTGATGCCATCTTCATCAATTCAAAGATTGAACTTGAGCCACACATATACTAAACGGACTTACATTGCTTTCTGGGGAAGACATAGCTGCCAAAGAGTTATACTTGAAAAATATCTGGAAGCTTAGGGTTGATCTAAATGTTAGTCCACCCAGATCCTCTGCAATATGCCACCACTACAGCAGTCTCAGAGCATCTCACACACAGAAAGACTAAGCTGCCTACAAATACAAACCTGGGCTTTCTTTGAGGAGCAGGAGGTGCACTTCCCACACCCAAGAGCTCCGCGCTCAGGCCACCAGCCCCGGAGGCTCAGGCTCAGGCTCACCCCCGCTGCCAGGCACCCACCTGGGGAGGAGTTAGGGCAGAACTGGCAGCAGGGCAGCTCCGGCGGCTTTTGAGCAGCCACCAGCTGAGGATGCCAACTGTAGGTGACTGGTCTGGGTTTCAGTATGAAGGTCCTAAGCCTGCCTATACATGATACAGGCCAAGGTTTGGATACCAGCCTGAGATCAGTCACCTAAAACTCCCACACACAGCTTTGTAGATGTTCCTTATACTCACTCCTAACGCATTTTCCTCAAAAATCTCACTCTTGGATAGTCAACGTCGTAAGGACTATCTGTCTGTCTGAATGTATATATACATGTATATGTACATACACGTATATATACATTGCATTTTAAGCTACGTAACTCGCTGTCATTGACTTTTACAAAAAAGGTAAACTTAAAATAAATAGGAAGATTAATATTAACTTAAACAAAAAAGCAGAAAAATTTCCTGTTTGAGAATTCAGGTTGCCAACAATATTAAGTGAGTCACTATGAGGCACCTTAGTTGTTTCACAGTGTTTTATTTTCACTGGTGGGTCAAATGAGTCAGCTGACTGCAGGCAGGATTTAAGACAATGGATAATTAGTGTATGGGTGAGTAAAAATATATACTGCATACCTTTCTGTCTACACATGTTATTTTTCCTTAATCTGATGCCAGACTCATTTGATAAAAATGAGTCAGCTTTTGCTGAGTTGGCCCCGCCATTGACAAACTCACCCTTAGGAAATTACATTTTCTCCTCTCAGAGATGGACTTGCAACATATTGTCAATTTTAAAGGTTGAAATTTAGGCAAGAAGAGTAAAAGAACATGCTACTAAACTCTTTCATAAGTATCATAAAAGTATATCTTTTTATTTCCCTTGAGAAGAATGTGAAAACACAAGGTAAATACAGTTGGTAAAACCTCTCCAAAACACGTGAAGAATCTTCTGCTGATTTTTCTTCCTTTCAGTGAGAGTTCTGCTTGTTCTTCATTTCCACTCCAAGATGCAACAGCTAAGAAAGGAGAATAATTTTTAAAATAATCATCTCAGTTATGTCTTCGCCTTGTTTAAATCAGCACATCTCCAAACATCATAGTTCAACTATCTGCTGAGAATCTAATTCTCATTAAAAAAACCCACCACCAAACCACACTTTAACAATTTTATAGGTTAATTTACTTTACAGATTTAATTCACACAGTATTTATAAGGCTGTTGGCCCTGCTTTAGTTCATAGTATTTTCCTATAATGTTGTCTGATTATACGAATCTGGACTGTCACTTCCAGACTGGAGTTCTATTTTCAGCTAATGTGAACCAGGGTAGCTCAGTAGATGCATCAATTTATACTACATTTGAATCTCAGTCTGCGATCTTTTTAGAGTTACTGTTAAGGTGAAATAGGCTGAAAGAGAAAAAATGGTAAAGTCTAAAGAGCTTTGGAACATTTTTCAGGTGGCCTTCTCCCTAGTGAAATCAGAGCTCTCTATATAATTTATGGGCAGAACAAGACACCTAAAAATGGGGTTGAAAGAAGCCAGTGCTTTGTGTGAAGTATTAAACAGTAGGAAATGGCAAAGAAATGTTCAGACTTTTGCTCTGCCATCAAAGCTTGTTAAACGAATACGGAGTTAGAGGAAAACACCTTCTCCAATTTTGGATTTGCAGCTACAAATGACTCTTGGAATTAGTTTCATCAGTCAGCTTCATCTTTTGTTGCATACAGTAGAAGTGATGATACTCCCTTGGTATGTGTGAGATCCATGTTCATATATCTTTGAAACCCACTTTGGGACAAGAAATTGCACCAACGTTTTCCACAGTTCAAAAAAGCAATCACTCTCCTTGGAGTATTCTGAAATGATGCTGAAATTCAGTATCCAACTGGAATTGCTCCATTCCATAAAAATTAAGAAAATGCTAATTGAAAGAGAGACTGGAATTCTATCTCACTAGGCTGCAGAGTTATTTTCTCAATGCTTGTTTAACCCCTAAATCTCTACTTCTGGAATCAGAAAAAGATAAGATTTGAATTTAAGCCTCCCCTATCTTAAGAGAATCGTTTAGCCACCAGGCTCCTGAAAATAAGGAAAGGTGCTCATGAAAGATTTTAGTTTTGTTTTAGAATCTAAACTCAGATTAACATGTTAATTAGGTCAGGAACTCAGGTGCAATTCAATGGCTTGGTTTCTGCAGGATGTCAAACTGCGAATGCCTATGTAACAGGTACAGATCAATGAAATTTTACAGATCATGCAGAAGTAGCCTAATCCATCTGAAGCCAATGGTAATCCTTCCAATAACTCCAGTAAGCTTTGTACATGCCTGCGTACAAGTCCGTTACTCTGGAATGTTGTATATTGCTGGTTTCTTCATTGTGACAATAAAAATACAAAATCTACTATTTGCAGTAAAATGTCAGTGGGTTCTGCCTATACATTCATTATGCTTTTGTTTGGCTTCGTTTCGTTTCTGTGGGAGTTGATTGCTGACTTTTTACACTAGAAGATTTTTCTAAATCAGTTTCAATTTCCAGGAATCCTCTCCTTGCCTTCAGTACTCAAAGGAGGGAAACAAAAGAAGTATTTCTGGTGCCACATGTTGCGTGTTCACAAGAACAAATGTTCAAGATCCCTCCCCTTCCTCCTGCTGCCTGAAGGACTCTCTGATAAAACCAGTGCACTTTTTTTTTTTATGTGACTCGTGGTGCTCTTAAGATCTAACATGCTATCTGGGTAGGCATCAACATTTTACAAGAATCTTTTTTTACACCTCCAAATTCATAGTTCTCCATCAAAGATTTTAGCCCAAAGAGCAGTTAATAAAGCTGGATGACCTCTTGCTCTAGGATTTTTTAAGTCTCTTTCAGACTAAAATTAGATTTCCTCCTTTAGGAAGAGAAACAGGCCAATGTGTGACCCTTGAACTGTCAATCATCTGGAAGTAAAGCAGGGAACTGATTTCTCTCAGAGCAGCAGAATGAAGTGCTCCAAAATAATAACAATGTGGCTATGCATATTTATAGGCTCATCATTATTAGTCTTTAGTATGATTGTTCCTACCTGATATTCAATGGTAATTTTGGCCCATGGATATATATTTTGACTTAGTTCCATAAGATGATACTTTAATTTCAAATAGATCATGCTTTACATGAGTTAACCACTAATTAAATGGCAGGTCTCAAATAATAGTCATCTATGGGGAATCATAATTGAATGCTATAGTCATGTTTGACACATGTCTGTATTATGTCCAGTGCTGTTTAACATTTCAGTTGATGATCTGGGAGTAAATATAAAGCTGTTGCTGAAATATATATGAATGGGACAACATTAGAAAGAATAGTCAATAATAAGAACAGATTGATGAAGGGAAAAGCTCCCTTTCATGCATTTTAATACATGAAACAAAACAACTTATTTCTAGGAATAAAGATGGCAAGCATATATTTACAACAAAGGACTATACTGTGGAAATCAGTGCCTCTGTAAAAGATATAGGCGTTTAGTTTGCAAGCAACTTGGTATAAGCTCTGGAATAATGTGCTAAAAAAGAAAAAAAAAAGAAAGAAAAAAAAGGAGGCTTATATGATCCTTGGCTGATAAACAGGAATGAGGGGGAGGAGGGACACAATTTTTCCTTGATGTGTAGTAAAACTGATCCTGTACAGTTCTGGCAGCCATATGTTAAAATAGCAATTGCAAAATTAGAGAGGATGCAGATAGATGCCTTACCCTGAGAGACACAAAGAAGATAGTCTGTTTAATTGAACAAAAAGCACACTGAAAGGGAACTTGATTACAGCACCTAAAAAGCCCTCATCATTTCTCTCATACCTTGCAGGTGAACAAGACAGAAGTCAAAAATCACCACTTGTTTTCCAGAGCTCATTTTCCTCAAGCCTTTTATATTCACATGGTTAAAAGGTGTTTGTAGCCACTCCTGTATTGCGGAATATGCCTCTAAGTCATACCATCACAGGGCATGGGCAAATGCTGAAAACTAAAGGGCCTTTTAATTTAGAGGTGGGAGAAATGAAAGAGACCAGTAGTCAGAAGAGGGAATCAGACAAATTCAAATGGGAAGTAAGACATGCAATTTTAAGAAAGAGGGTGATTAGCTGTTGGAATGGTTTGCCAAGGAAAGCAGGGGAAACTTTGATGTCTGCAGATAAAGACTGGATCTTTTTCTGAAAGAGATGATTTGGACAAATAAAATTTTGACACTAATACTGAAGTAAGTGGGTGAAACTTAAGGGCCAGCATTGCTCTTCAAAGGTTTGAGCAGAGATCTTTGGCTTTAGATTCCAATTCTGAAAGACTCTCTAACTTTGGAGGGAGAATGCAATTTCTCATGAATATAAAGGGAAAAAAAATCACAATGTGAATGGTTAAGCACTGGAACTGGCTGCCAAGAAATCAGGGAATCTCCACCTGTAGAGATTTTCAAAACTCAGCTAGAAAATGCCCTGAACAACCTGATCTAATTTTGAAGTTAGCACCTCCTTCAGTAGGAGATTGGACTAGATGATTTCCAGAGGTCCAGTCCAGCATGAACTTTTCTGCAGTTCTGAAGTTTTCCTGATGTGCAAGATGATGACATTTGATGACACTTGCATTTATAAAGAATTCCAGAGTCTTCAGATGGACTCTGTCTTCTAGTGATGTCCTGTTTTATCTATCTGAACAATGGATAGGCAGTACAACTTTTTCCTGGATGTGATCAAAGACAAAATTACATGTCGCAAAGACTTTTAATAGTCATGTAAAGAGCCCATACATATTTTGGTTTATTACATTGTTAAATGTATTGTTTGTAAATACATTCTGCTTGAAAACATTGGAGAGAACCCAAATGAAGTAGTTGATAATCCAATCTAGATGTTGCTTTGCTCAGGTTCATTGTATAAATGTAGGTTTTGCTCATGCTCCTCAGTGTGCTCCTATTCAGGGGCTGGTCTGAGAACATGGCACCACCAGCTGTAACATGTGTGGAAAGGATGTCTTTAATCAGGCCAAGGTGGCTCATTAGACTTTGTTTCAAAACCTATTGTAAGTTTGAAAACTCTGAAATGACTGTTATGCTGTGGACACAGGAGAGATCATATGCTAGAGAGGAGCATTGGCAGCTCTCCCTTCCAGCTGGTGCTCTTGCGGGTGCCTTGCAGGAGAGCCCTGGCAATGCTCCTCTTGATTAACAGCTTCTGACCAGAAAACTCCAACCTTTCACCCCTCAGCTCAGCTGCTGTGCCATTTGCTGCTCTACTACCCTCATGTATCAACAAAGGAAAGCTTAAATTAATTTTTTTCTTCACAGGGTGTTATAGGGAAATCATTGCATTGCTTCTATTCTCAAATTAGTGAGCAAAACAAAAGGGAATCAAAGGAGAATCAAATAGTTTATCACACAGCCGAAGTAACAGTGACCTTGTCTGTCCACAGGCAGAGCAGCTAGTTGGGCAGAGAGGTGCTGTGATTTAGTACCTATGTCTTTAGATTTTAATCCGACGTAAAGTGACATAATTGCATTGATCTCAGTGCTGATTTACACTATCTGAGAATATTACCGTTTATTTTTAACTTCACTAAATTCCCTATCTGCTCTAGTATTGCTGATGCAAAGAAAATTAAAATACTCCAGATCAATCTAGTTTCCCAAAGTAACAATGAAACATTTATAACTGCAGTGAGAAAGGTGCACAGAAGCTCTTTTATTCTATCCTGCTTTTAAGAGTTAAGTGAAATTACTGAAGCATGTTCTAAATTTTATCAATTGTGACATATTTTATGCTACTAGCATAGTATATTCAACAAGTGCATTAGGAGAGTGCTTAGCACTTTGTAATTACACTCATATTTCATTTTAAGATAATTTCATGCTATTCTTTCAAAAGGCATCAAATTTGGAGCTGTAGTCTTGAAACAATAGGATGTGTTATTAAAAAAATCAGATCTAAAATGGTCTTCTACTTCTCTAATGGAATATAACTAAAATACACTGTGCAACTTTCATTCAAAAAACCTCTGTAGTCAAAGAGATACTATTGATTTAATGAAATGCCATTTTCTCCTTTGTTTGCCCTTCTTTGCTCCCTTCCTCAATGAAAAATCAGGTTTGCAGTCTCAGTTGTCTCAGTAAAAAATATATATATTATACAAACACTCCTGCTGCATGGATTTTAAAGTAACTAAACCATTATTCTGACACATGTGTTTTGTACCTGTGAGGAACTTTCTAATTCAGCACTGGTAGTGTGTACATGTGGTGACTTTTTAAAAAAAAAAGACCATTTCCTCTGTGAATATATGTTTTGTATATTTACCTGTGCTTTCTGCAGGGCCTGAGAAACGACTAGACACTACAAGTTTATTTGCATCAAATTCAGTGGGAATGGCACATGTAAAGAGGTTGCAAAATCAGGACTTCAGCAAGAAAGCAGCAAGCCTTGGTCTTAATAGGATGGAAGTTTTGAATACAGAGGGATTGGGGCCAATTAATGCAAGGGCTAGTCATGGAGAGCCATGGGAATTGTACAATGGAGGAACTGCTGGACTGGATTCTAAATAACAAAGGGAGAAGTCCTGATCTCACCAAAGCGAGGGCCTGTTCTCTATGCAAGCCTCGGGCCAATAATGCAGAAGGTGAGTAGTAGTCACCATCTTGATCCAAGGCTGCTTTCAAGCCTTGCTGCCTTGCTTCAGGGTGCGTGCAGGCAGCTTGTGCACAGCATAGCTGCAGTTTGGTTGCAAAGCATAATTCCCTAGCTCTGCAAAATATACACAAAGAAGTGTAAAAGCCTTTCACCACTTCCACATTTTAGACTGTATGCAAGGAGACATTAAAATTAGGCTACAAGTTCTTTGCCGTTTGAGAGACACAGTAGGTTTATTAATAATCTGGCTTCAGATTTGTAAGGAAAATCTAAGTAATGTGGTTCTGGTAGCATAGGATGAGCCTCCCTCTAGCTCGGGAGAGAGGCGTACCTGAGCCGGGAAGCCTGCCATCAAACACTGCCTCCACATTCAGGCTGTGTCTATTTGTTGTGCCGTGTGAAAGATCTCCGAGTTAGCTTTTTGCACACTGTTGTACTACCATGAGGTATTTGAGTCATAGAAACAAAGCTAAGCAGCTCATGCTAAGCATCATGGAGACAAGCTTATGCTGCTACTGATTCGGTGCTAGCGGCGGGGATCTGTACCTGGGCTCTGCTGGACAGAACAGAGCTACCCTTGCTGGAAACAGTCACTGCAAAAATCCCACCAGATATGACAAAACGTGGAGCACGGAGATGGGGCATGAACAGAGATAAAAATAACCCAGCAGGTTTCACAGCTGGATTAGCAAATTTAAAGGATATGATTTGAGAAATTAGGAATACAGACTGGCCTGGGATTTGCTGTATATGTACGCAGTGTACAGCTCTGATCCTGAGTTCTGCAGTTTGGAGCAGTATGATGAGCACCTGATGGACTGTCTTACAAAAATATTTCATTTTAATTAAACTGAATACTGTAAACCTCAAAGGATTGATGCATATTCAGTACAGCTCAGGCAGTTCACCTAAACTGAGATTACACCCCTCGGGTTATACTAGCTTCTAATAAAGTTTGTGTCGCATTTAATATATCACCATTCATGGAATGTACCGTGTTTTTTGTTTTTTGTTTTTTGTTTTTTTTTTTTTTTAATCGAAGTTCTCAGTAGGTTTGCTCCATGACTCATTTTCACATTCTCATGCAATGCAACAAAGACTCACTTTAACCACTGTGGTTCTCCTGTGCTGGGAAAATTCGCAGGTGAGTATGTCATGTTGTTTGGCATGAGCAGTAACTAGACAGTTCCTTTATTTAGAGTAATTAATCCTGCCTGTAAGTAGTGGTATTTCCCATAGTCTGTACCACTAAGTGGGAGCCTAGTTTTGAAAATTGATGCTAGTTCCCCAGTTACATTCTTGGCTGAGGTTGGGCGTGTAACATCCCACAAGGTCATTTAAGGGAAGGAAATACCTCATGTTTCCCAATATCGTCAGTTCAGGCATGACCTGATTTTGCAATCTTACTCGTATTAGGCAATTCCCTTGCATGTCATAGGATTACTTGCAATAGCTCAGACTACTTGCTTTGAAGGACGCTGACCTTGAATCTAAATTATCTGCTCCCTAATATCCTTCACTGTAGAAGAGGAAACAATCTTTCACACAGAATTAGTAGAGGAAGATGATCTTGGAACAGCACATGCAAACAACCTCCAACCACTTGTTTAATCGAGTAAGAGGTCAGCTCCCAAGAAAAATTTACATCCACAGTGTATCATTACCATTATATAATATCCAGCAAAAATATTTACTGCAGTGGAAGTGTAGAACTCGGGGTTAATATCCATTGTAAATGTTCTTTGCTGAATGCCAAACCATCCCAAAATAAAGCACTCACTGTGCATTAAACAACATCATCTAATGGTGGCAACCAAGGGGTCAGATAACATTATTGCTTCAAGTTCTTATTCTGTGGATGCGTTTTTGGCCTTGAATCCCTCTTTACAGTATAAATTACCAGCTTAAAGAGTACTTTTAAAAGCAATCCTTTGAAACAGAAGTGGGGAGAGCATTTAAGCAGCTCCAAGGTCCCCATAAGCACAGTGCTGGTGTAAGCTGACAGGGGAGTGTACTAATAGCCCCCAGAAATGTACTATGATTGCCACTCTCCCTGCTTCAGTTTTAAATTTCCCCCTCTCAGGCCATAAATGCATAGGTCAAGTCCACCTTGGCCACAGAGATCAAATATGTTCTCTGCAGCATTAACTTTGAGAGGGTTTTCATTTTTCAGACTTTTTTCTGAGGTTGAAATGATACCTTGCTTTTTATTTTGTGAATTCTTTTAATAAAAATCTTTTTCTAGGAATCCTTGGAGAGGATTATTGTATGTTAGTGCTACTCCCTGGGTCAAATTTTCTGTCGTTGCAGCAATTTAAATGGAGCTTTGCCAGCTTACAGCAATAGAGGATACACTCCCATGAGTTTTACATCATGAAGTTTTATTGCTGATGCTGGTAGGGTTACCACATACCTGAAGAACTCTGGGCAAAAACCCAAGAACTTCATATGATATTAGTTCTGTTCGCTGCACATGAAACTTCACTGATTTCAGATATCCTCAGGTTTATATTGTCTATAAAGTGAACACTACCAGCAGAGTACCTCATATTACAAACACAAAGGAGAAAGGCTTGGCTTAATATTTTCTTGCAGGAAAATAACGGTAGGCTCTCTCTAAGACATCTGATGAATTTAGCAACAAGACCCCATGCAGCAGAGCCAGATCTCTCTAATCCTCTTTCTCCTCTAGTGTTTTCTTTCACAGACTGTTGTAAGTCAAGTATTATTCCTACATTGACTATACTAAAATATTTGTTGCTTATAATAAAGCTTTTTACAATAAAACTGTACAAACAGAAAACAATTTTGACCAGCCTTGCTGAAAATATTTTAGATTTGGTAACAAATATACGAGTATTTGTGTCTGGGATTATGAATGAAATAAATTGTATTAAATTATTAAATTAAATCTTCTATTAAAGCACAAGAAAAATCATGTTGTTTCAGTTAATGAAGTAACAAGAGCAGTTAACCTTGTAATGAATTAATGAGTTGTGTTGGAAAGGTTTGCAAAGTAGATAATAAGGAAGTTGCAGCAGCAAGTGTCCTTGAAAGACATCCGTGAAGCTATGTTTTGCAGGGCATTTGACAAGTTAATATTTGACAGCATTGCATGTAATGACACTGTAGAATATGCATGATGTAATTGTTTAGTTACCCAATAAGATCTGTTAAGTGTTGTGAAAGGTGGGCACGCAGTCGAAGGGTATGGCTTCCAAATGTGTATGTGTGCGAGACACTTTGTGGGTAAGGAAATCAACATATTTGAGGATTTGGAGGAGAAGGATCTGTGGCCCTGAAAAGAAAACTCTGATAACTCACCTTCACTTGCTCCTACTAAGCCAGAGCAACTTTGTGATAACAAGCTGTTAAGATTTGCTTCTTAGAATACTTGCGCATTTGCTTAGAACTAGAATGAGCTTGTTGGTTTTAACAGGAAAGAAAACAGTATTTCCTACACTAGATTTAATACAGCTGTTTAGAACAATAAACCTAATTAAAGATCTATTATTTCTATGGCCTATCTTTATTTTATGTTAAGGTAAGTAGTCATTATCTAATTTGAGCTAATTTTATATCAGTCCAGAGACACTGGTCCTTAAAATTCCTAAATCCTTTACTGCATCACACATATCCCAATTCCAAGGAATTTTGATTATCCCCTTCTCATAAGGGGGATAATCTGCTTTTTACTTCGCTATCCCACCCTACTTACATTTGATATATCCTCTCAGTGAACCTTCCACATGTGGAAGGGTCTATAGCCCTCAGCCCTGTTTATCCTCTCCTTTTGAATAAATTAACACTAATTCTCTGACTCCTGGCAGTCAAAGCTCAACTGGGGTAGCAGCAATCCCTCAGCAGAAAGCCCGTCTTGCTAACCTTACAATGCAGGAAAATCCATAATTAAGTTTTTCTTCTGCTCTCTGAGTACTCATCAGACCCCTACAAACCCCCTGCATCTTCCTTGGTGAGCTTTCAGCAGATCGCTTGTGATTCCTTTTTCTCCATTTTTGAGCTCTTGGTGCTGCAGCATCCTTGTGAGCAGTGGCAGCTCACAGTTGTCTGAAGAACTGCCCTGCAGATGCTTTTTCCCATTCAGTGTGTGTCTGCTGGAACCTTGCTCCCAACCGAGGCTCCCTACGGGAATAATATTCAAGCTCAGGAGAGATCATATGTGAGGTAAAAGAGGCTTTAGCTTTTTGTTTGCTTACTTGCCTTTTTCTTTTTTTCCCTATTATGGGTTTGTGTTTCCCCTGCTGGGCTCTAAAGCTAAAGAAAAAAGGATCAAGCCGAACCCTCATATGAAGTGATGCTGTGACACAGGTAACTTCTGCATGGATAGCCCTCAGATCACGGGGAAACCATCAGGCCTTTTATTTATATACCACTCAGTTTCCAGGAATTTCAGTCAAGAACCAGGATGCTACAGTCCTATACACTGCATGGTTTGGAGGAAGGGGAGAGGAAACCAGTCATTTCCCCTATTTGGATCTAAGCAATCCACAAGCTTTTTCATTAGTGAATATCTACACGTTAGGGTCTTGAGCGGCATTGTAACACTCAAGGATGTTGCATCAGATGTGGAATTTCCAGTTTGGCTGTTGCTGCCTGTTTCCTGATTTTTTTTTTTCCCCAATTGTTATTTTCTCCTGAATTTGAAGCTTTAGAGGGCTGACGTGCAATCACAAAGCCAAGTTCTGTTTTACTTCTTGGTCTGCTTCTGTGCTCGGTTTGGGTTTTTGCCCTTTGCTTGCGTTGTGTGGATGCCGGATGCTGGCATTCGGAGCGACTGTGTTGTCTGCTTTATGGTGATTGATGGGATGATTCATGGAATTTCAGCTGTTGCAGTGGCAACTTGAGAGGAAGGGTGTCATTGCTCATCTTTGCCTTTGTTCACCTCCTTGAGTGTTTTGCTTTAAGGAAGCAAAGCAGGTACACTTTTGTTTGAGGTGTTTCTACTACTTTCTTGAGATTAAGAGCACACTGACCACATATTTGTCTTCCTTTCCTCAATCTTTTACAAGGAATTTCTTAAAGCGTTCACAGAAGAATCTGAAGATACTTTTGGTAAAAGAGATCCAAGGAGAAAAATGGGTTATAAAGATGATTGTTGTGGAGATTGAAACCCTTTTTTCATGCTACTTGAGGCCATTAAATTATTTCACAATGAATAATGTGTTGTAGGAAATTTTGAACCATGTAACTGGTTACTTATTTATTCTTATGCAGAATGAGTACATACAGGCTGCAAAACACTATCACTACAGAAAGATGCAGGCAATATTCAAAACTTTTATAATGCTTATATCAGAACACAATTCACCATTCTGGGAGAGAAACTGAGGCGCAGAGACAAGATCACCCACTGTGTTCAAGGTCACCCATCAAATCTCTTTTAGAGACAGGGAGTGAACCCAGATTTCACAAATCCTCATTCAGGATCTCCCATAGCTCAAGTGTAAATGAACACACAAGGCACTATGCTGTGGAGAATAAGACCCAAAACGTAGAGAGAAGGTGGATACCTGTATTAAAACATGTAATTTCTTTCTTTTTTCTTTCTTTCTTTCTTTCTTGCTTGCTTGCTTGCTTTCTTGATTTCTTTCTTCTTTCTTTCTTTTTTCTTTTTTTTTCTCTCTTTCTCTCCTTCTTCCTGCAGTGCATGTGATGCACATATGAATTCTGCCTTGTTTTTTTCCTGCAGAACTGCTTATACCCTGTGGTTACTTCAGTGATAAGGTTCAGCTGGCCTGACATATGACTTTCCTGCTTGTTTTCTTTGCTATCATATTCCTCTCACAAGTTACTATTCATTGTGGGCGGGATTGGGAACAGAGCAAAGGAGCTGTGTTTCAGCTGTGGCAATCCAAGGGGTGGATGGCTTCCACATTTTTTGTTTATGGGGTCAGACTCCTCTTCCTTAAGTACCAAACATTTAAAAATTGAACATGAACGATTGAGAAGATACTCACTGCAGACTTTCTTCATAGTTGTTGGAGAGAAATGAGTTTCTGTAGGGGGTATTTACTTGCCCTGTCTTGGGGGCCTACTTTTATCCACTATCTGGAAAGGGAACTAAGAGTTATACTGGACACAAGCATGTGAGAAAGTTCGCTAAGTCACAGTAGGTCAATCCATTTCTGCTTTTTCCATTCCCCGCACTAGGGTTACACCCCTGCCCAAAGCATTGTTTTGTTTCTCTTGAGCTGGTCAGCAAGTGAGGAAAAGGGAGAGAGCCATTTCAGTGACAGACTTACAACACTGTTTAGCAGTGGTAAAGGTGGTGGAAGGAATCTGCAACTTTTTGCTTTTCAGTCCTTGCACAGTCGACAGGTTGCTTTCTGCTTCCTTCTTGCAGTCTTTTGCTTCTCAGCACATCCTATCGCTTTATTCATAAGGGAAATGTGACTGGAAATGCCAGCTCAAAAATATCATGCACAAAAATCTGCTGCCTCTTTGTGTCTATGCTGGCTGCCTGTGACATCTCACTCATTGCCCTTGTAGCTCACTGCTGTTTTTTCTTGCAGTCATGCTAACCAAATTTACATGCCGCAGTGTTTCCAGGACCACTGCTGTCCTTCACTTGCCCCAGTAGCACTACTTAGAGCAGGAGGAAATGGAAATGTTACAGCTGTCATAGCTGCCCTTGCTGCCTGGTCTTTGGAAAGGGAACTGCATTAGGCATTAATTATTCTTATTTCCTCTCCTTACTTTATCCTTCCTTCTCTCTCCCTCTGACCTTTTTAAATGTTAGGGAACTCTGATTTCAGTCCATCCCTCACCTCCACCTGTCCCTGGCTGGAAAAAGACATAGAAAAATCACAGATGTTTTGTGTAGCAAGAGACCAAGGATCTGTGGTGGCACAGATTCTGTCCCTTCATTGCCATGCCGCCCAGGGAGCACAAAGAGCCTGGGAAGGTTTTGAACAGGAAATATCCACAATGCCCTGACAGCACAGTGGTAATATAGACCACTGCACTCCCTTACACTCCCTAAGTGCTGGACTCCTTGAAATTTAGAGCATAGAATTACTATTATTTATTTCATACTTATTCCTAGAGGTCAAGACTATGTTTTACTTTGTAAGTCTTTTATAGACAGGTACAACTAGGCAAAGCACTGTACCATTGCTCAGAAATATCAGTTTCTAGCTCTGCTGCTGGTTTACTTGATGACACCTAAAGCTGCCTATAGAGAAGTATTAGAAAGACCTGGCATTAGACACAGGCATGGAGGCATCGTCAGCTCCTCAAACACATCCAAATGTCTTCCTCCTGTCGTGTTGGCAGGGAAATTGAATGGCAACCAGGTGCGCAGGTCTGCCTATCGCCAGGCTGAGACTGAACATGGGTAGGCAGTAGGGAGGTTTCTAACCTGTTCACAGGTGTGAAACTGCAAAACCAGCCTTCTGATAAGAGCCTTGGGAGCAAAAGTACACATTAGTAACAATATGGAGTTTGAGCAGCAGTATGTAATATGCCAAAGCTGAAAGGAGCCTGGATTTGATGACCTGCAGGGAGATTCCTTTCAGTTTTAAGACTCTGTGAATGATAAAGTCTTTGCATAAATTTACAGGGAGCTTTTTATAGTGAAGGGGGAAAAGTGAAAGTGCAGACTGTGAAATGTCATCAGGTTTAAGTTACCACTGATGTTGTTTGTGGAAAAGAAAAGCTGATGGCAACCCAAAGAGTGTATAAGACAGGACAAGTGGGAGGGTGTCTGATCCATTGAACTCACTCTCTATGAATAGTCAGTGCTTTCCCCTCCCCACCTCCTTCCCCTTCTGAGTGGTTTTCACGTAAGACTTGCTTGGTAGACAGTGAGTGTGATGTAACCACTTGTCACCCACCTCTTGACTGTTGTTTCTCCAGTTTCTCTTTTGAAGGCTTTCCATTTCTGCCAGAGAAAAATCAAAGTCTAGGCAAGGGCAAGGTAAACACTAATGCTCTGTGAGAGAGGTGTGTTTGGTGTCTTGAGCATAGTGACTGGTTCTGAATTAGTCATGCCCTTTCAGGAAGAAGAATTCAGTCTCCTTGGACAGCTCAATGAAGATGTCTGCTCACTTCATATTGAAAATAGGAAAGTGCAATGGTTGATTTGCTCAGAAAAGAAAAAGAGGATAATAAGGAAAATATGGCCTTATACAAATCAGTGGTACCATCATCTTGAATACTGCATACAGATTTGGCCTACTTATCTCAGAAAACAAAGGGCACAAAGAGAATGCACAGCAAAAGGCCAAAATGCATTAGCAGGGGCATGAGGAGAGAGGGAAGAAGACAGACACTTCATGTTCATCTGGCATTCAGAAACAGCCCAGTGCAGAATCCTTCAGGCAATTGAAATGAGCAACAGAAACTACCCCATAGAGATGTTTCCCTTTCATTCCTCAGTCTGGCCAAAAAATCAGTTAAAGCTGGTCTCTAAAGCACTATCCAGACACTCCTTAATAGGTGGTGAAAATGCATTAACTGCATCACACTTTGTCCATGCACAGATTTCCATATTCTCTCCTTGCTGTTTGGAACAAGGGGCTCGGTAACTTTTGTAGCATCACCACTACCTCTATTATCACGGAAAAGCCACACTATGAGGAAAAACAGGACAGAGGCAGAGCTGAATATGGAGGATTGAGGAGACCTGCACTGAGTTGTAGATGACGGTACAGCCCAAGGTCGATTCATTCGCTGTGAATCCTCCCCTTGGCAGGATTACAGGGACAGTGGCAGGTGCTGGGGTGCAAATGTGTACCCTCTGCACTGAGATGTTGGTAGGTCACAGGTGGTGCTTAAATTGTTTTAGTCACAAAGCTCTTACTGGGACTAAGGAGTCCTCAGGGTTGTAGTACCCGTGCTGTGGATTCTCACTGAAATTTTCTGCAAATGCTGATTTTTCCCCAGTGCAAAATTTTTTGCTTGATGAAGAATAGTAAGGATCAAAACCAAATATCCCCTACCTGAATAAGAATAGTTTTTTTATTATTATTAAATTAGGAATAGAACGATTATAAAGCTCTTGGTAAAGGTCCCAGTGTGCCTGTAGCTGGTGAATTGGGAAAAGGGAGGGAGCACATCTTGTAGCTGCTTTTGCTCTGTGAGCATGGGGGTGTCCTTCGTGCCAGGCGGCAACACTTCAACAGAGTGAATGAAGGTGGGAGCATATTTATTTCCTTAAATCCTGGCGTCCGTCCCCGCATCCTTCCCTCAGCCGAGGGAGTAGTCATGGAAACAGCCAAGGACAGCCTTGCTCCAACAGCAAAGGTTTGGTCCCTTCTGTGGGGCGAGGAGAGACACGGAGAAGGGAAAAACACTGTCCGGGGTGACAGGGTCATCCTCGAATACATTTAGCAAGTGTCATCAGATCTTTAATTTCACACAAAACTGAAAGGGACAGGAGAATCCTAGGTTTAGTGCCTCCTCTAAAGGAGACCTGAGGCAATTTTGCTGGTTTTGCTTTATGCGAGAAAATGTTCAAAAGAGCTGTTGCAATCTATCATGTCCATAACTCACAGACAAAAGGTGCCTAATAATATGCATTGACACAACAGCCTATAATGGCTGTGTGGGAACCATTACATTTATTATTATACCAATGACCCATAGACTATGGAAACGTTTATTTCTTTCCACAGAAATCTTTACTATTCTTTTAAGTACCATGAAAAGGAGATGAAATGAGAACAGAGCAGCCATATTCAGGATGTTAAGAGATAAAAGACATTTGAACCACTTTCTATTCAGTCCCTGTTCACATCCTTAATAGGAACAATTAGAGAAATACGCCAAAATATCTGAGCATATGTATCTAGCATAGATAACACTGCTTTCTGTATTCATATCTTTTAAAATTAGGTGAGTGAAAGATGGGACTAAAGTACATATCTTTGACCTTGCCTTTGCTAATATAAACATACGGCACAGTATACGTATCGTATATTTTAAAAAATTCTTGCACAGTTTTCCCCAGGGAGTGCAGAATGAATAGAAAGACCTACACATGACAGATGCTAATCATGTCACACTTGTGTGCACCTTCCACATACTATGGTGATGAGGCTGTTGAAGTCTCCAGACAGAATTGAAGCACGGACATTTGTGCTGAATAGTCTGACTTTTCACAATTTAAAGATGACCCTTCACATATTTTTCCTATAGGTTTGCAATGTTAATATTTATGCAGGGAGTTATTAATAAACAGTGGCCTTTCATAAGTAAGTATTCAGCAAGTAAAACACATTGTCATTTATCAGTGGGAAGGGAAGATATAATAGATTTCAGCATTTTAAAGTCTATGCACACATAGTTTAATTTACTGGTTTTCCCAGGGGCCAGAAGCATGGATTTATATCTCATTGTGATGAGGTCCTTGCCTGTAAAACAGCTGGCAATACAAGTAAAATAGTGTTCAAATGATACAAATATAAACAAATATTACAGAGTAAACATAGTGATTAGAACCAAATAAGAGACATTGCAACTTTAATTCTGCCCCAGGATGCAGGCATTGCCACACAAAATTAATTATCTGATCAAAACTGCTTGGGTGATCAGTTTTCATTTTGGACTGTACTGAGTAAAAAGGGATCGTTGTCAGTGCTTGAGTTGTCTGTTCATAACTGCTAGAACATCCTGGAGTAAATAATGCTGGGGACTGCTAGGACAGCTGAAATTACTGTGATCAGTGCTGTTGCAGAATCATTACATGTTTATGCAGGTGGCCCAATATCCTGAAAAATCAACAGTACTTAGTGAAGAAAACCTTCCTCAACTTTTGCTCAGTATGCCTTTTTTGAGACAGTCCGAGCTTAGACCACCTGTACATCTTATTGGCTTCTGTGGCACGTAACATCCATCAGGACTCCTCCAGAAAGGTGACTTAGCCCAATGACAACTGCATGGCAGTGCAACAGCGAAACCTCAGGCACATTGCAGCGTACCAGCCCTTCCACTCTGCAGGGGATTCTCCCTGCGTGTCCTGAAGTGAGCTGAACCAGAGCATGAACTCAGGGCTGCATTCAAGGTAGGAAAAAGGTGTAACCATGAAATAAGGAGCAGATACTACTTTCAGGCAGTGTCCTGCCGATGTAGAAATGTTTGATTAAAGAGAGACCACCTCTGTCAGAAACATCCCTATGGCTTCCAGCCATGTTGGAGTCTAATCCTGTTTTGTGAAAATGGTCCAGCAATAGGAGGTCAGTCCATTCTCATTTCCATCACCAACCTGCTCCATACCCACACTGAGCACTCACCATCCTGGTGCTACCTACTGTGCTTCATATATTAATGTTGTCTCATAATACCACTAGACTGTTATTAAGGTTGCTCTCTAATCTTCCAGCAAGGAAAACTCTAAAACCAAGCAGTGAAATGAGTAGCTGAAAGTCCCAGGCCACATCTAAGAAAGGTTTGAAATTAGAAACTGGATTGGAAGCATGTGCTTTGAAGCCTTTTAACCGCAAGTATCTTGGCTTCCTCCTAGCCTCTGCTTTCTTTCATAAAAGGAACAAGATGCTGATCTACCTCACAGGGTGTTAAGAGTGTGAATTTTTGGTCCTCAGATGATACGTGAGGGCAAAAAAAAAAAAGCTGAGTGATGAATGTAAGCGAGCGTAGACTTCTTTAATTAATCTGTATTAGAGTAGAGTGGATTATTTTTAGATTTCCTATCACTCATCTCTAAACAGATCTTTAACAAGTATATAAGATTCACTTTTAACTAATCCATAAATGGCAGTGGGTTCCGGGGCTTTCCCCTTTGCTGAATCAGGCCAGGGATTGCTGTTTTTCTTTACTACATGGGAGTCATAAAATACTGCCCAAAACTCTCTATTTCTTCACTTATTGACATAAGGAACTATAAAAGATTTTTCCACTTTCTGCTTTAGAATAGCAACACTTGTAGAAAAAGAGAGAAAAAGAAAATCTTATTCTAAGGTAAATTCTCTGCAAAAATTCTCTGCGAAATACAGGGGTAAATGACTTGGACTTGTAGGAGAGGAGATAGCATCCCATGGCCTAGAGGATCTGATGATGCTAGTAATAAATTCACATTTCCCTTACTTTTAACATAACTTTTGATCCATTAAAATATTACATCAATATAATTATTTATCTCAAACTTAGAAGGAAAAACTAGTTTCCATGAAGCAATTATTCTTGCTTCTTCATGGTATAACAGATGGTTTTCTCTATCCTAAACCAAACTTCAGCTAGAGGCTGAGTCTAAAACAAGGGTCCCCAGCCAGTGTCATGATGAAAAAGTTCTCACAGTCAAGTTTTCTTTGCACCACAGCCTCTCCTTGACAAACCCTTTCTAGGCCCCATCCACCTGGAGCTCTCAGCCCACCTTAGTCTGAGTCTTCAACTTGACTCCAAGCTGGTGGTGACACCAAGATGTTCTCACAAACAAGTTCTCTCTGAACTCCACCCTTCCCTCTGCCATCTCCTTTTTAGTCCCCCTAACACTGCTGCTTTAGGCTCTTTCTTTTTATCAACCCTAACTCTAACCATACACCTAACCAGAAATTTCTTGCAAGAGAGTTCTCCTCGCAGCCTATGTTTTCCTTTGGCAGTCACTTTGAAGACACACTCCAGCGAGAGCTCTCTTTCTCTCAAATCTAGCAGTAACCTTAACTGTAACCCCAACTTTAGGCTGAGCCTTACACAAAGCTTCCCATCCAGTGCCCACCCAAAAAATTTCTCACAGAAGAGTTCTCTCTGCATCCTACCCTTTATTTTGGCAACCCCTTTCCAATCCCATGACAATTGGATTTCTCAGTTCTCTCTTTCCCCCACCCTACCTCCTACCCCACCAGTAACCCCACATGAATGCTGGACATTAGACTGGGTCCTCAAACGTGTCCGGATGATTTTTTTTTCCACATAAGTTCTTTTGGCAGCCTATTCCTTCTCTTTGAAGCCCCTTCTCAGTTCCATTCCAACTACAGGAACAAGCTCTCTCTTTCTTTCATCCATAAAAGTAAGCTGAGCCTTGGATGGGGTCATGTGGTCATTGCCCACATTGAAAAAGTCTCCCAGCCAAGTCTCTCAATCTTTACAGCCTACACTTTCTTTTGGCAGGCCCTTTGCCATCCCCCTCCAAGTGGGACTCTAGGCTCTTGTTTTATCTCAGCCTTAACCTTAAAAGTAAACCTAACCTGAACCTAGCTTCAGAAAAGCCCAAGAAACTACTGCTGAGATCCATCATGGAAAAGTTGTCCTGTTGTCCTATAAATTTGCTTTGGCAGCCAACTTTTCACTCCTGCTCTAATGGGACCTCATGGCTTCATCTTTCTCCAAATGATAAATTTAAGCCTCAACCTAACAGTAATCCCTATGCCCAGCCCCCCCCCCCCCCCCCCCGGCAGTATCCACACCAAAAAATTGTTGTGACCACATTCCCTTTGCTCCCCACCCTTTGCTTTGACATCTCCTTTCCAGCTGCAGTCCTGTGATGTCCCTTTTCCTCACCCCCAAACCTTGCGCTAACCCTACCTCAAAGAGCAGCCACTGTATAGAAAGCCAGCAAAACTCTGATGTGCTTTTTCAGCTTTAGGTCCATGCTTTTATCCTTTTTGACTACTTATCTTCAACTTCTGAAGACAGAGAGGGGGGAAAAAACGTGGAAGGGATCACGAGAAAGGGGTCGAGGGTTAATGTTCATATGACTCCACAAGCTACAATTTCTTTAACGTGCAGGCTGTGCTATATATACTTCTATCCTAAGAGTACAAGAACTGCTTGGATTTTCATAAACACATAAGACATCTGTAAACATCCAGAGATTAGGCTTGGGTAAATCTGCACCTTTGAAAACTGTCCCAATCTTACAGCGCTTTGAATCATTATCATATTAACAATTCACATAGTTCTAATGAACTGAGTAATTCATGGTTTTCTGAATGTCCTTTCTGATTCCCATTAAAGTCAATGTCAGTTTTGCCTTTGAATTCAATGAGAATGCCCAGCTATGACAGCTATTAAGTATCTCTCCCGCTGTTATAGTAATGAGCAAAGCTACAATAACTGAGAGCCCAGTCCTGAAGAGATAAAATCGTAGAGAGAGAAAATATTCAAAAAAATGTGATAAGCTCCCATTTCACAGATGGGGGAAAAATCAAAGAGAGATTTATACATGTTTACACAGATGGGTGCAGCCAGAATCAGCTGTGGTGCAGAAGCCTTACTGCTGCATTAGTTCATTGCGAGTGAGCTAATTAGGATTTTGACAGTCTTTCTTGGGTGAGTCTAGTTGTGGCCTCTTCAAACTTTACTGCCAACAGCTGTCTGCTTTACACTTCTACCAGAGATTACTGCCCCTACATCTGGCTCAGCAGATGTGTTGTGCATCAGCTGCTCCGTTTCACAGTTCAGCATCTTAGCTTCAACCTCACCGAAGGTAGGCTTATACTGAGATGTGGAAAAGCCAGCTGGAGTGGCCAAGACACAGGTATGCATCTGTGCCTATCCAGCTTACTCCTGGGGCAGTGACTTCCACTGGAGGGTGAGAGACACAGTAATATCTGGAGACTCCTGAAGCAGAGGATGTCTGTCAGCATGGGGACATTTGGGCATATGGGTCCCAGATGGGAGCTGGCTCATGTCCATAGACTCAGAGCACAGGCAGAGGAGCTCCTGTTTGCCTGCTTCCATCCTCTTGAACGCACCTAGATATATTGTCCAAGGTGGCAGAGGAAGCCTGGTGGAAACCCAGCTCTAATCATCACAGTTTCCAGAAGACCTTGAGTTCATGAAAAAAAGACTACACTGAAGAGATGGATTTACAGGAGGAGAACAGTGTGTCTAAGATCCCCTTCTATCCCCCATTGGTGTACATATGTTCAGTGGCTTGTGTATCCATATGGTAGTGAAGCCAATCACACTGCAGTTGTACGCAGCCCTGTATTTTCCCCATCCTTTATAACCCTAACTGTTTTTCTCCTAAGATTGAATTCTGAGTGGTGGGAAGGACAGCAGTTTCAATGGAGAGGTCAAATTCCTTTGGAACTCCTTTTCTGGAGAGGTTATTTACACATTTGCAGGGCCCAAAGTAGTATTGAGCCTTGTGGGCAAGGTTTGTGAGAGTTTCCATTTGTTGCCTCTTAAACTGAAATAGTGGGATTTCGAGGTTTTATAATTATGCTTTATAAATATAAATTGCTTTGATCAGAGGTGCCAACACTAAATATCCTTCCCCTCATTTGGAGTGAGTGCATATTTTCTCTCCTTTCCATACAATGCCCCAAAGACTTGCTTCACCTCACACTCTGCTCCCCACCCACCCCACCTGTCTACTTTCAGATTAGCCACAGCCTCAGCTTTGTCTCACTCATATTTCCTGCAAAAGAATCAGGAATAACTCTCACTCCAGTGGTCCAAATAATAAGCAAAGGCTCCTGCAAGTAGTTTTGTTTTTCAAATCTGAAATCTCCCTGCTATAGTCTGGAGTTTGCACAAAGGTCTTCTTTCTCCATCTGCTTTAGGCCTTCGCATTGCAGCACTCAGAATTGGCTCCAAGCTGCAATAATCTGAATCCAGGATGAGTCTCCCCAGATCTCATAAGATGTTTGGGTCTGAAGTTTTGGTCCATCTATCATGGAAAGCGTTTTTTTTGACAATGCACTGATTGGAACTTTTGACATTAGTATTCATTCCTCACTTGAACCACAAGCTCCCTGTTTGATCTTGGGGAATTCACATCATACGTCTGTGACTCACCTTGTCGTCCTGCTTATCTATTTATAGCATAAACCCATGGGATAAGAACCATCCCTTCCTATGTGTACGTAACGTTTTGTGTTACACTGCATCTGCAACAGCACTGACCTGCCTTCTGCTAAAGCTAGACTCATAGCTAGCAGATAATAAGGATACAGAAGAATACTTACATGTTTACTACTTTCTTTTTTAACTACTTTTGTACCTCAGCTCCTATTTCCTCCATCCCTTCCCACAACATTATCCTTCAATTTCTTCCTGCAAGACAGTAATGTGCCTGAGTCTGTAATGCATTATCTTCTCATAAAGGGTTATGTAATATTTTATATGCAGGATGCTGTGTGAAAATAAATTGCATTACTGTACTGTATTAGGAAACTTTATCATAGACAGAAGGCATATTGCATCCTGTTTTTCTTGGAGGCTGAAACAATGAAACAGCATTAGAGATGGATGTACACATCAGATGCTTGGGGGAGGGAGCTTTGGGATATTTGTCATTTAAGTTGCTAAATTCCATCATTACTTAATATTCTAATTAATTCACAAATAGTCTAGATACTACAGGTTTTTTTGTCTGGGTTGTTGTATTTTTTTCCTCCAAGGCCTGAGTTGTGCTGCCAAGAGGTGCCACAACAAACACAAGACAGTGTAGTTTTACTGCAAGGTAAAATACATAAGGTTGGTGATCATATCTTGTTTGTACATAGCTTACCCCACAGTAATCCTAACGTAGAATTAGAATCATAGAATCATTAAGGTTGGAAAAGACCTTTAAGATCACTGAGTCCAAACATCAACCCAGCACCCATGCCCACTAAACCACGTCCTGGAGTACCACATCCACATGTTTTTTGAATGTCTCCAGTATTGGTGACTCCACCACTTCCCTGGGCAGCCTGTTCCAATGCTTGACTACCTTTTCGGTGAAGAAATTTTTCCTAATATCCAATCTAAACCTCCCCTGGCACAACTTGAAGCCATTTCCTCTTGTCCTATCACTTGTTACTTGGGAGAAGAGACCAACACCCATCTCTCTACAGCCTCCTTTCAGATAGTTGTAGAGAGCGATAAGGTCTCCCCTCAGCCTCCTCTTCTCCAGGCTAAACAACCCCAGCTCCCTCAGCCGCTCCTCATAAGACCTGTGCTCCAGACCCTTCACCAGCCTCATTGCCCTTCTCTGGACACGCTCCAGCACCTCAATGTCCTTCTTGTAGTGAGGGGCCCAAAACGGAACACAGTATTCGAGGTGCAGCCTCACCAGTGCCGAGTACAGGGGCACGATCACCTCCCTACTCCTGCTGGCCACACTATTCCTGATACAGGCCAGGATGCCGTTGGCCTTCTTGGCCACCTGGCCACACTGCCGGCTCATGTTCAGCCAGCTGTCGACCAGCACCCCCAGATCCTTTTCCGCCAGGCAGCTTTCCAGCCACTCTTCCCCAAGCCTGTAGCATTGCCTGGGGTTGTTGTGACCCAAGTGCAGGACCCGGCACTTGGCCTTGTTGAACCTCATGCAGCTGGCCTCGGCCCATCGACCCAGCCTGTCCAGATCCCTCTGCAGAGCCTTCCTACCCTCAGGCAGATCAACACTGCTGCCCAACTTGGTGTCATCTGCAAACTTACTAAGGGTGCACTCGATCCCCTCGTCCAGATAATTGATAAAGATGTCAGTGTTTTATTTTACCTCCAATTATATTAATTGCTTACACCTTTTAAGCAAAGAAGACAAGGTCTGAGATTTTACAAAGCTGCTTCTAAGATGGGGTAGCTTGTACCAGTCATTTTTATGACTGCCTGATAGAAACTAGCCAAATATCCCAGCAAAATATCTGTACATATGTAGAGCATGAGATTTGGTCCAACAAAAAATGACAAAAGCATTTTCTGAATTTGATCGTATGAAATACTGCACCATTAAAAAGCCAAAATCAATGAGAGTCAGTGTTATTTAAGAGATCCTACAGTCAAGGTAGGGCCTAAAAGCCATACATCTCCCTGCCCTTGTGTCCATGTGAACACAACACTGACAGTCTTCAAATGTTTCTCTTTCATACACGACAAATGGCCATTCATAAATGAATCTTAGCAGATTGTGCTGGCTTTATTGAAGACTCAGATCTCCTGTAGCTATATCAGTCTCTCGCTGTAATTCAGGTGGCTCATAAATACTGCCCCTTCCCCCACCATTAGCTCCTGTGAATGCCAAAGTGACTGAACAGACTCTGGGTGAAGCGAGTACCGGAGTTTTGACTGGGTAAAACTAGATCAGAAACTTCACTATTGTAAATGGAGAAAGCCTTGCCCGGCTCAGTGAAGCTTCACCTCTTCACCCTGAGTCATTGTCCCTAAGTGCATCTTTTCCTCAGACCACACTTGCTTGGTGAAACTAATGAATTTCTAGATTAAATGCTCTGTGTTTGTTACACGGTGATGATTTCTGGTTATTGACTGTTTAACAGTGATGAGGTCTAGATGCAGCTAGTGGTTTCTTCCAGTATCTGAAATCCTTGCAATTCATTGGCTGTTGGGCTGATGTTTGTTAGTCTCCTAAGGATATAGGGAGACTTTAGGTCATTTTTTAACTCTTCCACATGTAAGCCTAACTTGTTGTTTGTTTGTGGGTTGGTTCTTTTTTGGGCAAGCGTGGGAACTGAGTTCTTTTTGCAGGTGCAAAATAAGCACAAAAAATGTGTAAACAGGTGGTCCAACATCCTTTTCCCCATCTTTGTTAGAGCCAGGCACTTTCAGACAGCCATTCTTCCAAAACAAGTTAGGGAAATGTTTTCTGTCTTGAAAATAAGTCACATACTCAACACATACACCTAAAGCACTAAGATATTCAAATAGCAGAAGGAAAAAAACAACTTCATTGATCTCTTGAAACTACATTTCTGGGAACATTAGGTGAAACTCTTTGTCAGTGAAGGTCCACTCCGAATCTGGCAGATTGTATTTGTTCTTCACTACAAATTCATAAAATTTTTCAATTTTTAACTGTCTGTCTGTCTGTCTGTCTATCTATCTATCTATCTATTGCCTCTATGTGTGTGTATATATATGTATACACGTATATATTTTTATATTTTAGTGCTAATAGAAGACCCTAAGCCATGCTTGGTTCTGGAATTCAGGGTGACTGAACAACTGGTTCTAGTCTAAACACTTTTCTACTTTTTTCACCTTCTTTCTTTTCCATTCCTTCTGTTCCACTACCAGTATTCAGCTATCGTTTTTACAACCAGTTACTTGGTCCTTTTTTCACTAAATTCAGTAAACTCCAGACAAACCTCTAGAACAACATTTCCCATTTTTTTGGTTTGTTTGTTTGCACTCCACATCCAGCTGTGAGCTGGGGTCATGGCACCATCAGCAGCTGGAGTCATGTTGAGCTCGTGGCATGCTGAGGGCAGAGGTATGTTCACCGTGGAACATTAGGAATCCCCGTTTTAGAAACAATTTTCCCTGAAAAGCTGGATCCATCTGCTCTCCCTCCATTTAGAAACTTTCTTCTAATGTTTTAATGCCAATACGTTCCTGCTAGATCTGAAATGGATATGACAGTTTCCTGGGATTACAGATTGTTTCTTCAATGTTAGAGAGCTTCTTACACTAGTCCCCTGGTGACCTCAACAGTATTTTCTATCCCTGACCTTGAAGAAACTTTAGAGCATGTAGGATTGGATAACTGAGTCTCTCATGCCTGCTGAAGTCTTGCAGTGGTATTGATGAACAGAATCAAACCTTGTGCCTAGAGAAGAAGAAAACGTTTCGTGTTTGAATGAGCATCAGTAGATGCGACAGGAAGATTTTCTTTGAACCATTTTGTTCATCATCAGACTTAGGGTTCCTCAATTTCCTTCCTTTAACGTGACTCAGAGCTTGTTTGTTTTCAATATATATACATGTATTCATTTATTCATTCAGGTTTATATGGAAAATTCCATTCTATAATTCTTCACTGTTGCAGGAACATGCCACCTAATGATGGTACTGCGCCTGCTTCCTTTCTGCTGTAAACTGCAGTTTTGGTGGCTTCTTACTGGAAGTAGTGACTTAGTAAGAAAACAACGGATTATTTAGAACAGTATTTCTATTAAGATACTTTGATTTAAGAAGCTCTTCCATGCCTAGTGTTCTGCAGCGTGAGAATATTGCACACTTTTTGACAATTTGAAAAAAGTGTCCTTCTGTAAAAATAGTAAAGTATCAATAGATCTATTTTGTCACACCGTTTTTTAAAAATCAGCTTTTGTTGTTGTTGTCAGAGTAAGTATATTTCTGCTTGAGTCAAAAATAGTCGGTGAACCAAGTGTTTGACATTTGTGCTACTTAATGAAAACATTATGTCATGAGAAATTTATTATTGCCTTTGTCCCTCATTTCATTCAGAGGAAGGAAAAACATTCTCAAGGGATTTTGAAGCTAGGCCAGTAAAGTAGTCCTATGTACCTATAGGTATATAGGTATGTCTGTACTGAAAACAGCTCTAAGTAGGACATTTTCCTACATATCAAAAATTGCCAATGAATGACTGAGAAAAAGAAGTCTTACAACCCTTCAAAGATGGAGACTGTGTCTTTGCAGTCATTTTATGATGAAATAGCTGTGGACTGCTTTGTGAAGGGATGTTACCATCCCCATCTCTGCTCCCAGCCATGCATTCCCTTTTGTCCATAACTGATGACTGTGCAGCAGGTACGGATCCAGCTGAAAAGCAGTCTATTCTTTTGATATTTCTTTTTAATGGGGTTTGTTAGATTTGCTTAAATCTGTTGTAAAAACCCAGTTCCTCATGCGAACAAGTGACATGAGCACATTTCCTAGGAACAAGAATTTTCAGTTCCTCTGCAGATATGCATGGAAGGGGCAGACTTGCCCTGCTGTGAAAGGCCAGTAGAAGCTTGCCATCAGAGAAGAGGATGAGAGCTGCTGTGACCCTGCCTGGAAAGCTTGGGTCACCCGTAGATACATATGTATGTGTGTATATATATATATGTATGTATAAATACATATATATACACCTCCTTCCTTCTGATGGTGTTACTGAAACTTCTGCTGCCCTGACAGTGACTGAGCAGAAGTGACAGTGGGATCTGTAGCAATCAGAAATAAGTGGAAGGGAAGAGGGTTATTTCTTAATTTTTCCAGGTTCTCTTGCTGCTAAAATTGGTAGACCCTAAAGGAATTGCCCCAGCTGCCTCTTCTTACTTTGTCATCCTGCAAAAAAAAAAAGTAAAACTGGATCTGATTTTTTTTGTTTCATTCTTAGCAATGCTATTCCATTATTTATGCCAGCAGTCAGGTTCTGTACTTTATTACAGCTGTGAAAACCCAAGATAACTCTAGATTTTCCTGTACAACTGCTCTGCCAGAATTGGGCTCTTGATATCTGACATGAACTTTCTACTTCCTATCTTGCCTACTAGATCAAATATCATGCAAATTTCATAGTGAATCATACTGTAGTTAAACCTGTAAAATACATTTCTGTAATAACCAGATCAGTTAAGAGAAGGGTATGTACAGGAAGAAAAAACCATCTCCTTCATGGCCTGCTTGCACCCACTCTGAAATGTGCATCGTTGACAGGCAAAAAACATTTCTTATCAATTGAAAACAGGAAAAAAAATCTGCAGGCTGGCAGAAAAAGGATTTCAGTTCACGTGAGGCAGATTAAAGCACTGTGGGCAGTGTGGGACCAGCCTTTAGTGACTTCAAGCTAGGACCCCGGGGATATGTGTGCTGTGAAGCATACAACGAGCAAAGCTTTGCCTTGAGACTCCATGGGCAGTCTTTGCAGGCACTGTGATGGGAGGTTCTCACTACAGTCTAGTTTTGACTTCAGAAATGGAAATTTAGCTTTTTCATGTTCATAATTCTCATTAAGATGGTGACTGCATAACACGTGACCTGGCTTTCAAGGGAATATGTGGATTCTGTTCTACCTGTCAAGGTCTCTGTCTCTGTGTAATCTAAGCACGAAGCCTATTTAGTAATTCTGCTTCTGACATGCTTTGTGGCTTTGGGAACTTCACTTGGCTTTATCTTCCTCATAAAGAAACTTATTCATCTGTAAAATGAGGATAATAATATTTCCCTACCTAAAGAGTGTTGGGAGGCTTATTTTGTTAATGTTTGCGAAGTGTTTTGAGATCCTTATATTGAAAGGACTATAAAAATGCAAAGTATTAGTTAATCCCCTGGGCCTGCTATTATTTAAATATGTCAGTTATTGTTTTGCACTATTTATCTTTTTTCTTTATGTTATTTTTAATACATTACTATTACTGCTGTTTTACTACTATATGAATGTGACGCAGGAATTAATCTTCCTCTACTGAATATTATTTACACATAGCGACACAACGTTGGTGAATAGGATTTACCTGACAACTGAAGAGTAATGTGATTGCAATCAATTGCAAAGCAATAGCATCTGATAATGCAATATTAACAAATCTTATCGCTGCATATCTTATGTCCAAATTGGCTATACAAGTCCTAGCGGCATGCTTGCTGCCTTTAACGCAATGGAAAGTTATTAGGAAATATACAAATGTTCTGCACATATAAATGTGATTTGCTAAAAGCCTCAACCAATGCAGAATAAAAGTTCTTCCTTTTAAACTCTAATTGGAAGTTAACCTTTAGCTCACAAATCCCAGTAAAGGAAATGGCTTTTATAATCTTATTTGCTCTTTATGGTTTTACAACATTATGTTGTTATTTCTGAATTATTTTTTATTTTTTTTATATAGATGACATTAAGAATACCAACATGACACACAAGATGAGTGATAATTTAAACATTTAGGAATTGTCCTAAAAGGCAGACCAATGGTTTGCTTAGTCTAATATCCTGTTACTAACAATAGCCACTATCAGATCCTTTCAAAGTTTTATATCACTAATATTTTCTGTAATTTTTGACGTCAAAAAGGATCATTACGATCATCATATGACTGTATGAAGAGCTGTTGCAAATGTGTGATAATAACATCTCTGAAAATGCCTAATCTTTGCTAGATGCTGTGATAAAAAAGGGATTTACTTCTAATATTCTGAGTTTTTAGCCTACCATTGTAATTGAATATCCCTGTATTAATGGCAGAAAGGAGAGCCTGTTAAAGAGTGCTGTCTTTTCCACTATCTTGAATATTTCTCTGTGGTTCCTCTTACACTCCAGTGTTGATGACTTGCTTCTCTTTGTTCTAACAGCTTGTTCCAGCATTTTTTGTTGACACTACAATCTCTGAGAGTGCCTCATCATTACTCTGAAAGAGCAGGCCTGTTACGTGCAGGCATCCTTTGGAGTAAAAGGAGACCGGTGCCAAGAATCCACTTAGATTCTTTCTCATATATATATATTTTCCTCCTTAATTGCTCCTTAGCTCCCTCACAGTTTCATGGTTTATCCTTTAAAAAATGTATATATTTAGATTAGCTCTTCTGATTTGTTCTTTAAGTCCTTTTGGTCTCTAAATTATTTCATAAATTTTACGCCATAATTTGGTTGCCCTTGTTTAGATGTCTCTCCAGGGAGATCACTGGGACTGCATTTCCATTGTCTGAAGGTTATTTCTTGGGTTCAGAAATCTTGCTCTCTATCCATAGATTTATTTCTTTTCTCATTGGTTGGTTTCAGGATTACTGGGTTTTGTTCTGTGTTCAGTCCAGTTCTGCTGTCCATTATGTTGATTGATTTCCTCTGTACTTCAGTATTGGAATTCCACAATAATTTAGAAGGACATAAAGACTTAAATCAGGAAAACACTCAAACTTATATTTAAACCCCATCGACTTAATGCATGTCCATGATTTGCTGAATTAGTCCTAAGTGCAAGCAATAAGCAAGTCCTAAATGGGAACGATAATATTTCTGTGATAGTACTTTCTCAGGGATGGAGGAATTGACTTGTGTGGAGTATTGCTTAATGGCCTTTCTTCTTATTCTCTCTGGATTCCCTTGTTTTATCTTTCTGTATACTCTGTCTTTAGGCACTGGTTGTGAGTAGTACACCTCTGAAGCACTTATCCAGTGTCAGATCAGATATAAGGCTCTAAGCCCCTGATTCGGTCCATGATGACAAGTTTGACATTCCCATATTCAGTGGATTATCACCAAATATCTAATATAGGAAAAAAATAACATGTGCATGTGAAAGATTTTAAAAATATATAAAAATAATACAAAACACCAGCTACAAGTTTATTGTATAGGTGCTGCTATCTAGTAACGCTTTTTCCTCTTAAATATTTTAATCTTTTTTCCTTTACAATTCATTGATATTTAGTCTTTTCCACCTAATTTCTCAAATAATTCTGCAAATAATTCTTAGCTTGCTGCTCACAATAATACAACTGACAGATGTGGGGTAGTAAGGCCTACGCTTGCTATGGATATTTGCAAGATCAATTCTTAAGATTGTGCATGGTGAAGCAGAGCAAGATCCCAAACTCTTTGTGAAGGGAGCAATGGCAGTTCTCATTCAGTGCCAATCTGTCCTTTGTTTTCCATTCCTGATTTTGCCACAGGCTTGTTGAGCAAATTATATTGTCTTGCTGGTCTTTTTCTTGCTTGTTCTCTCCTCTTCACCATTTACACTGTACATCTATAAGAGTTGTTCCTAGAACTCCTCCTCCATAGTGGAGCTGCTCCCAGCTTAATTTGCTGTAAGCAAGGTCAGCATTTAGCCAAGCATGTTAAACCAGCTACATATAGCATAGACTTGATTTACCCTTATGCAAATGAGAAGAATTGGTTTTGGTTTTTTATTTATGTTTACTCAGTGAAATTACGCCAGTTTAAAAAAACTGAAGATTTGGCCCTTGCTGTTCCAAGCACTAATTGTTATGCATTGTATACATGAGGGCAAGGAGACAACATGACTGTCTGATCATGAAGATTCTCAGTGATGCTATTATGGAACATAGATGAACCCATTAATTGTTAAAATAATCATAATATAATTATACACAGAACGGCCAAGTTACCTACAGTCAATACCATGAATTATATTTATTCCCCCTGTCTTTTAACAAACCCAAGACCTGAGAGGAGCTAACAGCACTGAAAGCACAGACCTGGTAAAAGACATTGATTGCATGAATAATGACAAATGCAACAGAACAGTTTGATGGGGGTAAAATTTGAAGTGTCAGTATTGTGCTGCTAGGATTGTGGTGAATGGCATCTACCCTTAGGATACATTATGAGGTGAGTTTACAGGTCATCTCCCTCCTCCAGGACCTTCTTGTACTTTCCTTCTAAGGATCCACAGTTATGTTACTGAAAATTAATAGACAGATCTCTGGGAAAAAGCATTGTGAGAAAACTGAATTTAGAGGACAGGAAAGATGATATGCCATTTACAGTGAAGGATAAAGGTTTCTGAGACTTCAACCTGATAGATGACCCCCATCTTTATTTTGCTTCCTGATTCTGCCACTGACTGTTTGTTTGATTTTAGGCAAATCATTTCATTTCTCTCCAGTTTCTGCATCCATAACACAGGAGATATATTAGCATATCAAAGTTGGCAAATTTCCCTTACTAAATGAGCTAATAAAATCCGCATCTCACCAAGAACTGCAAGACAAGGGAAGGAAGAGCTTGGAGAGAAAATCTCGAGAAGGTGATGACAAGAATTTGCTGGAGATTTCATTGCTTTCAGTCTGTACAACGTGAATATGTACAGGAATCCCAGAGCAACCCTGAAATTTCAGCGACAGCACCACCTGCCAGCTCGTCCCTTCCTCAGCCAGTGCAGTCCTACTGCTAATGGAATGACACAGTCATTGTGTCAGTCATGACTGCTGGAAAGCCCCCTGGGAATCATGCATCACCATTTGGGTACTCCTCTGATATAAGACCATCCTTGGAATTTATTCATCAGTGTTGAGAGTTCTCTGAGGTACTCAGCTACTATTTCTGCAAGGAAAGCTAAGGAATATTTCCATCCTTGGGTAGAAGCTCACAGTAATTTATTTTCCATGTTTGGCTTTTTTTTTTCTAAAATGGACAAAAAAAGCCCATTCTTTTTTAACTGAAGCCACTAGCACCCAAGGGTTTTTCTTGATTTGCAAGATCAAACTGAGTTTGAAGATTTAAACATCAAACATTGTTTATGGGCATTTACACTTAGGGAGATGAAATTTGAGATGATGGCTGTGGCTTGACATCAGAATCAACCACAGTGCAATATTCAATAAGTATGGATTTTTTTTCATCAACTGTGTCAAATAAAACATCGCGAAAAGAAAATCAAAGATCACCATCACATGACAGTATGACGGTAGTGCACCTTGAAAAAGGTCAAATGAAGGATACTTTTTAATCAGTTGTTTTACTTTAGATCTTTCTATTCTTTCTCCTGTTGAAACATTACTATGTAGAAAGAGCAATTGTATCTGTCCAGCACCAAGGAACTGCTTCTGTACTAAAACTCATTTGTATAGTTGATAATGTATTTTCACATTATGTTTCTTCCATTGTGCTATATGCTTTTTTCAATAATCTCAAGCACAAAGAAGCAGAATTAAAGAAGTTAACAAAGTGCTTACACTTGCATAACCCATCTCTCCTACGTTAAATTCACAGGCCAGACCCAGAGACACCAAACAAGAATTTCCACACAGCGAGATTGATTTGGAAAAATCAGAAACTAGGATCCACTGGAAACAGTAAATTTGGTAGAGATTTCATATCAAGTGACTGCTAACTTCAGCTGAAATGCCCTGATTCTGTTCTTGTAAGAGATATCAGAAATAGGAGATGGTGCAATTGGAAAAGCATCTTGCAGCAGAGTAGAATACAAATCAGACTCCTCATTCCTTCCCTTCCACTAGCACTGATCTGACTGCTGTGACAGACTGGCATGTCTCTATATTGAATTAACGTTTTGCACTGAATTCAGCTAAGGCAGCTGCTCTACGCAGGGAAGATTCTTGAAGCCTTATTGAAGGTCAACAGTGAGAAGGCATGAAAAGAGCTTTTGACCGCCTCTCACTTGCTGGCCCACCCCTGGAGAAAAATATTCTTTCTATACAGATGATAATAGAAAGTATGGGAAGGATCTGGGAAAGGTCTGATCTAAGCTGAAGTCACTGTCTATATGAGTACAAGCACAGTAGACAAAAGTGGCTTAAGAGCAGGGTGCTGTGCTGCGTAAGGCGACACTGATACATAAGGAGAACTTGCTGGAGGATTCACCTGACCTGAAAAGCACGGTTTTCCTGATATCACAGTAAGGGTAAGATAAGACATTAGGAACTTCTGTTTTCAAAAATCTGTCTTGTTTGCTTTAAGACTGCAGGCAGTCTCAAAACGATTTGGAAATGTCTTTGCTAAGCTTCCTTTCCGTGCTATTCTGTCATCTTGTCACCAAGAAGACCAATAACCTGGAGTTTCAGAAGAATGTTTGGGAGTTTGGGATCTGTCCATCTACAAATCAGGGGGTTTCTAGTATGTATGTGGGATTGCACCCTGTGTATCAAAGAAGGAAAGAAGAATGTTCCACAGCAAAGCAGACTGTCAGGCTGAATGGGGTGCTTAAACAGACATGTTACATCTGTAACAGGAAGCCTATAAATGTGGATGTGGCCTAGATTCTCCAGTTTTGGAAGGAATGGTTAAAAACATCATTTAGAGACAGACATATTTTTGATATGCAGAATATTTCTTCGTTAAATACCTTATTGTTTTGCATTGACTGATCCCATCTTCATTGTGGGTTCCAAGAAAGCAAGTGCAATTTTCTTATCTGACCCTTTGGGGTATTTGAATAAATTATGGAGAAAAAGAAGTTACAGCTAGCTGTAACAGCAAAGTGAGAATGTACTGAATTACTCAGAAGAGATAAAACTGAGTTACTTTTGTTGTGAATTTAATTCTCACAGCAGCACTCCCACCAGCCTAATCATAGTTCAGGATATTGGGAATTCTCTCCCTTAATCACCCCTTCTTTCTCCGACTTTGGCTTTTGGATAACATTTTTGTTATGTGCATATAATATATAATGATGTATGACCATAAATCCCAGACTGAAGTTATATATAAGCTCCTAAATCACCAAGTGCTTGGAAAATGTTTTCACTTCAACCATTTATCCAGGGTTGACAGTATATCCCACTTTTGCCTTTGTTGCAAAGGCTGTGACTTACATATGTACTCAGATAGAAAGTAAAAAAAGCACTTCTAGGGAAGTCTTTCTGTTACAGGTCATCATTCTTACATGGAGAAAGACTACACTTAGTGCCTAACTGGACTTAATTTAGGTACCTCCAGGATCCTTCACAAAACCCAATGTTCGATATATTAAAAAAAATAAAAAGATTGGAGCAAGAGGTCTGCCTTATTTGCTGCATCTACTGCTTCTCATGAGGTACTCTGCAGCGCAAGAACATTTTATCACTCAAGGTTAAGCATCACATATTGAGCCATCTCAATCACAATACTGCTCAGCACAGTAAGGTACTATCCATCATTTATGTGTATTTCAGTACTTTATAACACCCTTCAGCACAGTATCCCTAGGTTGCTTATCCACATGACAGATTACCATGCAGTGGGGGAGGGTAGGTCTGCGTAAGCATGCACCAGTGTAGCTGTGTTTGGGCAGGAGTCTGCTGGGTGGACTGAACGCCTCCGCTCCGGGTTAGTTCAGGCTTCCCTGCACTCCACAGTCAACATCGTCATGGATCTTTCATGTCTCCATCCTCTCATTGTACAGTTGTTGCAGCACGTCTTCAATTATCCACATTTTCACTTTCTCTGGGTTATCCCACCTCTCCGTTACCTCTGTTAATTGAGCTCTGACTGCACAGTTATTTTGTAAATGGTGAACTGAAAGCCAGAGAGGGGAAACGAATTGCCCGAGGACACAGGAATTCTATGGCATTCTATGGAGACACTAAAGCACATCAATTATTTAATTAACCTGCTATTTAAATGGGGATCCATGCACAGAAGTGAGTGGAGTGCCGAGCAGTGGAAATTTGAACCAGTTAATCTACTAACACAGAGCAGTACGTGTTCTCCCCGGTTCATTTTCCAGTTTGACTTCAGTTTGTTGGCCCTGTGTGGTGCCCAAGCTGATACGCCTTGGTTTCAGCAGAGAGCTGGGTTTCATGAGCTGGGACCACAGCCACGTGAAGGAGTTAGGCTGCAATCGTAGCCTAGCTGCCCGATGAGCAGCCACCTCAAGTGCCTCCCAGCTGCGCTTGCCCACTGCTCCTGTTTCAGTGTTCACACGGACAGAAGAGCTTGGATCTCTCTGTGCCTGCCTTTAGGAAGATGTTCTTTGTGTCCTCTGTTTCTTGGCTGTGAATTTTGGATTCATATGACATTAGGAGGCACACATGAGGCTCTGTCTACCTTATTCACTTCAGTTTCTGTGTGGCTGCTTTCCATCAGGACTATCTCATTTTAAGTACACTAATACAGAAAGGCAAGCCTATTGCTTTCTGTATTCTTAAATCTGACTAAGGGGAAATATTTATGGCCCTATTTATAATTGCAGACCTACTGTAATTACAGTTATTAACATTATATTTTCCAAGCAGCATTAATAGAAGTAAAGGTAATAAAAGTGTTAGTTGTCTTAATGCTGAAGCTATGGGATTATCCTTATGTACTGTTCCTTAGAAACTAGAAGTTATACATCGTCCCCTGACTGTGTGTAAATCTTGTGGTCTGGCATTTCTTTGGCAACTGATCACAATTTAACTCTGAACAGCCTGAGGCCAGTGTCTAGTGGAATGAAGAGCATCTACTTATCTCTCTCTACAACTACCTGAAAGGATGTGTTGGTCTCTTCTCCCAAGTAACTAGCGATAGGACAAGAGGAAATGGCTTCAAGTTGCACCAGGGTAGGTTTAGATTGGACATTAGGAAAAATTTCTTCACCGAAAGGGCTGTCAAGCCCTGGAACAAGCTGCCCAGGGAAGTGGTGGAGTCACCATCCCTGGAGGCATTCAAAAAACGTGTAGATGTGGCATTTTGGGACATGGTTTAGGGGGCATGGTGGCGTTGCTTTGATGGTTGGACTTGATGATCTTAGAGGTCTTTTCCAACCTCAATGATTCTATGATTCTATACTTTGTCATAGCAGTACTTGTAGTCAGCTGAGGTAGCCACAATTTCAGGGGTTCCTGCAGAGCAAGTGCCTTCAAATTCAGCTCAGACCCCCACATCCCTTTCCCCAGCCTCACCTGAGAAGAGCTCCACAGAGGTCAGAGAATCCAGTGTCACATAGCCACTATGTCTATAGTTTGAGCCACAGCTCAAACCTCGGAACGGATGCTCCCTGCTGCTGGTCCTCACTGAGGGCTCTTGCACCAAACTGCAGCCTGGGATGAGCAGAGATGGGCTCCAGCAGCAGAAAGACCAGGTACCCAACCCTTGCTGGTGGAGAATAGCACAAGGCTTGCCTCATCAGGGAAACAGGTACTTCACAAGCAAATGATGAGACTTCAGATCAGCTCTCAGAGTGGCTTTTATTCTTATTACATCCTACAACTGGTGCTTACTAATCATGAATTAATACAAATACCTTGAAATAAAGGTTTTTTTGCTGAGCCTCTATCTAACGTGCATTTCCATAAAAGAAGTTGTGCCCTCACTTTCTGTTTTGGTCTCACGATTCGGTCGCATCTGCATTTCATGATAAAGATGATAGGCAAATAAAACAATTATTTTGTTTTCTTAGTTCTCCCTTACTAAATATCTCACAGTCGTGCTTACCTCCTCAGACACTGTTTTGGTACTTGCTTTGTGGCTGGCTGTAGCTTGAAGTGAAGAACAAACTGGCTGCCTCTCGGAGCACCATCATATAATCTTTCTCAGAAAGGTTCTGCTGTCCCTTTATCTGATGTTTCTACCTAAAGGCTCTGCTAAAATTATCATTGAACAGGAATCAAAAGGAGGTGCATCTGACACAGTTACAATATTTAAAAAATTAAAATCACACCTTAAATGTTCTTTTCCCAAAATTAACCAACAGCATTACAGAAAACCTACCTTTACCTTGCTTGTGGTGTAATGTGGTATGAGGGATAGTTCTACAGAGAATTATGTGCTGGAACAACTGGAAAAAATATTTATAGTGTAGAAGAAGAGTCATGGAAAAATATGAAGGGTATCAGAGAATACGATGAGATCAACATCCAGGCAAGGATACAAGTTCCTCAGTTTTACACTGGGTTATGAATCCTGAAAGGTGGCTTAGCTTATATTCAGAGCCAGCTTTATAATCAACAGAAATATTGAAGCCATTAAATGGAGATGATTGGTTAGGCACAATAGAGATCTAGACAGGGGGTTAATTTGCTTCTGAAGCGTGACAGAATTGTGCCATTATTCCTAGTTTACACCACTTTTAAAGAGAGGCAATTTATGATATCCAAGTCACTGGATTTGGTTTGAGCTCATCTCCAGCTTGTAGATGATTATGAGGGGATCTGTTAAAAAGAGATATTTGGTGAACCACATCCTCACTAGCCCCTGTTAAAGCAAATCCTGCACTGCTCTTGCAACCAGCAGTCAGACTATCCTTTCCTACTTCTTGTCAGCTAGCAATAAAACACCAGATGGTGTCCTTCCAAAAATAAATTCATTATAGTTTCATTCTGGGTTTTCTTAAAGAATTTAGGGACAGAATTTCAGCTAATGCAAATCAACACAGTGCCGCTGAAGTCAATGCAGCTATGACATTTTATACCATCTGAGTAGTATGAACTAATATTTTTAACTTTTTGGAAGGAATACTGTATCATTTCTCCCCACGTTTTAACAAGTTTCATTGCATGTTTTATGCTAGCCACCTTACCCAGAATTCATGGCTGGTGCTCCTTAGTATACAGCAATTCACAGGCCATGTCGTTCTGTGTATTGGATTAGACTAATTCACTGTTAAGACTCCTGTAACCATTATCATTTAATGTCTGTGTCTCTAGGACACCCATTAGCTTCCTCTGATGACACACAGGGCTATTCAGGCAAGAATAACCCTGTGATGCTTATGGTTCTGTGCGTGTTTAGTTTTCCCTAATTTCAACCATAAAATGAGGACAGAAGTCTTCAATTGTACCCTTTACCTAGACAGATAAATAATTCTAATAGTAAAGCATCTTAAAAGAAGCCTTGAGCATTCTTCAGATAAATCAGTTAAGACTCCTTTCAGGATTGTTATTATGCCCTGGCAATTAGTCATTGTTTAATCAGGTTGTGCATACTTATCTCTTTCATATACTGCTCCTTCCAGCCTCGCAATAACTTTTGTTCTTTTTTCTCCAAGTTACCTTCAGCTTATCTGTGTCTTCCTGGTAACGCTGTGCCCAGAAGCGAGCATTGAGTTTGCTTGCAGATGGAAAGCTGCAAAGTTACAAACACCTACAGAGCTATAAAGCACAAAACAAGGAGTCTGTGCCACCCTATTCCAAAAGTGAATATTAAAATAGCTAAACGCACATTACTGGTAGTCAATACCAGCTGCACAATATGTAGGTAATAATAGCCCAAGCGGGAAAAGGCGATCATTGAATCTGCCTTAAACATTTATCATGTGTCCTCACAAGAACACTTTTATCCAGTTTCTCATACCACAAATAAAATTGTTCCACCAACTGCTGCTCCCCCATATGCCGTGCCTTCCAGTGTTGGGGAGCATCAATGTGAAAGCGGCTTTTTAGAACTCTTTTTTAGCATTCCCAAAATTAACTAGCTTGTTTTCTGCAAACAGATGGGGGGTGACCTGGGATTTGGAATTCAGCTGCTTCTCAGGCAAAAAATTCTTTAAAAAATCTCCCAAGAAAAGATGTAGGAAAGAAACAGGTGCTTTCAGGAAAACAGTAGCACTTATTTATCAAAGATGCAAGGAAACGATCATCAATTTTATTCCTCCCACTTGGCGATAGAGCTAATAAAACAGAGAGTGGTGTTGGGTGCCACAGTGACACTCAAGATGACACATTTGTGAGGCTTCACCCAGGCTTTTTAGGAATCAAACCCACCAAGCCTAGCATGTTATCCTGTGCTTAATCAACTCATCTTTTCCCACATCCTATCAAAATGTGTACAGCTCTGTTCCGCTCTGATGACACAAGTAGTGTCAGATGGCTTCGTCCCTGACCCCTGCATGGCCGCCCATCCTTGTGAGGCTCACACGCATGAGCAGTCTCCTAGGAGATGCCCACAAGCTCAGGCTCACAGCTGTAGGACACTCACATGGTAGAGACCATGGAGGTGTAGGACACTCAGGCCATGGTGGAGGTGGAGGTGATGCTGCAAGGGGCAGAGCCTGTGGATTAGTATTGTGTGTGCTCCACACCAGGTAATGGGGGCCTCTACCGAAATACAGTTTTCCACCTTGTTTAATTTCTCTCACCACCATTAACCTGCGGCAACCCTAGGTGCTACTTACTGGCTCCTTTTTAAGCTTTGCTTTACAGTGTAAAATTTTATCCCTATCCTGGTCCTGTGCGATCTAAATACTGAATGTCTTTTTTCACCTGAGCACCTCAATCGTTGAGCTAAACAACAGCAACAACAGTGCCTTTGTATTTTAAATGTCTGCTTACTTTCCTGTCTATGATTTCTTATCTTGCCTTTTAGGACAAAATTTGGTAGAAGATGTCTATGCTCGACATAGATTTGTCAAGCTTTTTGTCACCTGGTGAAGAACAGTCCTTCTTCCCAAGTTAGGTTTGCCCCATTGATTTGCCCAATTTTTATTTATTCTAAAACCCTGTTTTACCATCTGGAAGTGCAAAGAGGGCTTCTTGCACCAAGAATCAAGATGGGGAGGCCTCAGAAGTTAATATATAAGTAACAGTAAAACACCGCCCTTAAACATGTCACATCATGATTTTTGTAATAAGTGTCAGAAAAATGCATCTTTTGTTGCAATGGTTGTTAATTCTTCCTGCGTATATATATCTCAACAACTGCTGAGTAAATTATTTTTTTTTTAATGGGAAACATACTGATTTTTTGTTTTGTTTTGATTTTAACTTTGTTTTTCTGAGAAGGACTAATTCCAAGGAGAACATTACAGGCTGTATAGGCTCCACTGTATTTTTCATGCACAGAGGCACATTACGGATCAAAAGCAAGTGAAAATGCTGGGTCTGTTTTAGGTTTCATTTTACAGACAGGATGGTGAATACATCTGTTCGTGTCACCAGCCTAGAATATATCATTTTATGGTTCTCAGAGGTTATTTATAATTGAATTATAGGATGTTTCATGATTATTTGGAATGGTATTTACAGAAGGCAATACTAAGCTCGGTAGTCCACTTGCAACCAAGAATGTGAAGAAAACACCCTATAATTCATTTTTAAGTATCCTCTAGAAATCATATAATTACATTGTATGATGGTGTTGAAAAAGGAAGAAATAGAAATTTTTTACTTATTTGTATTATGGTCTTTAATCAAGCTTATATACCTACAGGATGGCACACAGTAGCAAAGAATAGGCAGCTTACAATGAACAGAACTCCAATTTTTTTTTAGATTTGATCTTAAGTCAGTCCTGGTTTCATACACCACGGCACTTCCCTGATGTATATTACAGGCAGATTTTGGAGCAAGAAAGGAAAAGGTAGCTTTCTCCTCCAGTATTTCCAGCCAGAAACGGAAGTTCAAAGCATCTTGTGAGCTCTCATATGATTCACAAGAGAGTGGCAGAGCCATCAAGGGTCACCCAGGAGACCTCTGCCTTGTCCGAGGAAGATGGTTTCTCTTCCTCTGGGGGTTTAACAGCCACGCACTACCCCCACGCCCCATGCCGAACCCACGGCACCTCAGCTGCTGCAAACAGCCACGGCCTCGTTCCTCCCGTGGGGACCAGGGGCTGGTGAGTGCACGTCAGAGGCATCCAGAAGCCGGATCCTAGGATTGAGCGCAGGGAGAAGGCTGTATAAAGCTGCCCAGCCCCCACTCACTGCCCAAGGTTTAAAATGGCGCTATAGTTTGAGATCTAAAGATATTGGTAAATTCAGCCTCTGTTCTTTCCCCCACACGCTGTGAAGACACTTCAGAGCTAGAAAAAACAGTCACCATTTTCTTTCACAAGCCATTGCACAAAATAAATATGTAGCAGAAAACGGGTATAGATGTCTCTCTTACTTTCCTTAATAGGACTAAACACCAAGAGTGAAGCTTGTACATTCCAATCTGGTAACAAAAATGCAATCCTGTTCCTAAACAATATAAATAGCCAGAACCACAACTGATGGCATTTTTTTTCTTTCTTTCTTCTTGACTTCCTTGTACGTTATTTGCTTTTGCCTTGTCCTTTGTCTATCTGGACAATAAATAGTCTGGAGCAGGAACAATATCTTGTTGTATATTTGTAAAATGCACAGCAGAAAAGGGCCCTTATCTTGACTGAATCCTCAGAAGTAGCAGATTTAACTTAATAAATAATGATAACAAATTAATTCAATGTAGAGGAATTATTTTTATTTACCCCAAATTAAAATTTGACCCATTCAAACTGAAGTTGCTGGCAATATTTGTTTGTAAAATCAGTGTTTTGCAATGGGAAACAGGACCAGTGAGCTCACAGAGAAAGACAGTAAGGAAGTAAAGAATGAAAAAAAAGAACAGAAAAGGAGAAAGAATGTCCTGTGAGTTGTCCCACATAGGAGAGGAGATACTGGAAATCTGCAGTCTTGGTTTGGCTAAATGCTGACGTGTTATTTTGTGTTTCTGGTCTGGGACTATTATTAGAGATGATTAATTTGCAGATTGCATGTAAATCACCCATCCATGGATTGAGATCATGGATCACCAAAGAAAATTTTCATAGAAAAGAGCTGTGAAGGCTTAGGTGTCCATCATGAGTGGTAAATGGTACAGACTTGATTTGTCCAGCTTTACTTCAGATGCTTTCAATGTCCCTGTTTATAGGCATTGTTGTTGATACCAGGAAAGATTCACTGTTCACTGAGAAATTCTCTATCTTGCAGATACTCCTTAGTAAGCTCAATGCATATGGCAGTGGTGACAGCTGAACAAAATAATAATTCATGGGTTACAAAGAAGACCCACTTCTATCTGAAGAAAGAGTGACTGGAGAGCGTCCAGCGCTGCATGGGAGCTGCAGAAGGGCAAGCCTGATTGTTGCGCTCTGCAGATAAAATTTTTAATATCAGATTTTGCCATTGCAGCTTCATTACTTTTTTTTTTTATTATTTGGTGAGAAATTTGCTGCATGCACCAAAAAATATTTCTAGCAGGAGGGAAAGCAGGTCAGTTTACTCAGGAAGTAGAAGGCAGGTGCTCATTGCTTCATTGGGCAGTAGTTCTTGGGAAGAGGACTGTGAAAGTTAAGTGAGATACTTTGGTATCAAGAGGCATTTGCAGTGAACTGACAACTCACAGATATCAAGGAAATTATTTCATATGATTAACCCACACAGCAGTGGCACACCACCTGCGTTGTATTACATTACCTGACGTGGGGCATGCTCCTGTCACATAACCTGAAATGTGGACTTTGGGGAAACACTCTCTAGGTCCCATACCTCTCCGTTTAATAACTGGCAGCTTTAATGGTCTATGGGATGTATTTTCCTAGGAAAAATGTACGCTCTTCCTGCAGTGCTAACACTGAAATCAACCTAACCTCAAAATGTTGGCAAAATGTAATTAATACGAGTTAGCCAGCCAAAATCAGCCCTGAATACCCTTAGGGTTTGTATTTTAACCTTCTAAAGTGTGTGGAGGCTGTAAAAAATTGGTAGAACATTTCTAAATAGTCTGGAAAATTTTGTTTTCATTTTGATGTGAAACACTTTCAAGTTTTGACTTTCTCCTCTGAAAAATAAAGAAGAAATAGAAGAAATTAGGGGGGTTATTCCCCTTCTTCTTTCCAAAAAGAAAGTCTCTGTTATTTCTGATGTTACTGGCAAATTTCAAAAGAAATAATCGTAATATTTTTGTAAGGTCAACAAAACCTTCACCTTCTTCAACACAGAAATACATATTGCTAGAGAAAATACCAGCTTGCAGAGAGCTTTAAAGATGCTGTTGTTTCTTATTGCCTGTGCTGTTGATTCATAGGACGTCGGGGACTATTCTTGGTGAAATGTAAGGTATATGGGCAGGTTAACCCTCCAGCAGAGTATATTTATTCAAAATGCTTCTGACAGTTTTCTTTGCAGTTTGTTATCTGTGGTTTGCTCATGGTCCAGATGTGCAGTGGGGAAGTCTGGCGCTGCCCTGCCGCATGACCTGATCCATCCCCTGTCGCAAATCTGAACGCAGCGTTGCACGGGGGAATAATACCAGTTCCGTCACTTTTGTGATCCTTCATGCCAGAAAAAGGCATATCTGTGCCCGGCAGACGGGGCAGAGCAGCAGAGAGGCTATGTGGGTGACCGTGGCCTGTGCGGACAGTTAGGATAGGAGCCAACTGCGTGACACCCATGCTTAGTACATGAGACCTGATGAATCTGCCAGGATACTACAGACACCCAAGAGCAGGTTAAATTGTCCCTTGAAAGACTTAGCTTTGTAGCAAATCATTTCAGGGGCCCCAAGGTGACTCACTATCTTCTGCATGCAGAGGCAAGTGCATTTCCAGCTCTCTTGCACAAAACCATACCCACAACGCCTTGAATCCGGGCTATCTGAATTTGAAAATCAAAGGTTGAGAAAATGATCAGGAGGAGGGAGTAATTAGAGTTGAGATGTCATACTAAATCACAGGCCCTGGTTAGTCAAGCAGCTTGCTTCTGACAGCACCAGTTAGATGCAATGAACAGTGGACAGTGGTAGAGTTTAATATTTTAACACCTGCTTTATTTTTCATGTAGGAGACCAGCTACACATTCACATTTAAATAAGTCTGCAGCTGCAGGCACCTTTTTCAGGGGGAGAACTGCCTACTGCCTGTTAGCTCGCAAATGGCCACTTTAAACCTCTGCAAATGCAAAGGGTAAGTTACAGATAGGACGGGGAGAGGAAGGAAAAATGGCATAAGCCTCCTGCATTTTGCAGAAACTACTGATGTTTCTATATTTGGGTTGGCTTTGAGGCTTTTTTGAGGTGAGGGCACTGTTATAGAAGGTCCACTTTTTACAGATAATTGAAAATTAGGACATGGAGAAAAAAATACAGTCGCGCCTGTAACCTCATGTTTAGAGCTGTCATCTGAATCAGTGACATTTTAATGCTTCTTAGCTGCTGGAGATCCCGATAGAAAATTTTGTGGTAAACTTTCTGTGTGTATGTGTGTGCAAGTACATATAATTCAATATGTATGTATTTGATGTGTATGGGCATGCAGCAGCTTAAAAGAACAATATTGTACAAAACAAGAACAGCACAAGTTATTCATCATCAAGAAATAGAAACAAAATGAGAATATTTTGTTGTTATACATCTGGAAAAGAAAAAATGGCCATTTGCTTGTAAAAGATTTTGTGACTTTTTCCTGTGTACCCCTTTTTGATCTCAGACCTCATTGCCTGTCCCTGTAAATTTGGGTTCAGCCCCACTGACGGCTATTGCGTGGGGTGCACTGCCTGTTTGGGTGTACTCTTCCTGCTCCAGTGTCCTGTGCTGTTGGGCTTGTTGTCAGCATGCACAGTGTCTGCATTTCATGTAAGAGCAAAATAATACAGAGATTTTACCAAAGGATATAAATAGCTGTTGGGAACAGACCCCACCAACCCCAAGGAAAGAGCCACCCTGACATGAGGTGTGGAAGGAATGCCTGAGGTTCAAAGAGCTGCTCTGCTCCATAAATGCCATTTATAACTGGGATGGTGGATGAAAAGCTGGACATGAGCCGACAATGTGCGCTCCCAGCCCAGAAGGCCAACCATACCCTGGGCTGCATCAAAAGCAGCGTGGCCGGCAGGTCGAGGGAGGTGGTTCTGCCCCTCTGCTCTGCTCTGGTGAGACCCCACCTGCAGTACTGCGTCCAGCTCTGGAGTCCTCAGCACAAGACAGACATGGACCTGTTGGAGCGGGTCCAGAGGAGGGTGATGAAAATGATCAGGGGGATGGAACGCCTCTCCTGTGAAGAAAGGCTGGGACAGTTGGGGTTGTTCAGCCTGGAGAAGAGAAGTCTCCAGGGAGACCTTATTGCGGCCTATCAGTACTTAAAGGGGGCTTATAAGAAAGATGGGGGCAGACTTTTTAGCAGGGCCTGTTGTCACAGGACAAGTGGTAATGGTTTTAAACTAAAAGAGGGTAGATTTAGACTAGATATAAGGAAGAATTTTTTTACAGTGGGGGTGGTGAAACACTGGCACAGATTGCCCAGAGAGGTGGCAGATGCCGCATCCCTGGAAACATTCAAGGCCAGGTTGGACGGGGCTCTGAGCAACCTGATCTAGTTGAAGGTGTCCCTGCCCATGGCAGGTGGGTTGGACTACATGATCTTTAAAGAATCTTTCCAGCTGACACAATTCTATGATTCTGTGGGTTTCTGTTCCCATTCCTGGGGAACAATTTGGTTTTCATAAATTAAAAAAAAAAAAAAGGAAGATTTTTAAAAGAATTTTGAATTACAACTGGGCTATAACTGCTCCTCAAACTTTTAGCAAGGAAACAGGAGTATATGTTTTATGATTATTCCAATGTGTTCTTTACTAAAGCTGTGAAATTTGCAACTAACCTACTTCCTTGGCAATACAATGGAACTTTAAATTATTAATTATTTTTGGTTACTATCAATATGTCTAATAATCTAATAAGTGTTGAACATTAACATTTTCAGTGCTGGATATTACTTACTGAATATAGTAAAATCAATATTATTGGCTAAAATGTAGTAATTGATCCAGCTGACTGTGCAGTGTTCCTTGCTTCTATAAAAAAAAAAAAAAAAAAAAAAAAGAAAATATTTCATTCAGACACAAGAATGCATAGAGAAAATGTCAAGACTATGATTAAAGCCCATAACAGAAATGCAATTTAAAAATCCCTTTTATCCCACTAGGGCAGATTTTGATCTCAGTTATATTGAGATGTTGTCATTGAAATCAATGTACCAGATCAGCAGGTAGGGGCTAGAGGATATTTCTCACTGGGCTGTGTAAACAACCTCTATCAAAAATGGACTGAATTCAGCCCCCAAGGGCTTTGGATCAGGAAGACATTCCTAGATCCTGTGTGGGCAGATCGACACTGCGTACTGTACCGATGCAGTGGTACCTTTCCTACCCTGAAATGAGCCCTACTCTAAACCTTGCTGACCGTGTTAATCTCCCTCCACTCATTCTGCGGAGGTCTGCAAGCGGGAGCAATGGCTCAGTGTCAAGCTGCTCCCGCTCCTCCCTCCCCACTTGTTTCAAGAGCTTTTCCCTTCCTGATGACGAGTAAAGTGCAGCCCTTGAGTTTCACCAGTTCAGAAGACAGCAAGCAGAGGCTGTAAGGAATATGATGAGGTTAAATGGTATTCAGTAGGTCTAAATATAGTCTTTTTTTATATATTTTCAGTTTCTTTCCATTATCCCTGGCATTCAGAAGTGCAAGAATACCAGTGATGCACTATGATACTAAAATTATAATGAAATCATTGAATTAATCTTCTTTTGTCTTCATCATCCAGTGCAGAACGTCCTCACGAAGTACTTAGCAGTTAATTTAGATCCCAGGTGTACTTGGCTGTTGAGGCAGATAAGTTGTATTTATGTGAGTGTGGTGAGTAAGAGCCCTAACCATCAACCAGGATTACTGTGAGCTACATAAGAATTTTTTCAGTTTTTCTTAATTTTCAGATCCCTATTTTTTTTTTTTTTTTTTTTGTGAAATAACAAATATCTCTATAACAAATGTAAACCATATTTTCAGATGCCCTGAAAATAGACCGAAGACCTCTTTGCCCTGGAGTCCAGACAACCTACACAAGAATCTGCCTAGAAATCTCTAGAAAAATTGTAAACAACAGCAAATAGAAAAAGTAAAAAAACATACAGAAAAAGACTCTGGGGTTTCCTGGGAAACAGAATTTCTGTTTCATGAGAAATTTTGACATAATGAATGTGCATCCTGAAATTGTAATGGAAAGTGTTAACAGTACCCACCCAGTGATATTAAAAAAGATACTGATAATCAAGGATTAAAATAATTCCGCAGTGTTATTTGATCATTAGCCATGGTATTTATCTTAATGGTATTATAATACATGAGATATAACATACCTATGACAAAATTCATCATTTAATAACAATTTTACTGTGTTTCTATTTTAAATTAATATTAATTGTTTGCAATAGTACTGCTAAAATAGTACTTCAATGTTCACATTTTTCTAGCAATAATCTGTCAAAGCACACGGTCTTCCGCAATGTCTTGTTTCAAGCCCGCTCAGGATTTTTGAGAGAAACCTAAAATTTCACAGGATGTCATGATGTTCCATTGGGTGTTTTTACATTCCTCTTTTTACCGGTAATAGATGTGTACACTAGTGAAGTAACTGAACTTCTCTTCTCTGAAGTTTTGATTGTGTAGCCTGATTCTTGCACAGCTTCCAGACCTACACAGATTCTATACAGGGAGGACGAGTGCAAGAGCCGTTTTGCAGTATTAATCACTCAAAATCAGCAAACACTGCAGCATCATTCCTCAGTGTCACTGAAGCACTTCCCTGGCACTGGACTGGCAATTATGATACCTCCAGCTTGTACTTAGAAGGCAGAGAATTATCATATGTCACCTGCATGTCTAGGAACCAAGCAAGAGCTGATTCTCTCCTTGATGCCAGCTGAAGACATGTGCATTCATGAAACAATAGTAGTTGTGTAATCAGTACTTTTTAACCAATACTTTTGTCCAACATCCGTAGAACTAATTTTCCTTTTGCTTAATTTGCTAGCTCTTGCTAGTTTGTAATTAACTTGCTCACCCTGACTATTTCCAGCCTGGCGCAAACATTTCAGCAAAAGTGGTCATTTTTAATCCTTCTGCTTAAATAAACATTGCCGAGGTTGGCCTCTGAGCCAAGCAATGGTGGCTGGTTAACCTTCCGCATTACGTGTGGAGCTAGCACAGCTTGCTCATCCTCTAGGCACTAAGCTCTAGCGTCCTTTCTTGTCTTTTGTAACCTCATGGGCTGTTGTGTTAATATGCAGACCATTACTACTTTGCTGATGAGACAGACTGCCGAGGATCAATATGTCTCTGCATTTGTCAGCCCCGTATACCCCAGAGTTAAGTTCTCAGCTCTGCTGCCAGTGCTCGTGTCCTGCTGTGTAATCGCAGGGAATTGTTGATTCCTTATACAGCATGTCTGTACACCAGGCTTGGTGGGGCGCTTTGCAGAACAAGTAGGAAAGATCCAAATGTCGTATTTGTTTGGCTCCCACTGCTTGAGTAATAGTAGGTGCAGCCAGAATACCAGAGGACAGGTTGCTTACGGGGTCACTGCAGCTCAACAGCTAACCATTGATGTTGTCAGGCAGACTTGGGAAAGATGCCCAAATACTATCAACTAGAGGACATTGCATTTTAATGAAAGACAAAAAAAAAAATCAAGATTAAAAAAAGAAGAAAGGTAAACTCCCTGGTCAAACATAATAAACAAAAGAAGAGATCTAATGGCACTTCGCCCCTGCCTCGTTGCTGCTCACTTTTTCCATGCCTTTGTCTTGATGCAGTAGCTTTAGGGAAAACAGCACTGGGATTCATGGGAATTGAACACAGTAACATCATCTACCACAAAAACTCTTAATTATAGATCAAGTCTTTAAGAGACGAAAGCCCATTTCACTACAACAACCAATATGCTTGACATTTTTAACTGACACAATTTAAAATCAAGTACACTGCCTTCTTTTTCTTTTTTTACAAGATGCATTTTCCTAATTACAGTTTTCCTGGATTTTTTTAGAAATAGGTGTTTCTTTGCAAATGTGCAAATGCCATTTGTCTTGTGCTTTTTTTTAACTCCGATTAACTGTCATGTTAAAAAATAAGCAACAGAAATCAGGAACAAAAGTTCATAGTATAATAACGACTTTCTCCTTTCCTCTGTAGCCGAGTACTTGTACACAGTATCCATATAGTATGTTCTAATAGACAGACAAATATCTTGAGTGATTTAGATGCGAAGCCTGTCCAGAGGTTTTCCATATGTATTGACTGAAGTTTTTTATGGAATAAAACGTGAATTTACCTTTGCATTACCTTATGTTTTCTTTCTGTCCTGTATGTCTGAAGATAACATTGTGCAGAGATTTTGTGAGAGTATGGGCTGTATTTCATGCAGCTTCCAGGGCCACTAATAGACTCTAGTATATCAGATATATCAGACAGATTCAGGGCTCCAGACCAGGTGTCTCAGGCATTTTGTTAACCAGTAAGTTTGCAAGATCACATACATTATGCAATTTCATTATTTTAAATGTGTGAAGACAGGTCTGGGGCATGCCACACGGAAGTGGCAGTTGTTAGTGGCAGCAATACATGTTTGTAGCAAAGCCTCAGGGCTGAGGGAATCACACACTTGGGATTTTTCTCTGCTGATGGAGAACTAGTTTCTTTCCCACTTTTCCAGCAAGAAATATTCTGGTAAAATGTAGGAGGCAGAGTAATATTGCTGAGAAAAATAAGTAAGTGTGGGAGAAGCCAAAGAGTGACTAGGTCTTCATATGTAATTTTTTTATCTGTCTCACTCTTTAAAATAACCATCTAAAATGCAGAGCTCTGAGGATTTTTAGTCAGAGAGTTAAAGGGAACATCTACTGATTTTTGTTTTGCAAGGGGTGGTGAATTTTAAGTACATCTTGAACAGACGTCCTTACAACCTTGCTCAACTTGTCTTCGTGACAGCTTGCATGGAGCCTGCTGAACAAATCAGACCTGTGCCTTTTGTTTCCTTAAAGAGGTGGGGTGTTCCAACAGTAGGAGTGGCCCAGCTATCAGGTGGTCCATCCAGCCCCGTATCCCACCTCTTAACTATGAACCTTAGGGAAGAGTATAAGAACTGGTGTGTGTAAAGTAGGCCTTCTCATGCCTCTCTTCCTAGATTTTGGTACATTCATGCTGTAAAGAGAAAATACAGACAGGCTGAAAGATAGAAATCACAGGCAGATCTACACGAGTGAATGCAGGCAGTGGTGGTCTGGTTCTGCTCAGGGTAACACGACAGCCCCAAGTGCGGAGCAGAAACTCCCCGTCCGACTGCTGGTGGAAGGACTTCAGGCACGCACGGAGCAATTGCATTCTCACAGCATTGCCCAGGAGCTGATAAACCACAGCCAAGAGACATCCAGTTCCACGCTGGTAGCACTGCATGGACCCCTGCAGTCTGGGAAGCCCAGAATTGCTTGCCTGGGGCACTTCACTTGACTAGTTTGTCTCGGAGCTACCCTCCTATCTTCAGAAGAGCCTCCTGGATGAACTGATGAGTCAGGTTGGGTTTTGACAGTCACCTACCTTACATTCAATGACACTTTAATTAATATAAGCTTCTCAGAAACATTTCATTTATTTCAACAGAAAAATCTCAAATGTTATTTCACAAAAGCAATGAGGGTTGAGAAAATCTGGTCCCTTTCAAAATTCCTGAGGAGCAAAGCATTTAATACCTATAAAAGGTCATTTCTTGTCTTAATGTTTGTTTTCTCCTCTGATTTAACAATCAATTTAGTGCCTGTATCCATAAACAGATCTCTCTTTCCTCCTACCTCGCTTGGCCCCAAAATGAGATTATGCCTGTTGGTATCAATCAGCAATACAGAGCTACCCAGATTTTCACTGCCCTGATTCATTGTCTCCACCATAAATTACGTTTTTCCATTGTTTGCAGAAATTCTTGAAATAATGGCTTCAGTTTCCTTGTTAATTATTCTTTTATTAATGACCTTTCAGATAGTTTTTCACAGAGACTATGAATCTCTCAGTGAAAGTAATGGGCAGCTACTCACAGGAGTAATCCCATTACAATCAGCCGCACTACTGTTTGTCATTTGGAGTAAGGTGCTAGAGCTCTGACCCTTACTGATTTACCACTCTTCATAATTAGTTGCAGTGATTAAAATGCATTTTAGATTACACTGCAGTTTCCCTTCCTTAAAAGTTTTTTCACTGAGGACAAACTCAGGTTCTGAAGGTGAACAATTGTCCTCCAGTATAAAACAATAGCAGCGAATAGGAATGCCGCACATAAGTCTTATAAAAGAAATCAGAAGTAGAGATGCTTGTGCAAAAAGTGTTGCTGGGGGCAGAGGGGCTGTCTTAGATGACAGAGACAGCTCATGTAGGAATTTAGCATACTAGCTTAATGAAACTGAAAACATTGCGCAAAACACTGACAGCAGCACATGGAAATAATGAATCAATCTGTTGCATCTGTATCTAATTAAGAACCATTATAATATAGTCTTTTTCTCTGGTGATCAGGATTAGTGGATACCCCACAGGAAAGAGGCTAATAAATAGATTCAAGTGCCAGGACATTATACATCTTTATCTAGGACTGTGGTTCTCAAGCACTTTTCTTCAGTAAACCCAAATCCAGGCAGACACTCTCCTGTGAGAATCTGATACAGCCAGGATTCCTTTGTAGGGGTTTTCAAGGCACTGCAGAAAGAAAAAGCTGAATGCTTGGATGCTGCAAATAGTTTCTGGCAAGGGCAGACATTCTACTTCTATCTCTCTGAAACAATTAGAAAAATAGTTTCCCTACTTTTTTCCTTTCCCCCCCCTCTCTTCTGCCTTTCCTCCTTCTTCCTCCTTGAAAAATCGTTAAGTTACTAAGAGCTTCATTTGCCTTAAGCCCCTTTGGAGATCTGTCATTTTGCCCAGGGGTACAAATAACCTCGCAGGAGTCAGTATTACTAACTGGCACCCTACAGCCACATGATATATACCTTGAGAGTGGGGGGGGATTCCTGTATTTTTTTTTCCTCCTGACTGTCTGCAGAATATATTTTATTTATTTTATTTTGTCTTTTGGATTTTTTGTGGGGGTTTGGTTTGTTGTTTTTTTTTTTGAGTTCAGAGGGGGATGAAGCAAAGGCTTCTTAGTTGGGAAAAAGACTCTGCCACCCCTTTCTTTCTCCTGCTTGTTAGGGTGTTTTTTCAACTGTGATGGTTGAGATCCCAGGGGAAGCAATCTAGGATCATTGCTGAGAAAAAGAGAGGAAGGCTACAGAGTGGAGTTTCAAAGCTGTCCTTCACGTCTTAGTGAAGCTTGAGGTAAAACGTTTCAGTGCCTCCATGAGGCCAGCTCTCCCCTCTGTGCTGAAGGCAGCTCTGGATGGAGACCGGTGCAAGGAGGGGGTGTGGGGACCTGCGCCAGGAAAACACTAAACTGGGCATCATTTGTTGTAGGCATTCATGGGATGCCTCTGCTGTGTTGCCACTGTGTGCAGTAGAGAGCATTGTTCCTCTAATGTTCATCCCTTTTGGATCTGCAAGTGAATGTACAGCCCAATTAGTGCAGCAGCTTAAAACAATAAACCCTCCAGAATCTCTGGTGGGGGAAGCATGCTTTTATCTATTTGGTAAATAATTTATTAATCACACTGATGTATCCTCCTTGACAGCAACAGAGCCAGATAAGTGATGGTTCAAAATCAATTTGTCATGGTCCAATGTGCACTCAGTGACCTACTTGGTCTGTTATATAGGTCAAACTTGTACATGACGCTCTGATCGCAGAGGCACTTCTTAAAACAGCAACAACAACAGCAACAACAGAACTCATGGCGCAGTTCAGACTGTGGGACCCTGTGCTGGCTGGCACTCAGCCACACAGCTTGAAAACTCAGCTTACAGAGAGAGGCGAGGACAGGAGCTGGGTAGGTGATGTTTTGGGCTCTCAGTGACACTGCCTCAAAAATGCCCTGCACTGGCAGCGCAGCAGCAGCAGCAGTATCCAGGGGTAGACCCATACTCTGTGACTTACTTCTATGACCTTGTTATTATCACACCGCCCTTCGCCACTGATAACACCTCTTGCTTCCCCCTGCTATTTCCCTGTTTGTCCTGCTTCAGTCTCTACTTTTCCGGCTCTCCCCTACTCACAGCATTTTTTTCTTCAGATGAGGTGGAAATCCATTCACTCCTCCTCTTTGTACCCCTGCTGTGGAGTCCATATGAGCCTCACAGATTGAAGTCTTCTGCTTCTGAAAAGGCTAGTGGGGTTAAGGAACTAGATTATTTTAAACTTCAGGGAGACAGAAATTAAAACCTGTGACAGAGTTTTTGGGTAGTCAGTTTGCTGCTGCTCCCTATGTGGCCTGAGAGAAGTCTTGGTTGTCATCTGCTGACTGCATTTGTTGCACTATCTTTCTATTTCATTAATGCATGTTTCAGGGGTTTCTGCCAGTGAGTCCTGGAGAACTAAGCGATGTGTGAGATGACATGTTGATTGAGCAGTGCTGACACTCCCAAGAATTTTGAGAAGTCTTGTGATGGTCTGCACGCTGTGTCTTATTCGCCTGGCGTAAGAAATGTCTCCCAAAATCGTATTGGTAACCGCTGTTTTAGGGAGGTGTCATGGGCCCTATTCCTCTGAGGATTTTCACCAAACCAGTGCTCTGCTGCTGGAGGCAGTTGGGCTAACAACTGGATTTACGAGCTTTCCTCCTCTCTTCCCATTGCACATACAAGGGTGATGGGTTTTTTTTGTGGATTTTGATCTTTTTACATAATAGCTTAAATTTTTTAATAGATTGTTAAGGTGTTCTTTGTGGCCAATGGTATGTAGTGGTATAGACAGGAGATTTCGCTAATACTGGACACTAAGCATGTACTCAGTGGTGTCCATAATTGGAGAGTATTGTACTGAATAACCCGGGTACGCCGTTGCAGTCCTACATTTTACTGTATTCCCTCTGGTAGTCTTGAGAGTATGAGAGGGAAAGAGATTTTCTCTTCAATGATGTATGCATATCTTTTTAAGAAGTTTTCTCCTCACTCCTGCTTGGCACTGCACCACTGCAGGGTTGCAACCTTCAGTGTCCAGCATTAGGTTTCAGTCCTCCTGTATGTTCTGTGTGGTTAGACCAATACACCAGGGTGGGTGCTAGCTGCACGTAGGGAGGATGGATGCAAATGCAAGGATCCAGCGCTATAGGAAGAGCATAGCAGAAATAAGGCCTAAAATTTTGGATTTTTTTTCACCTGGAACCTGGATTTTTCTTCAGCTGTGACTGGGAGGAACTAATGCTTTCTACAATAATGGTGATGAATAAAGGCTAGTCTTTTAATCCTTCTTTGTATTAGTGATATCACCCTGTTCGTGGCACTGGCTCTTCTTTTGTTCAAAAACCTGTTCCCTCCATGACTGGCAATCACAAGCAGCCAGGCTGCCAGAGCGGGTACCACCACCACAGGCAGGAACTAAAGGGACTGGAAATAAACCCACCAATATATATTTTTGAATAAACAGTGTGTACCTTTAAGGATGTTTATAGCCCTGACAAACATGGGACAGATTCCTCCCTTTTTTCTTGCCATCTCTCCAGACACACAGTAAATTCCAGAAACCGAGAAGGACCTCTGGGGTCATGGCATGAGCTTCTTGTTTGGCCTTGGCAAATCAATAAAATCCCACTCACCGCACCAACAGTCTCTGATACCACCGTCTCCTCCCTTGGATTCCCCGAAGGGCACCTGCAACCCAGGATTTTGTACAAATCACACAATACACCCTGGAGACAGGATACAAATCTTTCCTGAAACCAACATCCAAGTAAACAGACAACCCCCCAGCAGGCTATTTTCAGTGCTTTAGAATTGTTTGTGTTTTGTCAGCCTTTAATAATTTAATTGAAGAGTGATACAAGATGCAGGCCCAGCATGACAAAAAAAGATATTTTGTTGGGATATTTTAATAAGATGACTCAATGTTTTCCAAGAGGTGTCAGCGGTTCTTTAAACCAAGGCAGGGGTTGCAACAAATGGCTTCTTTTGCTGAGAATTCAAAAGATATTCTTTAAAGTCTGCAAACTGCCAGTGAGCTTCAATAGAACAAGTGTTCACAAGGTGTATTTATGTTGTCTCTATAGCACTCCAAAGGATTTCTGCCAGCACACCCCATTACAATGAGTAATGCTTCCTTTAAAAGCAAATGAAGAAGACTTAGATCTTGGTTAATTAAATAATCTTCTCTTTTTTTAATTATTTACAATAGAAGACTGACACCAACCTCCTAGTTTCCCACCCCAAACCTCAGGACATTATTGTGCTTACCTTGATAAAAGCTGAAGGGTCAAAACATTTGTGTTATCTATCTGTCAGGGAATGAAAGGGCAGAGAATGTGTAATTAAGCACAGATTAAGACTTCCACAAAATTCATTTAAAAAAAAAAATAAAATAAAATAAAAGCTGCTTCCTATGTGGTGGGATGTACTGGCAGCTAGTTCTTGGCACAACACATCATTGACAATGGTAGAGCAGCACCAGGTGAGCTCTTATCTCCCCATTTTTATTTATCGCCCGTAGAGGCTGGCAGTTCTCCATGTGGAACTCTGTTTATGGGAGATTTATCTGTGGTGTGTAAGTAGCACACTGGCATCTTGAATGTCCATCTATCAAAAATGCTGAAGCATCCCCCATGACGGAAGAAGGATGGTTTTGCTGAATGCAGAGCAGAGAAGGAGAATGTAAACACTCTAAAAAGAGCAAGCAGCAAGTATTATAGTCTCAAAATCAATTTACGTCAGGTAGGGAAGTGTGACAGGAGGACCAAAGTGCAGAGCAGGGCCAACTTCTAAGAGTCTACCTAAGTACCAATCTCCTTGGTGTCTGCACTCCACAGACAAGAATGAAAGTCTCTGTGTCAGTCCCGAAGAATTAGCAATTCTCTTCTTCATCCAGTGCTTGGGTATAGTTTTTTTGTTATTTTGGAGTGCAAGACCTGTATGAAGGAATGCAAAAAAAAAAGAAAAAAGGTACTTTTTTTCACTTTCTGTTTGCTATAATGTCTTCTCTTTCCTCTCTTTACTCTGAATTGGAAATTCTTAAGGTATGGAATATTGACTTTGTTGCATTTTCATTTGTTGTTTATTACCACAAGCCTAAGACCTCGGGCTCTACCTCAGGAATCCATCTTGGTCCCATTGCAGAAAAAACAAGGAGGGAGGGAAATTCTTGCCTCCGTAAATAAATAAATAAATAAATGCACAAATCAGGTTAGCTCATCTTTATGCAACTAGAGGTATTTTTTACTCTTTTTTCTAAACAAGGATTTTATAGCTGGCATAAGATTTTATACCTTCCATTATTCATTGCTGGCTCATACCAGATTTTGTCCTGACCTCTGACACCTACATCTCAAATTACCCAGGGTGCAGATGTGCAAAAATACAGGGAAAGAAGAAATCTTTTGAGTACCTAGGAGATCAGTAATCAGAAAATTGCAACAGATCAGAGAGAATCTGCATGAAAATTAATAATACCCTCCAAAGCACTCACTGAAAGTTTCCATTTGCAAATGGCAGCCAAAATGCACCTTTATCCTTATATAGAGATGAAGACCACCGGCTGCCTCTTTTCACTTCAGCTGGAGCTGAAGTTGCTTAACATTTCAGAAAATCAAGTGAATGTGTCACAAGCTGGACATTCAGAGTTAGTGACTGTTGCTGAAAGTGTGATTTTATTTTCTGTTTCTCCACTTACCCCTCTTTAAAGTGGGATGAATGCTATTCACCTATCATGTAAATGTTCTGAGGCCTAATTAGTTAATGTGTGTAAATTGCTTTTGAGATGAACAGTGCTAAGTATTATTATTACTATATTAAAATATGGCCAGCAGCCAACCTCTCCATGTAGCTGCAAGGTAATGATCAACTGCAGGATTTTATTGCTGGTGATCTGAAACAACAAATAATTTCTGTGCATTTATCCAGGAACAAGTACAAACAAATAATATAAATTTAGTGTGAATGTTAGTAAACAGAGACACAGCTGATGTTTTTTTTAATGCAATTTTTGATATCCCAAAATATTACCTCAGTTTAAACAGTCAATGTGAAATTGTTTCCAAGAAAAGGGGGTAAATTCACAGCCAGGTATTTAGGTCTTCCTTATTCCTTAATTGAATTTGCTAGTGTTTTAATCTGTCACTTTGTGGGAATCTGTTTGCAGTTTGCCATGTAGAGCAGAATGTTTCTTTTGTGTACTGTTTTAGAAGGTCAAATTTCATTCTCTAAACAGTTAAAGAAGACTGAAGAAAAAGGTAGACTTCTCAGGGTATCAGTCAAGGAGTAGAGGACACGAGAGAAGGTTGTGTAAACTAAGAAAGAGACACTGTTGTGACCCTACTTTCCTTATACTAACTCCTGATTCCCAGGCAATATAGAAAATGTTTGCTGAAATCAGCAGGCATGATATGCTGAAGGCTAATCACACAGATCTGAACTAAGGATCCATTTAAAGGAACACTTTTTTCAGGAATAGTCCTATATTTTGATCTGCCAACAGACTACAGTCCAAATCCAGATACGTTCAACACTCCAGTATAAGCCAACAGGAAATAATATGCTGTGATTTCTTCCCATTTATCCAGTCTATCTTGTAAGTGGTAGCTCCAGAATCTGTATATACAATTTGTTCCACCACACATGAACATGGTCATTCACTAAAATTTTAAGTTTCTGGTGGATTTAATGCATCCATGAAGTTTATGCCTTGACTTAGTTTGGAATTTACTCTTCATGGACAAGATGTTGTTTCATTTGCTTTACACAAAGAAAACAAGGCAGAAATATGATAATAAGCAGGACACACAAGATTTTTTTTAAAGGTTGTACCCAATTACACTGGGGAGAACAACTATGGGAATTCCAGAATGGGATTGGTTATGATCTGGAAACAAAGTGGATAGTTCTGTGAACTGTGAGAAGCCGTATGTCATGCAACATTTCTGGCCTTGTACCATATACACTTGGCCCCAGGCAACTGATTTCTGAGGAGTTATTCCATCACCTGCATGTGAAAGTAAAAAAAGGCTTTTAGAACTCTGTAAATGATCAATAAGAATAAAAGCCTTTTTTTTTTTTCATGAAATTATCCACTTTCAGATTCTAGTCTGGGTATAGACTCCATCTATGTTCAATAATAAAACACAAAGTTCAAGTCAATAGAAAAACTTACAGGACTTTAACCCAAGTATTTCGTCTTTCATTTTCTTTTTCTTTCCTTCCTGCCTTCCTTCCTTTTCCATTCTTTCTGGGACTTTTTTAGAATCAGAGAATAATAGAATCATTAAGGTTGGACAAGACCTCTAAGACCATCAAGTCCAACTGTTGACCCAACACCACCATTCCCACTAAACCATGTCCCAGAGTGCCACATCTACACGTTTTTTGAACACCTCCAGGGATGGTGACTCCACCACTTCCCTGGGCAGCCTGTTCCAATGCTTGACAACCCTTTCGGTGAAGAAATTTTTCCTAATATCCAATCTAAACCTCCCCTGGCGCAACCTGAGGCCATTCCTCTTGTCCTATCGCTTGTTACTTGGGAGAAGAGACCAATATCCACCTTGCTACAGCCTCCTTTCAGGTAGTTGTAGAGAGCGATGAGGTCTCCCCTCAGCCTCCTCTTCTCCAGACTAAACAACCCCAGTTCCCTCAGCCGCTCCTCATAAGACCTGTGCTCCAGACCCTTCACCAGCTTCATTGCCCTTCTTTGGACACGCTCCAGCACCTCAATGTCCTTCTTGTAGTGAGGGGTCCAAAACTGAACACAGTATTCAAGGTGCGGCCTCACCAGTGCCGAGTACAGGGGCACGATCACCTCCCTGCTCCTGCTGGCCACACTATTCCTGATACAGGCCAGGATGCTGTTGGCCTKCTTGGCCACCTGGRCACRCTGCYGGCTCATGTTCAGCCRGCYGTYGACCAGCACCCCCAGGTCCTTTTCTGCCGGGCAGCTTTCCAGCCACTCTTCCCCAAGCCTGTAGCGTTGCCCAGGGTTGTTGTGACCCAAGTGCAGGACCTGGCACTTGGCCTTGTTGAACCTCATGCAGCTGGCCTCGGCCCATCGATCCAGCCTGTGCAGATCCCTCTGCAGAGCCTTCCTACCCTCAGGCAGATCAACACTGCCTCCCAACTTGGTGTCATCTGCAAACTTACTGAGGGTACACTCGATCCCCTCATCCAGATCATTGACAAAAATGTTAAACAAGACCGGCCCCAAAACTGAGCCCTGGGGAACACCTCTGCTGACTGGCCACCAACTGGACTTAACTCCGTTCACCACAACTCTCTGGGCTTGGCTATCCAGCCAGTTTTTCACCCAGCGAAGAGTACACCCGTCCAAGCCATGAGCCGCCAGCTTCTCCAGGAGGATGCTGTGGGAGACAGTGTCAAAGGCTTTACTCAAGCCCAGGTAGACCACATCCACAGCCTTCCCCTCATCCACTAGGCAGGTCACTTGGTCATAGAAGGAGATCAGGTTGGTCAAGCAGGACCTCCCTTTCATGAACCCATGCTGGCTGGACCCGATCCCCTGGTTGTCCTGCACCTGCCTTGTCCTGCACCTTTAACTACAAAATGTATCAAAATTCCAAGAATAATGTAGGGCTTCTGATGCTCACTGTCTAAAATTAAACTCTATCCTTGGCAAATCTTTCAGACATCATGATTTTTGCTTGTCTGAAAGCACACTGCCAAATTAATCTTGGTTGTTTAGCCCCTGGGTCACCTCAAGTGGCAATTTGAAGTGAAAAGAATGAATTGATCATCTAATAGAAATCCTTCTGTGATTATGAAAAACCATGGCATCAATAGCATATTTCTACCAAAATACAATACTGAAATGGTTTTAACCTTCAACATCCTATGTAGTCATAAACTCTTTAGGTTGACTGGGCGATCACTGTTGTAAACACTTTAGTTTTCATCAAGTCTTGCTACGCATGAACAGACTTCATCCGCTGGACCCACTAACCACATCAAAACCACAGCAGGCTGCGGTTCATGGCTGGAGTCTGATCTCACTATGTATACAGTGATTTGAGTATTCTACCTGTTTTTCCACAGGAGCTAAAGAGGAAATATATGTATATGTATTCATACAGACATGCACGAACACCATTCAGTCACATTCATGGACTCAACTCTAGTGAGAGCCAGAAACAAAACTATCCTGAATGCTTGTTGAGACTTTTTCTACGCATTGCTTTTATCAGTTATTTTTGAAAACAGTAGTATCATATTTGCGTGCAAAATATTGCTTTACTTGTGTAATGACTGTCATTAAATTATTACTTCAGTGTTGTGGTCATATTTCACTTAATATTCAATACAATTCAAATTAATAAATACAATAATTACAATAAATATCATCCTTTGGTGTCAGATAGTCTATGCTGGAACTTAAAAAAAATCATCAGGTGATATAATTTTGGCTCAGTGTTTAGGCCTGTGAGAATAGTCTACAATACAGTTGTCAAATTAACTATTTCTTCTACATTTTGGAAAGGGTAGGTTGCTGTCCACCAAAGTTTGGTGCCTGACTTGGGCAAAGCCCTACAAAACTTTTAAATATGCAACTCCCAGGGCAATTGCAATGTAACAGAGCAGCCTACATGCTGTCCTAAACCAAGGGAGACAGAAGTGCTTCTGAAGATCTGAAGGAGGCAATCCAGTTTTCTTGCTTTAAATTCCTCCTTACACCATTGACCAAAATAGTAGTGATCTTTCTCTACTCTAAAGAGAGACTATAAGATATGCTAATTAACATGCTGTTAACACTTTTCTTTCTGGTACTTACTTTTCCACAATGGCTGAGTGGTTTTACACTCTTACCCATGACCTTGCAAGAGACAGATGCTAGACACTGAGGAGAACTAAATCTACATAACCTTCAAAAGGGCCCCCAAGACTGAGCTATGGGGTATCCTTAGGGAGAACATCTCCAGCCATCTGATAAAAGCTGGGCCACTCTCCTGGTAGATGTACAAGAACAGTGTGCCCCAAAAGACTACAGGCAAGGGGGAGCCTGATCCTTGCCTATGGCTCTCTGTTGCAAAGGCTTGTACAGCTTTGGTCCCTATCTCTAGGACTGCTTTTGCTTCTTCCTGGAGACAATATAATGTAAAAGGCATAAATATTCCAACAAAGACCATCGTTTCAGATGAGTGTACCGGCATCTAAGTTAAAAACATCTTTCCTCTTTCCCTCTTTCTGATGGAGCAAGAACTCTTGCACATCTTTTGCACAATAAGTTAGCTTCAGGTATAAAGGCAAAGAGCAGTTTTAATCAGGATATCTCATTGCTTGTGGTTAGGACATTTTCCAAAGAATATGAGATCGATCCCATTAAAGCTGAATAACAAAATGTATCTTTTTCTGGGTGAGTGTTCTGACTGTGGGATTATTATACAAAAGCTGAGAAGCACCATTATTACTATGATGATATTAAACTAAGTTAACCACAGTTGAAATGACATCTAACTTTTTTCATTTCCCAGATTTATTTTTGAGGAATCAAGTGTTTCTCAACTTAATCCTGATCATAGGAGGGCTCTAGTTGAGGCATAAATATAGATTTCCCTAGAGTATGTATAGTTGAATAAAATTAAGTACTCAGAGAATTCTTCTGGCACCTAATGAGATTAGATACCCTACAGGGTTAGGCATTTCAGGCCTGAAAAACAGGCAAACTAAATCACTGTCTGGAATTTCCATTGGTTTTAGGTGCCAGAAAAGTAACAATTTTAAGTGGGATTACAGCAGTCCCAAAATTTTGGTAGATACTATGGACCAGATTCACTAGAGAGATGCTTTCCTTAAAAATCTATTTAAACTGAATTTATGATTTTTTTCCACCTTGGAGTAGCGCAAAGGACCATAAGGGGTTGGTGAATGTAGTCTTCTCTTTTTAAACATCCAAATACTTCTGGTATGTCTACAGCTTCACCACCTGGTTCACAAAGACTTCATAATGAAGCTAACTAGGAATGTAAGAGAAAAAAGGTGGAACTGGCTAATGTAGTGCAATTGTGTATACTTAAAAAAGGGCAAAAAGTAACCAAGTAAGAAAAAAACCCCATAGCAATATAAGATATCAAAAATTAGTAAAGCTACAAATATTAAAGTTTACCTTTGGGTAAACTAAGCTTTAACATGAAGCAGTAGATCTAAAAAGAAATGTAGACAGTGATTCATAAATTGTGGGAGACCACTGTCTCAGCAGGTTCCTTTTATCCTAATTAATCACTTTCTAAAGAGGTGACATAATTCCCGAGTTGGGTCATTGAAATTGTCCTTACAAACAGTGAAGTATTCTTAATAGATCAGGAAGATCTTTTTCTAAACCATAATGATGAAATCATTTGCTTGAACAGATTTAGCCACATGGTGCCAGTTTCCATTATAATCTCAATAAACTAGCCATTGAAATTAAGAACATACCTGTGGTGATTCCAGGACAAAACAGAATGAAACCAGCCTCTGGGAATTTCCATAATGGAAATAACATTGATATATCTTGCATTATGCCAACCACGTGTTTCACTGTAATGTACAATTTTTTTGAAATACCTTATTTTATTGTTATTTTAAAGATTGGAATTATTTTTTTTGTTTGTTTTAAAGGTCAGAAAATTTATACTGATATCTCCAAATTTTCCTTAATACATTCTGAAACAGAAATACGCTATCTGAAATTTCAAAGGTATTATGGTGCAACACTGTCCTTGTTTTTACTGCAGATTTATCAAAGAAATCATGGATTATCAACCTGCAGTAATATTACTCATGGATGTGCAAGAAAATTGATCATCTCGTATCTACATGTATTTGCTCAGGTTTGGAGCTGGCCAGGATAAACAATAGCTGGGAGCATAATAGGTTACCACTCTCTCTAGGTTATATAGAATAAGTGGTTTTCCTACTGTTTTGGTATGGGAATGAATGAAACAGCCTGATGGAGATAACAGTTTAAAAAGACAAGTATTTTGTATGTATAATTAATACCAATCATAGAAAAACCGAGACAAAAGGGAATGATTATTTATAAAATCGCAACAGTTAATGATGAAAGAAAGAAAGGATTAGCAAGGAAAACATGAAACAAGGAAAGTTCTTACACATTTTTGTCCATTTTCAAGGCTTAAACACTTTGAGTAAATTAGCCAACAAACTCAGCTGCTCTGAAAATTTTTCAGGACGTATCTTGAGGCATATGTCACAGGCATACGTCTGCATGCCTATTCGGGCAATATCTTTCCACTTCTTTGCAGTTCCTGCGGGCCCCAGCTAGAGAGAGGACAGGGCTTTGCCGGGCAGGATGTTTGCTCCGGGGCCGCCCACCCGCCGGGCTGCCAGGAACCTTTCCCTCCCCAAAGYGGAGAGCATGAGGCTTTGTCAGTGTACAACAGATGAGGTCTCACTGCACCCCAGGGAAAAGGAGAAATTAACATGTTCACACAGTCACTTGGGAAACTGCAATTTTAGGGTTTTCTTGTTGTCCTCACACAATCCTTGCAAAAAACTGAAAAACTGGTTACCTTATGCAGTTTGTCAATATTTTGTGCTGTAAAATCATAGAACGATACAGGAAAGGATCTCTGGAAGTCATCTGGCCCAATACCCTGCTTAAAGTAAACAGCAGAAGTTACCCTGAGTTTCACTTTACAGTTTGAGTTTCAGGAAATCAGTTTTATTATGCCTCTAAAATTTCAAAAACTCCCAAACATCCTTTAAAATGAAGACTATTAATCTGTCATAAGTAATACTAACAGACCAAAAGTTCAGTTAAGAATATGTATGAGCATACACCTCTAYAAGACTTCCCTGAAACTTCCATCTACCTATGAAACTAAACACAAACCTTCTTTTTTCAGATCAGATGTCTGACTCCTGTTAAACGTTCATCTGAATAGTACTGTTGTACTGTATAAATTGGACATATTTAGAAAACATTAGATAATTAATAACTTTTATTTCTAAATAATGTTAATGAATAATAACTTTTATATCTAAAATAGTAATGTGCAATTTCAAAGCTCACTCCTACTATATTTTAATCTTAATTTAATCTTAATCTCTTAATCATACTAGTTTTTCTCTCTGTATTTGACAATCTTCTATCTATCTAATACAATACCAAAACTTGCCAATTTGTAAGCAGGTTCATATTACTGATGCTTTGGGATTTTTTTGATATATAGATATTCATCCAAGGTTCTGTCCCTGAATTAGATTCTTTCCTATCGTTTCAGGAGAGCAATCAGATGGAGTTTTCACAGAAATCAGAAATAACCACTGTTTCTACTTTCCAGATTTTTTTTAGGGTCCCTGCTGTTTCTGTTCCAGTTTTGTGATATACACTAGCATTAGCATTACTTCTGCTGAGCAAAGCGAGAGGAAGGATTTGCCCAGATGTTCGCTGCAGCTGCAGCTTTGCTGGCTGAGAAGGGGACTGTCCCCTCAGATGATTGTCATTGTTCCTACTACGTATATTAACTCCTCAAACCTGCCACTTGTCCCTGCTGCTCCTCCTAATCCTTTTCAGCGAACACAAGCCGTATTTGCTTAAACAGCTTAAATAGCTCTTTGCGAACCTGGTTCATTTCAAGAGAAGCGGACTAGTAAAACAGGTTAGGGGATTACTTGTACAAGAAGCTCCTCTGCCTGTTCTGCTGGAGACAGTTTCTGCCGGGGAGCGGGGCTGAGCAGCGAGGGGATGGTGAAGTCTTCAGCCAAGACAGTAAAAAAAGCTTGGACAAAGAGAATAGACTGGTAGCTGCAAACCTTGAAGAGTGCCACAAAATCTCCTTTGTAGGTTTGATGGGACAGCTCACCGTTATCCATGGACAACTATAGATGTGCTTCTACTCTTTTCCCTGTCCGTTATTGGGATAGGAGAAATTTCATATCAAAGGTTTGCTTTCACAGTGATACACTCTAGATTAATTCAGCTCTTATCCTTTGGCTTAGTTTTTCACTTATGACTTCAGATTCCTCTTGTATCTCCCTGGATTTTATATCTTTATCCATTTACAGTATTTAAAGGGAGAGATGTTCTATGATGTGTTACGATATTTATCTTCCTTTGTGCAGACAGCGATAATTCATGACTGGCACAGCCAGAAGTGACTTATTAGGGCTTTCTTCACTAGAGAAGAAAAAGGTCCTAAAGTAACTCAGTACATCTTGTGCTTTATGATTATAGCTATATTGTATAATACACTTCCCCCCCCCCCCGCCCTTGCATTTTACCAAGTGTATCTCTTTAGTCTACCTGGACCTTTCAAAAAATATCTGTTGCCATAAACTTGGTGCAGTCACATTCAAACCCTGTTTGGTTTCCAAAGTCACATTACAATATTCTTTAAAATATGTGACTAGACTGGGAGATCTTCAGAGTCTCTGGTGCTCTCCTTATTCCAAAAAGCACAAATGTAATATCATGCATATTGCTTATTTTGCTGTGTTCCCTGCACACTTTCTCTCTCTCTCTCTCTCTGTCTTTTTTTCTCAGAGAATTCATTGAGGAAAAATAAAACGTCTGCTGGCCAGGACAATAAACTGTGGGACACCTGCAGACACGCACACTGGACACACTCACATCTTAGTGTGCAGTTTGCGGAGGAGTCTGTGTGCAGGTAGGACACAGTTGTGTTCAGTACAGATGAGTTACTGCCTATGTGTATATCATCTATGAAACTCATGCTCAGCGAGCCTGGCATGTCCCAGCTGCATTAGATACACTAACTCTCATATACATATTGTCAGGAATAATTAACTGGGGATGCTGGGGAACCGCCTTCACTGAGAAGCTTTGAGAACGCGTGACACCAAAATGCTCCCGGAGCTGTTCCCAGCTTGCAGTGGGGAGGAGGGCTCCCCAGCCCTGCTGCTGTGATGGACCCCATGGCCAGGCTGCCAGGCTCAGTGTGTGTCCCAGGCCACCACACCAGGGTATGGTACTTCATATACAGCTAATGACACAGTCACATGCAATTGATCCCAAAGCATTTCTGTGAAAAAGGCTGCAGAGCTGTACTTCAACACATTGGGCAGTGCAGCCAAGGTTCACACCATTTGTACATTATCAAACAAAGAAATGTTATTCAGGATTTGCTGAAAGAGTGGGTTGTTTTGAGCTGCTAATTCAGTGATGGAAGATCTTTTGTCAGTTGGAAGTTACATTTTCTTTTCACTCAAATTTACGAGTTCCTTAAGATATTTATATGAAGATACTGTATTGTATTAGATTCCTGCCTTAAAAAACCCTGTGTCATTACCTTTTTTACACAAAAGGATGATTTAAACAAAGGATTCATAATAACCTGCTCTTCAAGCACCTTTTCCAATATATTATTCTGTTAAAGTCATCTCTCTGGTCTTGCAATGTTACCAAGCACATCAAATAATATCACAGGTACTCATCACAATGAAGTAAATGATATTAAAGGACAAAGAGGAGCCATTCACACATGGGTGTGCCAATGAAAGAGGAGGCAAATAATTGGTATTTTTTATTTGTACTCTCAAAGCATTTTGGGGCTACACAAATACCCACCAAATAGTCCCTGCCAAAAGAATTGCGAGAAAATGTCCTTCTTAGTACAAGAAGTGTAAGCTAGCACTGTAATTGCCAGTAGTCTTGGATCAGCAGGACAGACTGGGAGGAAAGTTGAATACAGCCCTACAATGCTCCTTCCAAATCATTGCAAAGATTCATTGTGACAGGCCCTGAGTAAAGGAGGTCCAAGTAGCCACGTTGCACTCATTCATTTCGGTTTGTGCATAGCCATGAAGTCAGGCAGGACTCAGCAGTATAACTGAGTTGGACTCAGCAGTATAACTGAGTTATGCACAGACAGAGCCAAACACTTTTTAAAATGCACCTTTTTTTCCGGACTCCCATATACTTTTTTCTGTCTTCTGTGATTGTCTCTCTGATAGTCTGTGCCTCTGAGCCATTTGGATGATCACTTTAAGAGATGCTGAGCAAACTTCCTGCCTTGAACCTGGTACATGCCCCTTTCTCTTTCACTTACTTCAAGAGTCTGGCATCCTCTTGAAATCAGATGAATTTCTAGTCAATATCCACTAAAATATCCATTCATACTGTCTTTTGTCTTACAGTAATTACCACACGGTCGTCTTCTTCTGTGCGTATTGATCACACTGCCACTGCGTGTTTCACTGCCTTCCTTACAAGATACACCATCTTTAAAGTTTGATCCCATTGAAATCAATGGGAAAACTCTCACTGGTTTCACAGGCTTTGGAGCAGACCCTAAATCAGTTTCTGGTTTAGTTTTTAAGACAAAATGGCTTGTGTATTTTTCTGCTATGAAAGGTTTTACTTGTTGCATTGTGCAGCAGTCATCTAGACAAATTACATACAAAGATACTGTCTTTGGAAGGCTCGCTATCTTCAGCCCTATCTCTCCGTCCTGGGTATCTTATCTTTAGGTTTCCAAACAGCAAAATCAAAGCTTTGTGATCTATAACTACATGGAGATGAGCTTCATAAACATCAACATAAAAGCGACTGCTGCGTCCATAGACTACAGCAAGTGCCTTATCTGCTTGCATGTATTTCTGCTCCATCTCAATTAATCTGTGACTGGCATATGAAATAGTATTTTTGCTCTGTACTGCCTGTCTTTCCTCCTAGAGCTGCTCGTACTCTCAGAGGTTGGAAGTCATTACAATTACTCCTTCTACTCATGATCAGTACAGCAAAATTGGCACCAAAAAATAAAATTTTTCCAAGGGTTACTTAGACCACCAGTTCTTGAAGGTCCAAAACCAGATCATAAAATTAGTGCATAACGGCAATGCTGTCGCACAGAAAGCAGTTACGCTGAATTACCACCTAAGCATCTAAACCATGCTGTGTTCCTGGTGGGAAAAGCTCCACTAAAGAGCCAGCAGCGCTCCTGCCAGAGGAGGAGCAGAGAGTTCATATATGAGCTGATACCAGAACCACAGTCTCTTAGGGTAACACACAATTTGTTTTCAAGTCCCTCAATTAGTTGACAGTTTTTCCAAGAATTCATTATTTGCATTTGGCAGAATGTCAATCACAGAGACAAACTGAAAAGTTTGACTTTAAGGTTTCTTCTAGAGTCTGACTAGTAGACTGGGCCTACTTAAAATACTATGGGGCTGATGGGAGGCAGGAATGTAAAAATTTGGAGTCAGAATTTGGAATAAGACTGCACAGCATCTTTTCAGTGAGCAAGTCTCAGGAAAATCTTCAACGTAATGCTGTTTTAATGCTTTTCAGAAGGTAGGAAGTTCACTGTTTTTTCAGGCGGTCAGAATAAAGCTTATGAATTTATTTCTCCTTGCTAATCTGGGCCCTGGGACTTAAATGGTAGGAGTAAAATGTAGCTGAACAAGATGTTGCTTTCAGAAATAAAATAAGCTTGAGAAAGTTGTCATTTTTCCCCTAGGTTCATATCACTGGCTATTCTTAAGAAGGGATTTTAACCCAGATTCAGTCAGTTGTTTTTCATGTCAGCCCCACAATGGTGTTAGTATACTTGGTGGGGTCAAGAATGAGTGACCAGGGATGAAAGCCTCCTCATAAACCCATTGCATTCTTGGAGATCATCTAATCCAGCTCTAGGAGGTCTTTCAGGAGATCTCATCCAGCTGCTCACAACCCTCTTTCTGTCAGTCCTCCTGTGCACACCCAGAAGCAGTTACTCTGTTGTGCTGACGTCTTCTTCGCTCCCAAGGTATTTCCATATCTCCAGTCCTCCCCTTCAACACCCAGTAATCTTTATCTGTGTGTAGATCTGCAGCCCCTTTGTCTGGACATCAACTGTATCGGGGCATATTTGGCTCCTTTCAGGTCTTCTTTAGCTCTTCCCTGTATTATGATTCTGCCCCAAATCTACAACATTTTAGCTGAGCTGGACATCTTGGGGTCCATCTGAGACTCACAAACCTATGGTCTAGAGGGTCTAGAGGGTCTAGAGCACAGAAGTAAGGTCTTTCTTCAGGGGACTGCTTTGGTTGGGCTACATATGATTAAACGGTCCACATCCAAAGGAACACTTCAGATGCCAAATGCTTTGGGACATTTCCCACTGAAACTTCCAAATACATCTAGACTGGCACAAACTCAAAACCTAAACTTCCTCCAGGGAGCTAGCAGCTCAACATTTAATTCCCAGAACACAGTGCCTAAATTTTAGGCATGGCAACCCATACTGTGACAACACCTAAGTCATTTGCAAAAATGTACATTCAACCCTATATTAATTGGTTACCTGAGATCTATCATGGCAGGCCCAGGTGCTTTTTTTATGTACAATGGTGAACATTACTCAGAAAACATTTAACAAAAAAGAATAATAAAAATCTTAGATGTCATATGAGTTATTGGAAGCTTGATTAAGCTCCACAAGAAGAAAACAAGTCATAACATGAAGCTATTGAAACTCTTACCTTCCGCCAGCGGAAAAGCTTCAGAAATGATGAACTGATGGACTAGGGCCTCAAGGTAACAGAGAGTACATAAGGCTCCTCAGATTTGCAAATGATTTTGCTGCCTTTGTTGAAGTTCTCAGAACATAATTATTCAAAATCTGAATGTGAAAAGTAAGGGCATGTAAACTCAATATGAATATTCAAAGAACCCAACTGATGTTTAGTACAAATATAGAAAGGAGAGAAGAAGCATGAGAAGCTGTTAAATCAAGCTATGTGTCTGCATGTCAGAAATGTGTGTAATCCAAAACAAAACACCAGCAGGTCAGATCCTCAGCTGGTGGAAACTGGCTTAACTCTCCTTAATTCAGCAGAATTCAGCTGAATACCTCGTCCATCGTACCAGTTTTCGCTTGGAAATTTATGTTCATATTTATTTTAATAGCCTGTACTATGTAACTACAAAAACCCCCAAAACCTTCCCCCTGCCCATTTAGTAAATGGCTTCCTATCAGAGATGCTTAAGATCATTAAGAGCTTTCTAAAAAGAGTTGTGTACTGCATGATTTTGAATTAAAAAAAAAGGGGATGGGGGGGAGTGGGGATAAAATTCAGCCCTGCTTTGAAATCCAGCATAAGGACTATGTATGACCAAAACCAAGGGAATCTTTCAGACATTATTAGGCCTTTCTCTGCTCCATATGTTAAACTGAAATTCAACCCCAATTATTTTATCACAGGTAAATGCCATGAAGTCAACAGCAGCTTTCTCTTGAGGGATTTTTTGTTTTCAGACAAATTTCTTAAATTCACATTATCTTTGTTTTAAGAATAGGTGATTTTCTTTATTTGAAGGCTTTAATGAGAAATTATTTTCATAACTGGTTCTCAAATGATATAACACCTTCAGTCAATTTTGAGATGCTTTTGTGAAACGGTCTTCGCTCTTCCTGAAGTGTTTTCCTCTGTACACTGTTGAATGGCAGCTGGACATAAAGAGAAACTGTAGCATAGACTCCTGTAAAGGAGAGCTTTAATATCCTCTACAGAGATACTTTTTTTTTCTTTTTCTTTTTAAGAACATGCTAACAGGTAATAAACTGACTTTGCAGTAATAAAACTGGAAACTGTGAAAAAGGAAAGATAATTCTCTTATATAGCATAAAATGTACGAGCCAATAAAACTGCACATTTACCAAGAATCTGGGAATTGAGGCAATATAGAAGTAAACAGAAATTTTTCAAATAATTGTTAATCAAAGCTAGTTCATGGAGAAGACATCTGGTTAGATTAATATCAGTATGAATGATTAGTTTCATTTTTCCTATTTTGACTACTGAATCAATATTAAGGTCAAGCAGTTTTGCTTCAGAAGGATTTAAATTTACCTTCATTTAAATAGAAATAGAAAACAAGAAACTATGTTTAAAGTACAAGATGATAAAATGATAGAGATATGTCCCAGGATGTATAAAATAGCTATCAGTTAGAATAAATACAGTGTGTAAGCATATAATGTGTTTACTAGGGTTACTTAAAAAATTGCATATGAAACACTTTCCTATCAGAAGACAGTTTTGTTATAAAGGAAGAACTTGTAGTGCAAGCGGTTTTCAAAGACGTTGTCGTTTGAAAATATTTTGGTTGCGACTTACTCAAGCATAGCATTTCAGTAGGGTTTAGAAACTGCAAACCAAGAATGTTTTGTGGGGCTACTGTTACCTTGGTATCCAGTACCATGGTTGCCTATTAATAAGGGAACTGGTGCCTCCTGTCTGCACTGGTGCCTTCCTCAGTTTTCACATGCACTTTGGGGGTTTTCAGAGATGGAGCTGCTGTATATAACATTGCTCTCAGTTTGGGAGATTGCAAACCAGGTCAGGATCCAAACCACAAAATGATGCTGTATGCATCCCAGCACTGCAAAGTCCTTTGGACCTGTGAAGGAAATAATCTCTTCGATATATTTGTACCTTTTTCACATGTTATGTTTCTTTCAGACGAAAAGGCCAGGGTCAGATGGTAACTCTGATTTAGGCTGTCCATGGGGAGCAACCGATGATGAGCAAGGGAGAAAACCAGCCAAACTCAGAGATGCTGCAGAGAAGGGAGAGAGTCACAGCCAGAAGCTGCAACCCAGGGCAGCAGAGACCGAGGGACATCAGCAATGAGGAGGGAGACAGCAGCAAAGCTCAGAAGCGATGGAAGGAGTCCTGCTGAGAGGGGACTGCTCAGGGTCAGCTGCAACTCAGAAAGCCCACAAGTGAACTGAAACCCAAATTGCAAGTGAAGATGCAGAGTACAAGGGAGATTTAAATATAAAGTCCTTCTTCCTGATCTAGTGACTTTGAGCTTTCTCTGAAAAACTGGTATTCTTATTTGTAGTCTAATGCAATATAAATTTGTTCCATTTTTGTTTGCTTTTGGGGTGGTTGCATGTGGGGTTTTTTTCCATTAAAACAACTTGGATTTCTTTGGGCAATTCAGTGTAAGAAAAAAAGAATTTTGCAGGTCTGCTTGAAATGTCTGGTCCATTCATGGTATCACCATTGGATTTCTGTCAGTTTTAAAGCTAACCTTGACTAGAAATGGAACAGAACTTTTTTAATCAAAAGACTATAGGATTTTCATTTCCCTGTGAAGTTTGGGACTTCAGTTTTTTCATTTGAAATTGTATCAAAATATTAGAATTTCTTACAAGAGCTCACTTTAAAACACCATTTGTCCTCTGCCTGTCCATGAAAGCCATCTAGTTGCACCCTGCGTAGCAGGAGTTGGCAGGGATGTTTGCTAACTGTGGAACCGCAAGATTTTCACCACTTGCTACAAAAGCCATTCATCATCCATACAAAAATGGCAATGTACCTTCAATAGCCTGGGCTTGCAGTAGGATGTTATGATAGGATTCCCATGAAGTTTCCAGTGAGCAGTGTAACCTAAGAACTCATCATGAAGATCAGACTGCCTTCTCCTTACGTAGGAGTTTTAAGGGTTAATTTTGACAGCGTATTCAAATATGTTCATAGTGACTCTCAACTTACGAGTACATTTCTCAAAGCAGTTTCAGAACGATTTATATAGGATCTCCTTGTTGAACTCATCTTTAAATAAAAGGAAATACAGGTAAAGCATATGTATAAAAATCCCTTCATGTTTGGTTTTGACTTCACAGTGGAAAAATCTCTGGAGCTTCCTCTTTCTCTGCAGCTTTTAAGCAGTGAAATAGATAATGTTCGTGCTAATTAAGCCACTGATCACTCTCTCCATTTACCAGTAAAGCCTAGACCACAGTCAGGCTATTATATCTTTGAAGCAATGAAATATTCTTGAAAATCATCTTCTAACAAAGTTGCTAGTGGGGAAGTATGTATACTCCACAAGCAGATTATTATTAACATGAGTACATAAATCAGACTTTATTAGCCACTTAATACCAATAGCATTTGTTGTTCAGTTTATTGAACACATGGTAGCTCTACAAAAAAGGCCAAACTCAAGGTGTTTATTGGTATGCTTCAATTATATGCGGGAGAAAAGGTTTTTACATCCCGTCTGATTTCAAAAGTTAAATACCTGTGTGAATAAAGTACAAGGAATAATGACCTGAAAACAATTTCTTCTAAAGTGTACTATTTTTCATGTTTAAGAATATTTATCCCCAAAGCATGATCATACCAATGTAGAGTGGAGTGGTTTCCAGACAGGGATTATTTTGTAATACCCCCAGTAGTAAGATGTAAGGCATCCAGCAGGTAAGGTGTTATTTTTTTCCTGTTATGGCTTAACTGGACTGGGTTATAAAAAGAAAAAGAATTGTTTTGTCTCCTCTGTAGCTTTTGAGTGCTACAGTTAGGGTACAGGAACAGCAGTTGCATTGTCCTCATGTTTTGACTTTGGAAATACAGCAAGTCTGGAAGAAAGGAATGAGAAGTAACTTGCATTTCTCTGACTTTTGAGACTTCAGTATACAGTCCTTGTTTCTTCATTCCATTCCAGTAAAAAATATTTTAATGCCAGCCCAAAGCAATGGATCAAAATGAAACTGAAAAGTATGAGTTACTAGTGTAGTAATAACCTTTGGGCTTTGTCTACTCTGTTGATGTTTTCTGTTTAGCCAAGGAATACAAACTTCTTTTAAAAAATGAGAGCAGAATTTTTCACTTATCGATCTAAGAATTTAAGAGAAATGGCTTTCTCTTTTTAAGAAAAAAGTGGCTTTCTGTTTTTAAGAAAGATACAATTTTTTAGCCATTTGTTTCTGTAATATAAAAATAAAAATAGTCTTTAGCTATTTTTCATGTATGGGTGCATTGCAACCTTATTAAAAAGTGGCCACATCTTCTTGGGCATGACTCAGCCGAGGCAAGGTTTTCATGAGCTCCCACCATCAATAGACCTTAGCAGCTGAGACTGCAAAATTTTCCAGCAGTGTCTTTCACTGTTCACCCATGCAACGCCTGCAGCTACAGAATACTGATCTCTGCCGGGGTGGAAAGGTGCATCCAAAAATGCAAAGCAGGGATTCACAGACTCTGCCAGGTACTGGGCTGCTCCAGGAAAAGCTCTGTTAGCAGATAACTCTGTTGGGGGTGACAGGTCCTGTCTGTGTGCTGGCATATTCATTACTTTGAAGATAGTCTCATACATCAGTGGCACATGTTCCACAGTTTGCTACCTCTATTAAAAAACCAACAAACAACCTGAAAAAAATGGAGATTTGGAGAGCGTGATAAAATCAGGTTTTGATCAAGGAGGACTGTTCCAGCTCCCCACCCACAGGGCTGTCACTAAGCTTTGTCTGGCAATAACAAGACTTTTTCAGGAGCCTCCTCCTGTTTGCCCCCACCTATTGCTTACTGCCTCCTGCAGTCAGAAACTTGTTAAGACACCGTTACAGTCTTTGGATGAGAAACTAGAGGAGAATGAAATCTTGCACAGGTGGAGAGAATCAGGGCTGGGGGAACCTGGCCTGGAGAGCAGTGGTGCTGGGAGAAAGGACGAGGACCAGCAAGATGCTGCCTCTCTCCGTTCACGTCACAGAATCATAGAATCATTAAGGTTGGAAAAAACCTCTAAGATCATCAAGTCCAACCATCAACCCAACACCACCATGCCCACTAAACCATGTCCCGAAGATCATCCTGCTGCTGGAGAGGAGGCCCAGCTGTCATGCCCACAGTCAGCCCCACAACACTGTGACCTGGATTGCTCCTATGTATCACTGCTTGGATCTGTCAAAAATATGAGTAAAGTGATATCCTAAATTATTTCAGTAAGGGATATGGGTCTTCCAACCGGAATATGGGAAAACCCCTATTATGTGGGATGTCTGGTAGTCCTAATAATAGCATGGAAGGCCTGTGCTTGTAAAAATCAACTTCTCCGTAAGAGAACTATTTAAAGAGATGAAGTAATTGCAGCTCGCACAGCAGCCATGCAGTACATGCAGACTGGATTTTCTGGTGACTTCTAAATGAGTTTTTTTGTACAGCACATGTCTTTCCCACAGCTTCAGTGAAGGCTGCTCCAGGAGAACTAACCCAAGGCAGTAGAAAAACTTTCAGAGACACACGCAAGATCATTGTCAGCTTCATCTCTTTGCATTGTAATTATCCCAAGCTTTTTTTTGACCTTGCCTCCCTTAAGAGAAAAATAAATACATATTTGTATGCTTGGATATGAGTCCATGTCTAAATAGTTTTCAAAAATTCAGACAGACCATTCCCTCACACACAGATTTCTCCCTATGGAGAGGATGAGAACATGACAAATACTAGTTCCGTTGCATATTACTCTTCTGGAAGGCACCCAGATTTTCCTCCAGTTAGTATAAGAGAAACAATGTAAACCAGAAAGGAGTCCCCTGCCACTGCCACTAAGGGGACACAATCTTCCATCTTTATGTTTAAATCCAACGTGCAACGCCATTTGGAATTTTTATTTAAGATCTGGACACCCTGAATGAGATGCAGATCCTGCAGGGTGGTGTGTGGTATGCGTATCTAGGCCAGATGGGACAGGGTGACAAACACAGCAGCTCACTGCTGCTGAACAGGAGCAATGCCGCTGCCTCTTTCTCAGGTCACCCGCTGCCCCTGCTCTCTGCTGCAGGATCTCTCCCCCCTTTGCACCCCAGCACCGGTGTCCGTCTGACCCGGTGGGGAATGGGTTCCCATCACTGCATTGGCAGACAGCTGGAGCTGCAAAAAATGGAAACAGTTGTTTGCAGGGTTAGCGAGCTGAATGATCTCGGCAGGGGATCAGAAAACCTTCAGGGCTGGTACAGAACTGGAAAGAAAGCTGGGAGAAGGAGAAGGGCAGAGGTGGAAGGGAACAGAAGCATTGCTGCTTTTGAAAGCCCTGAGCTGGCAGGTGGCATTGACCATCTCACATCATCACTCCTGAGCGGACAAGCCCTGCCCAGGTCAGGGAACTGGGGAATCCCTCAGGCAGGTCCTGCAGGTGTCTTGTCTCCTGGGGAGTGAGACAGGGACACGACTGGTCCCCACGCAGGGCACAGCAGATCACACTGCATGGGTGGGAAGAGGGAGTTAAACTGTGTCCGGAAACATGCAGCTGAGATGTTTCTTTACTCACGAACCCCATGACATGGTGCACTCCTGAGAGGGACCCTGGGGGACAGTTACAGCTATGGGAAACAGAGGGGATGGTGGGGATCAGTAGCAGGGGTCAATGGCACACACACATGGCACAGGAAAAACGTAGGCTGAGGGAGGTACTGTTACCATTATTGTAATTTTCCTGCAATAACAATGCACATCTTGTTCAAATGCATGGGATCCCTCTTCAAAACAGCAAATACTTTTGGCTCCAACCCATGACCAGAATAATGGGAAAACATAAACATTTCCCCAGGCATATGCTGTGGGCAATAGTTCCCTGTTTGCAAGTACCAAAATGGTGAAAAATTATTAGAGGGAAAGAAAAGAACACCAGCTTGGGAAAATGTATATGTGTGCGTGTATGTTAATAATTAACAAAGTATTGCCAAAGATCACACAGGAGTATGTTTTGCTTCTTATTCATACATCTTATATAAATAACAATACATAATCTTTGCTTAGGGAATGTTTTCCTCTGGGAAATTCGCTCCTTTCTGTTGTTGTTGGCAGTGGCTTCTTTTAATCTTTGCAAGACAGAGACATATATGTGCTGCAACATGTGAGTGACATACACTGAGTATGCCTAAAGCTTCAGCTGTCTGTACTCAGACATCCACTGCAGGCAAGTCACCATTTCTTTTACTTTTCAGTCAACCTTTCAGTATTTCCAGCCTGATCATGTTAGGCGCTGTGCGACCTTCATTTCCACTGGGGTCAGCCACTTTGCAGGAAGAGGTGGGAGACCTCTCCTGTTCCAAGCATGGCATATGCTCCACTGGCACACAGCCAGGCTGTTCAGCACCTTTCAGGATAAAGCCCTTAGTTCATCAAGTGTGAAAAAAATCATTAAAAAAATAACAAGGAAAAAAAAAAAGCCTGCACAAAGTCTTTCACCTCCCTGTAGGTAGGGCTGGTTTTGGTTTATATGCTCTGAAGAGTTCAGAGCCCCACGGTGGTGTGGTGGCAGGATCGGGTGGTGCCTTCCCGGATAGGAGACGTCAGCCTGAGCCATGCAACGGCTACGGGGTCACTCCATCGCACCTTGGCGGAGGTGGAGCACAGCCGTTAGGGATGCACAGTGAAAACAAACATAGTCCTACAGACTACGCTAAATGCAAAAAAACAGAGAAAACCTAACAGGGTATTGTAAGGTATTAACGGTTACAGCAACATCACCTGCCATTAGAGGATATTATTCCAATTTTCAATCAACTAAATTGTTTCCCCTGTCCTGCTGAGAGGGAAAGAACAAATGTGAGTGTGACAGTGAGCGAGAAAGAGCATGCATGGGGGGCTCCAAATGCTCAGCCTTGAGGCACTCTTAATCTGGTCTTCCTAAAAGGCCAGTACCTGTGTCAAGCATTCGACTCAATCAGACAAAGGAGATTGCTTACAAACGTCAACATGGATCCTCTTTCATAATTGTCCTGGCCTCGTAAAATGGAGTCCTAGGCACATCTTTTGAAAATTCAGTAATATACTCATTAGTATTCTCATTAGCTTGCCCTCAATAGCTACAGTTGTTTCCAGCTTTCCATATTACTGAAACAGCCACTGGAAATATTCAAATCATGGTGGTGACCTTGTTAAGAAGGAGCATCACCCCTACCAGGACTGTAATCTGTAAGAAAGAATAACTTCCTGTAGTGATATTAGGAATTTACTTCTTTTTTTCCGGTCCATTGTTCTTCAGTGTTTCCCATAGGACAACGCTGGGTGTGCCTTTCCTTATACTATGCAAAATATCAAGATGGGATCTATGCAAACATTTGTTAAATCTTTTTAAGCCTCAAGTAAAAATGTAACAAGTGCACACTTTGGACCTCTGAAAGGGTGAATGTGTCTCAGAGCAAACAAGACTGGTCCTCATCTCACTTTTATGCTTTACAAAACTTTACTCAGTGACGAAATTCTTGGGTGACATTCCAGTTACCATGCCAGTCAGGAAGTTGGACTAAGAAGTTATTTCAGCTATCTCCCAGCCTTAAATTTATCAGAGCTGTGAGTAAGAGTCATATCTGAACTAGTCAGGGTTGGGGGATTCTGAATAGTGAATTCAAGTCCAAATCTTGTACGGTTCTGAAATATAAATTCAACTGCAATATTTGAAAAGGTCCGTTTTCTCATATCATTATGAAAAGGCCTGGAAGGGACATTAATTTACTCTCCTTAAATGGGAATTATTTTAATTTCTGTCATGGGAAAAAAAAAAGTTATTTCCATGTTGCAGCGGAAGCTTTAAACAGATGACATGTCACACAGATCTAATTTAGATGGGGGAAGCCCAAGGGGTAGAGGAACTGAACACTGCAAAATGAATCCAAAATAAATAATAGATTAGAAAATACAATAGAACTGCAAACTCAGTCTAACTGATCTCAGCACAAAACGGCTGTTTGCAGAACATAAAGATACTTTCACCTCTTTTCTGTTTCTTCATATGTCGTTCTTCATTTCATTGTTGTGATAAGTCTATAATCTTTTTGTACATGAATTAACTCTAAAATTCTATTCCTATGGAGCCATGTTTCTGGCTCCTGTGGGCAATACCTAGTGTACTATGCTTAAATAAACTCAGTGTGGGCCATTAAGGTTTTCATGTCTTTTTATAGTTGTTTAGTTCTTATTCACACATTGCAATGAATTAATATCATCCTGTACAAAAAAAAACCAACTCAGTTGATTTGTTAGGCTCAGTGTACTCTTTCATAAAAGTTCAAAATATTCCTTCAGGTGTTTCTGTATTTTTATCATGGTATCACATTAATTTTAAACTATCAAGTTAACTTTAATTTTATTTTCATGACTTCATGTATTTTTAGCTGACATTCCCATTTCTCAGTTAAGACAACTAACAAAAAGAAAATTAAAAAGGAAACACTTCTGTTTATAATTGGTTAATGTATTATCATAAAATACAACTGAGTTCTTTCACCAACTTTGATAAAGTCATAGATTCTTCAAGGTCTTTTATCAACAGAATTACACCATTTGCATATAATAGAGCCTTATTCTGAATACCTTTTGTCTTTGTTCCTTTTACAAGTTCCCTGTTCCATCCTGTTAAAAGATGCTCTTAAGGGTATCTTTTTTGAAGGGGGGGAACAGTAATGAGGAAAGAAGCAACTGCATTGAGGTCCAAGACTTTGAATGGTAATGGTAAAATATGAGTTATTTGTTATATATATATATATATATATGTATATAAAGTCCTTATCTTTATTAATATTACACTAAATTACTGCGACATGTTATGCGTATCATAAAGCACAAACACTGTTTCAAAAAGCTTCTAAAATGAAAAGACAAAATGAAATTTTTGGCATGATGGATACTCATATACATATAGATGCAAAGACTGATCAACACAATATTAGATACATTTTAATATCAAACTGACCCCAACCTGTTATTTTAGATATTTCTTAGGATACGAAGGACTCTATCATTTTATTTAAACAAAATTACAGAAAAGAACGCAATTCAAACTAGAAAGAAAAGAAAAGATATCCTGGTTATACAAATGCCTGTACAAATATTTAGACAAGCAAATATGGCTTTGCAAATAGAGGACTATACTAGGGTTTGGTTTCCATTTCTGCTTGTACTACTGGCTTACTCAGTTACCTGAGCCAGTCCCCTTGTTTTTCTTCATCATAATTTTCCCAGTGGTAAATAGAGGATAAGACATTTCCATTACCTAGCAAAACTTCTTTACTAAGTGTTTTGAACACACACACGTGCCTATAGTCTTAGATATTGTTAAGTTATAAAGTAGGGAGTGGAAGATCTTTCTTTACTCTTCCTCACTATACCTGCTGACCAGTTAAGATGAGATCCCCAAGGGCTGAGGTTTTCCATGGATACGTTATATCACACACTGCCTTACAGGACTCTCAAAAGCCCAGCACACAGGGGAAAGACACAATTGCATTGTATTGTTTTTTATTTATTTCACTGGGCAGAACAAGCATGGAGATGGTACTGTCTTTAACCTTCCACATTCACATCAATCCTATGCATACGTAAAAGTAAGATACTCCAAAGTCAAGAAATGACAAGCTAAAGTTGTCCAGACAAGGTTAAGTATGCTCTTTGGTGCCAACACATTATGATACAATTCATAATAATGTGACCATGTACTATTCTTAGCTCCCATAGGCAATAGTTTTATGTGGAATATTAAGATTAAACAGTTTGTGGTGGGGTTTTTTTTTCTTCTTTTCCTGCCTTCCTTCCACCCCCCTACCTGAAGTGTATTTGATTGCTTCCAGTGTGACTACATTAAAATTAAATGGTACTAGTCAATTATCCAATCAAGTAACAGCTTCCAACAATTCACAAATTATTCCAAGATAGGTAATTATTTAGCAACTGAAAATGCTTCAACATCTTGAATTACTAGCACATATGACCTTGCATTTTCTACAAGTTTGTTTTCTGGTGTATATTAGAAACATTCTGCAGTGAACAGAGCATCGAAAACTCCACCTGTAGTTCCACCAGTCTCAGAAACACATTTTGCAAGAGGGGGGCCTCAGAAAAAAAAAACAAACCAAACAACTTTCTGAATTAATTTAGCTGATAACAAACCAGAAGATTCCATGTCTCCATTTTCTAATTAATTAAAGAGCACTGGTATGAGAACATCCAAAATGAAAAATTCTTGTGGTGTGAAAGGTATCATCAATTAATATGTAGAACCCACAGCTGGGGCCATTAATTACCCTGTTGTTCTCTTCCCATCCAAAGGGCTGACTCTTCAGCTGACGTAAATCAGTTGTGATTTAATATATCTTTTCCAGGTTCAGGAAGTGGTCTGAAGTGTCTTTGGTAGTGTAGTGTCCCCACTTCCCATTTACATTAGGTTTTGTATAGTGCTCAATGGATATGTGTTGTACGTCCTGGTAAAATGATATAATTTCTGCCATCATTTTATATATATAAAGCATACATATCATTTTCATGTAAATTATGCCAATTAGATGAAAATTTGAGAAGAAAGTAAAAAAGTTATTTCTATTCATATCTTCTTTTTTTCTATTCTTGTCAAGAACTTTTCAGCTTTCTCCAGGTGAGCAAAACAGGGTCTCTGTTATTTCAGTTAATGTAGCAGGTCCTATATTCTTTGTTCTGCAGTTTTACCAAGATTGTGATCTCTCTCTCTCTCTCTCTGAAGTGCTGTCTCCCTGGCTACATCTCCACATATTCCTGATTGTGATCCTGCTGGTCCCCTGGTGTTCTGCTTCCTGTTTTTAATTATTTTCTTCCAATTTTGCTTTTTATCTACGTAACTTCAGAATCTTATTATCTAAGTCTGGTAAGAGGTACAGGGGATCTTACTGTCCTCCTGACAAGAGTGTCAGTTTAGGCATATCTGTAGGGGTAACACCTGGAAGATCAGGATATGTCCCAGGCCACATGCATGTGTCTAGGACTGACCTCAGCTGTGGACAGCCCTGCTGGAACCTGTCCTTTGCACTAGTGGGTCAAGTACTGATAAATCTTGGTTTAGACTAGACTAACTTCCTTATTATCTGCCCTTCTCCCTGGATCATTTTTGCAACCCACACACAGTTACCTACTGCTGCTGTAGTTCCTCTCTCTTACCATTATCTGAGCCAGCAAATTTGAAGCCATTTGGAGAGGTCTAAATGAGCTGCAGTCGTTACAGAGGCTATAGTTCAGATATATCCTGAAGTGTCCTCTAGGGGGAAATCAAGAATTCTGTACATAGAAGCGTAAGGAATCTCTAGGTGTTGATGTTGTGGTGCTGAGGAAAAACAGTGGTGCACATCCAGGGAGTGTGAGCTTCCCAAAGTATCCTGAGGACATCAGCTGCCACGGGGTAAAGTCAGGCTCCCTTCTGCCTGATCTCCTGGGTCCCTAACTCTTGTGTTCCAGGCTGCACAATGACTCAACCCCTCAAAAGGGATGGTGCATGTTCATTTAATCCCTTAATTTAGGGATTCAACTGGGGGAGTTGCATTTTTTGGGGAAGTATTCTTGCCATTTTTGCAACCTAGGCAACGCTTCTGCCAGTGGGGTATTAAGAGAAATTATATCTAAGCCCTGCCATGACACTGAATCCCAGTGTCTTAAAGACAGCCAGCTGCAACTATCAGATAAGCACTAGATCCAAGCAGGAAATGTTTTCTGAAATACATTCTTTCTTCAGGACTTCCAGCAGGCTGGCTGAAGTGTCCTAGCACTCAGCGTGTTAGCAGCTGTGAAAGATCTTGACATGCCTGCATGCGGTGTATAATAAATGCCTGGCATCTAAGTCAGCCTTATGATTTTTGCTCCTGCAACCTGAGCTTTACAGCACCCAAGCAGTTTCCTTGCATGTAAATTTCTTAAAGTCTAATTCTAACAAATTCTTTATTTAGAAAGATTATGTATGTGGAATAAACAACAAAGAAGAATGGCATGCAGAGGCTAAGACCTCCTACGACCAACACATTATAATCCAGAGACTGTCTCAGGTTCAAACTGTTTTCTCTGAAAAAGTCATGTCCTTGGGAGCAGATGCATGTCCTGAATAAAGAAATCCTCTTTGTAGCTTATAATCTTTGGTGTATCATACATACCGTATTTATGAACATAAGACAGGGACTTATGAACATTGGCAAAGTATAAATCTCATGGACACTTGATCAGTAGGACACTGAAGGCACATAAACCACTCAGCCATGGAAAACCAAAGATGACTGAAAGTATTATTCCAATAGAAGACCATGTGCAAGGCCATATTCAGGTGTTTTAATGAAAGCATATAGAAATTTCAACATCGGTGTTGAATGGGTAGGGTATAAAAGGTGTTGGATAATACTAGGTCTTAAAAGGACAATTACACCCAACCCAGAGGAAAATATTACAGTAGCTAAACAAGTTAAGAGTAAGTTAAGAGTAAATATTAATGATTAATAGATAAGTTTATATTAATGCCTGTTAAATTCAACATTTGAAATTCATTATTGTAGTGTGTTTTACTTCAAACATGTATGTGAACATGCCTGTGTTACTTTCGAAAGTCCCTTATGTTTAGTGTTACAGTGGGACTTCCAAATTTCTGAGTTTTTCGACTCCACTAAGAGAGACATTTTTATGTCTTCTACTGAACTATTAAGTATATGAGCAAAGCGCAGTATTATGCTTAAATTTGCTATATCAAATAAATGGAATAGAGTGAAATTCCTAGAATGATAACTTCTGGATGGCAGAACTTATGATATAATATTTCCTTATATATTTAACTTCAGCATGAACTCATCCAGCATACCTGTATGTACTTATTTGAGGAAGCTATCACAGGAGCATAGGGCAGCTACGCTATATAGACATTTGCTTGAATAGCAAATGGAAAAGGTGGAGATGTGCAATTAACCCTTTCTGTTAAAGTTAAGGAGAAACTACAGAGACAAGGCAGCCCATTAAGTTTGCAGAGCTAGGAAGAATGAAGCTGGGTCTGAAACAGCTTACTTCCAAGAATATCAGAGAAAATCAAAACAGTGCACTGACTTGCCTTTCTCCTCTCATGCTTGACTGCTGAACATGCTGTTTACAGGCATAAAGCTAAGTTTCACAAGTTTAATTGTAACATCACAGTTAAATATATATCTTAAGAGGTTTTTGAGAGCATTTATACATTAAGCTTTTCCTCTAAGTCTCTTCCTTTGGGGACACCTAATACAATTTCCCTTGCTGTGTGCTGAAGTTCCACTAAAGTGTGTGCTGAAGTTACTCTGAGTTTTCCCTGATTTATAGGACTTCATGCAACCTTTAAACCTTTTCCAAAGGTAAGCATGGTGGGTGGAATTTCTGAGAAATCCTGAGTAATCTAAAAGCCCAAGTCCCATTCACTTTCAATAAAACTTGAGTGCTTGAGGGCCAGGCTTTTAAAACACTCAGTTACTTAAAGGTGAAAATAGTTGTCTAATGGGATTTACTAAAGTGCTGTGGTTAGTCTGAGACTGTTCTTTGCTTATCTGCTCTATTTATATTGTTTACTTTATTACTTCCTGCTTAAAACATGTAATAAATTTTCTCCTGTATAGGTTGGGTTTTTTTGTTTTTTTTTTTATAGATTGTTCTTCCTATGGTAAAGTCGGAGTGGCCAGAGCTTCCCCAAGTGACTGCTTTCTGTGGAATACAATCTTTTGCATTTAATACTTGTTATGTGTATGAATGTTAACTTCTGTAATTTTGCTGCTTTTCCGCAGTTCCTTGCTGACAGCAGTGAGACCCAGACTCACAAAGGAAATTAGTCACTGCCAGGCTGACTGCCTAAGCACGCACTGAGGGAAGTATGCTTGCACTGATGATGAGGTCCCTCAGTGACGAAGAGGGACATCTGTGAATCACTGTTAGGGAGCAAAACTCCACCTAAGGTGAAACATCAGTGCCTGCCTTCTACTGCAGCTGTTAAACACTAGGGACAAAATTCTAGTCTCACTTTTAACTGTGTGAATCCAAAGTAAGTCCGTTGACTTCAGTCTAGATTTATACTATTGCGGTCTCATCCAACTCGCATTTGGAAAGTTTCCACAGATTTTAACTAGAGTTGGACCAGACCTGGAGTCATTTCTATTGCAACAATCTGGTTACCTTATGTCAGGCTTCCTTCTCAAATGCATAAACTCTATTACTGAACATTCATTGACTGAAATGAAAGTAAACATCAAGCTGATCATTTATGCACACTTATTCCCTACACCAGCATGAAGTTAACAGTTTCTTTATGTCAAAGTATTAATTTTTAGTTACTTCCAGGTTCAGTTGCTAGCAATTTAGAATAAGCATCTAAACCTTGAAATTAAGCTGAGCCTCTCAAAGTTGAAGTCCTCATCAAAAATATTCAGGGCATCTGTGTTAACATCTTGGTTGAAAATCACAATTCATAAGCATTTCCAATGATAAAATACTAGCTTGGAGTGATACTAGACATTTTTCTATCACCAGCTGGGACATATGAGCATTGGACTGGATAGAGCCTTGCAGGTCACTGAACCCACTTCCCTGGAATGGGGAGAAATAACTTCAGTAAATGTCCACTTTAGAAGGATCCTCTTCTACACGACACAGCACCAACATCATAGACTTCAAAATATTCACTAGCAGCCTATAGCAAACATTAGCCCTGAAGTAAAAGACTAAAATCCACAGCTATAATTTGCCACAGAAGGAGAAGATGCAGGATTAAGAGCCTAACCAGTAAATGTTTTATTAAAGAAACCTTCCAGGTGATGCTAAGAGAGAAGTCATATCCTTGCTACAAAGGAGGCCAAAAGAGAAAAGCAGGAGTCCCCACCTACCTGACCTCAGGGAGACATTCTTTCCTTCCACTGTCGTGGTTTAAGCCCAACCGGCAACTAAGCACCACACAGCCGCTCGCTCACTCTCCCCTGGGTGGGACGGGGGAGAGAATCGGAAGAGTAAAAGTGAGAAAACTCGTGGGTTGAGATAAAGACAGTTTAATAGGGAAAGCAAAAGCCGCTGTCCTGGTTTTGGCTGGGGTGGAATTAATTTTCTTTCTAGTAGTTGGTATAGTGCTATGTTTTGGATTTAGTGTAAGAAGAATGTTGATAACACACTAATGTTTTTAGTTGTTGCTAGGTAGTCTACTTTCTCAAGGACTTTTCAGCTCACATGCTCTGTGAGGTGCACAAGAAGCTGGGAGGGAGCACAGCCGGGACAGCTAGGCCAGCTGGCCAATGGGGTATTCCATACCATATGATGTCATGCTCAGCATATAAGGCTGGGGGAAGAAGAAGGAAGTGGGGGACGTTCGGGGTGATGGCGTTTGTCTTCCCAAGTAACCGTTACGCGTGATGGAGCCCTGCTGTCCTGGGGATGGCTCAACACCTGCCTGCCCATGGGAAGTAGTGAATGAATTCCTTGTTTTGCTTTGCTTGCGTGCGCTGCTTTTGCTTTCCCTATTAAACTGTCTTTATCTCAACCCACGAGTTTTCTCACTTTTACCCTTCTGATTCTCTCCCCCGTCCCACCCAGGGGAGAGTGAGCGAGCGGCTGTGTGGTGCTTAGTTGCCGGCTGGGGTTAAACCACGACAGCCGCGCACGCAAGCAAAGCAAAACAAGGAATTCATTCACTGCTTCCCATGGGCAGGCAGGTGTTCAGCCATCCCCAGGAAAGCAGGGCTCCATCACGCGTAACGGTTACTTGGGAAGACAAACGCCATCACCCCGAACGTCCCCCACTTCCTTCTTCTTCCCCCAGCCTTATATGCTGAGCATGACATCACATGGTATGGAATACCCCATTGGCCAGCTGGCCTAGCTGTCCTGGCTATGCTCCCTCCCAGCTTCTTGTGCACCTCACAGAGCATGTGAGCTGAAAAGTCTTTGAGAAAGTAGACTACCTAGCAACAACTAAAAACATTAGTGTGTTATCAACATTCTTCTTACACTAAATCCAAAACATAGCACTATACCAACTACTAGAAAGAAAATTAATTCCACCCCAGCCAAAACCAGGACATCCACTCAGAGTGGTGATTGCTTTAATCCCAAGATCTGAGTGGTTTTAATAGGAGCTCCAGGACATGAACCTACAGCCTGTTTCCAGCTGTGGCTAGTCTTCAATGTTTCAGAAGAAGACAAAAAGAAAAGTAAAAAACCCCAGAAGCTAAATTATTCAGTCTGTGGGGAAGGAAAAGATTTAAAACCTTAGAGGCCAAAGTTACGTATAGTGCATCTGAGGAAGCTAGCAGGAAGCCATATCAGAGGATTCCTGGGTGGAGAAGGCACAGTGACATCATTTTTCCTAATTAAGCAAAAACCTGTATCTTCACTGATTTGAAGCATTTCTCTCCATTGTCTACCTCAGCCATTTGCAAAACAAGATGGAAAAAACATTCCCCATCTGAATGTGGATTCCTGTGTCTGGAAAATCATTGTCACTCTGTGGAGCGAAGACTGGTCATTCACATAGATGGGCTTGAGGGAGGTCTTCAGGCCTAATCCCAAATGTCAGTGTAGATATACCTCACAGCACTTCCTCTCCACTATCACAGTATCTCAGCAGCTCACAATGCCTAAAATATTTGTCCCAGTAACACTCCCAGGATTGCTATACACCTCAAAGAAGAATTGATAATCAGAGAAGATGAACTGATTTGCTCTCTGGAAGTTTTGGCAATGTCTTTGTGTGTTTATTGAAAGGAAATCGGTGCTTTTAAGAGATGATTCAGAGCACTTGATTGAAGTGTCAGTTATATAATGTAGCATTCATAATTGCTGTTTGGAGGTGCCTGCTTCTCTCATTTATTGACAGAGAGATGAGGCTCTCAACTTAAGACACTTCTTTGGCCTTTGGGGGCAGGTCAGTTCTTTCTGTAATACCCCCATAAGAGTTACACAGCAGGGTAACCAAAATAGCAGCCCAACTTTTTAAAAAATATCCAAAAAAGTATGTATATACATGCATATGTATATATATTTTTTAAATTCCACAGAATCAGTTTCATGATCCCATTGCTGGCATGCTGTGTCATTACAAAATGGCAGAAATAAGAGGCAGGGAGCATGAGTGCATCAAACCAGGATTGCTCTGCAGTGTGAAACCTCACCTTCTTTTTGCCAGGGAGAATGTTTGTGAGACCACACTGCAGAACTGAGACCTCAGCCTGGATCTGAGAGGCAAGCTGCATCCTCTCTGCTGGCACGACCACTGGGATAGAACCACTACAGTCAGAACTATCACTTCTGAAGAGAGTTACTGTCTCTTGGCAGGCTCCAATGTCCTACAAAATTAAAATTTACAAAGGGACTGCTTTATTAAGTGCATTATTAACTGTGATTACATTTCTGTCCTCATTTTATTCCAGTAGTTCCTAAGAGAGTGTTGCTCRCAGAAAGTATTACACTACCCAAGTAAGGGAGGTGCAAGTCCAATGTCAGTAGGTGGATACAGCAGACATCACTCTGAAATAGATCCAGTACTGGGCAGCTTTTTTACGCTACAGGATAAACTCCTCCTTTAAATATTAGGACCTTGCTTGTTGTTTTTTTTTTTCTCATTTATACATTTACACTAACAGTGAAATCAGCAGGATTGCTCTAGATTTATGCCAATTTGGAAAACTGATCTTGTCTGCTTTTACTAAGCACACTACAAACTACTTAAGCATCAAGTATGGAATCCCTGTTATTAAAAGATGATGCTGCTGACTAGAAATTCCAATTTAAGGATTTATAGCAAAACTGAAATAATTTCTTGTCCATTTGTTCCAAAGATTGTTGATGTATTAATAAAAATGTGTTGGCTTAAGCAAAGCCCCGTGTTCGAGATAGAATATTCTCTCCAAACAGTAAGGAACTATTATTATTCAAGGCCATCCTTACCTGGTCTTAATAACATCTTGTGGCAAAATTAATTTACTTTTAAAATTCCAGTTGCCATAACAACTTGGTGCAGTTGTTCATGTGACTTAACGAGATTCCAAAAGAACTATTCCATCAAGAAAAAAAAACAGATGAATGGAGATCAACTAAGAGGGATTTTTTTTCTGATTATTATATTTAAACATTAATAGATAGTTGATGAAAATGCTTCCTGTAAAAGCAAAAATACTCTTATATTCAGAGCTACTGTACTCTAACTCCTTCTATTATATAATCCTTGGAGCCTTCACACTTTGCAGCAAATAGTGACTCAGTTTGAGATAGCTGTATACTGTGCATCAGCTTGACAAGCAGTTGTCTTCAGCTTTGTACCCATTACCCTTCCTCTAAAAGGATGAGTGTCCACGGTGATCTGTTCCTTAGCACCACAAATACTGTTATGTTGAGAAATGCTGTCAAGGAGGAACCACACAATAATGTAATGCCAAAACTGTTTCATGGTCATAACCATCATCCACGTACCTCCTATTTATTAACTATATATTTGGGTTCAGCCCAGGGCAGCAGCCCAGAATGGGTGCGTAGGGGAAAGCAGACGTGGCCTTACCTCCTGCCTTGCCCAGCCTGCCCACCTGGAGAAGTGCTGCCAGCAGCAGAGTCCCTCTGCTTGCCTGAGTGCGAGGAACTGACGCTGAGCTTCCTCTTCGCTCACGAGAGGACCGCTTGTGTGACCTCCCGTCTGTACTGGACCTCACAAGTCTGATCTGAAGACCCAAAATCACTCCAGGCAGAAACATGCTGTCTCTCATTACCTGCAACAGAACCAAAATTCTTTAAGAACCTCAAAAATTATTAATAAAAGTAAAAATAGCCACAGTACTAGTCCTCCATGCACATATGTATAAACACTAGGCACAATAAAGAACTCATCATATATCAATGATAAGCATGGAAGTATCAGGACAGATGAACTATGTCATACAGAATCGCCTATCTCCCTTGACATTTTAGGAAAATCTTCCACTACAGTCCTTTTTCTTAACGGTGAAGCATGAGCTTTCTTGTTAAGCTGACTAACAGTGTGGTCAGTTGCTGGTCCTTGGCTGTGACTTAGATACCTATCCTCTCTAGGCTAAACCAAGAGATTGCTCAAGTTAGGCCTAAGTGTTATATCACAAGTGTCATTAACAGTCAGCATTATTCTGACCTTTTGCCGCCATATCAAAGTGCTGGATCGGAAGTGAATGAAAAGCTACAGCATTTTGACATCAGTCTGATTTGCACAGGAAGAAAACAATACTACAGATCTCATTCTTACTACTATTACTGCTTTATGTTAACTAAAGCTGAGAGAAAAAGTGGGAGGATATAATTGATAATGACAAATTAGGCTTCTTTTTTTATGTTTGTGAATTATATCTGAACACTCTACAATTAGTTTTAATATATTTATTCTTTGAAAATAATTTGCAAATAATTCATAGGGTACTGAAGGTTTGAAGAACAATTATGGTTATTTCATATTCAGAATCTGAAGTGTGTGGTTGACATTGGTTGAATTGGTAAGTCATGTGATACTGTTTTAATATGAATAAATGAAAATGGTTTCGGATGCAAATATTTACATTTATTAGAGCCAAATTTGCTGATTATTCATATTCTCTATAATTCGTTTAAAAGCCACACTTCTTGCAAACCTGACTGCTAAGAAATACGACTGGGAGTATACTGGTATTTCATGCAAAGCAATTCTAGAGTAAATTAATTCAATATTCAGCTGAATTGTCTTAGGCAAATAATTTCAACATTGACGTAGGCATAAGCACATTTATCATCAAAACTGGAATAATTTCTGAACAGGTTCTTAAATAACAGTATAAAAAAAGTTACTATTCCAGCGATAATAAACAGATCAAATAAAGGAACAAATTCACATCAGGTCCATCAGTTGTTTTGTTTATGGCTGTAAAAATGCTTTATAGTTATTTTGTCTCTTTTTCTTACCACACTATTCTACCAACTAAAACTTAATTTAATCAATCCAATAATATTATACAAAAGTCATTCATTCAGTTTTGATTTATGTTGCTTTTTAATTTCAAATAGCTTTCTCAGTACTCTGGTTTTCTGGGATTTTATGAGGCTTTTATCTCTGGCCTATAACCTATCCAAATTATTACTCTAATTTTGTTCATATTGGCACATACCACATTCTGACTTTGCATTTTCTCTTTTATGTTCTTTTATTCTAACTTTTATTAATCTTCTGCTTGTCTCGTGCTTTTCTGCTGTAACAGCTGGGAATTTAAGCAATTCTTGATGCTTTGAAATTTGGCACTGATAGTGTGCCAACCAGGACAAAGATTTTTCAGCTGTCTTTGTTGTTGTTTCTTTCTTTTTTTTTCCAGTAAAGATGTTTTCATTTTATGTCTTTATGTACTGGTTACTACAATGTGTGTACTATCACTGCCTAATATTTCATGAATATGTAACAGAAATCATCACAATAAGCATTAGTAAACAAGATGAGGAGTAAATACTCGGTTTGCTTTAGGCCATATTCTGATATTTTTACCCTTGTTGAGTAAGTAGTCAATGAAAAATAGCGTGGCCTCTTAATAATGTGGGAAGCACCATGCAGATGTGAAGAATCAGTTGCCAGGCGTAAGCCCCAGCTGAAAGACATAAATAACTGACAGCAAATTAAGGTGATTAGAGGCCAGTGGGGGGAAGTAGACATTGCAGATGGTCTTGCCTAAGCAAAGGTGAAGAGAGTGGTGTCTCTTGTCCTTTGAATTTATTCTTGTTCACACTTGCTGTGAATGGTAGGATTTTTTTTGTTTATTTTTTTCAGACTGCCTGAAGCTTCTGGTTGCTTTTGTGGAAAATTAAGCTAATTTGAAGGACTGTTAGTTAAAGTAGTGGTAGTTTGGGGCTAGAGATCAGCCTAAAAACCTGTCACAGGGAGTAGCAAATGTTTTGTGTTTGTGGGGATTTTTGGTCGTGGGTTGCTGGTGGTTTGGTTTTGCTTTGTTTTTTTCTTCCCCTTTCAGCATCATTTGGCCAAGATATTTTTCATGTCTGGTGCTCCTGCCGGGTAATGTTGCTGTGTTTCCTTACACAGGTGTTGTACTGTGTGTAGGGTTGGAGGCACAGTGTAGTAGGTGCAAGAATTCCTGCAGGCAGCTTTGGATCCTGTAGAGTTTTATTTTTTTTTAATGCAACCTGGGGACCTATAGCATATAATGTTGAAAGATTTTATGGCAGTACAAAAGACAAAGCTTAACTTCTGATAGGCTTCAAGAGAACTTTCTGTTTGTCCTGAGTGTTAAGTGTCCTGAGAAGCTTAAAAGAAATATTTAAAATAAATATTACAGCTACAAGCAAGTATGTTATAGTAATGTATGGAGTACATTATTTAAAACAAACTTAAATATAGCTAAGCTTTTTTCATCAATTGTACTTAGTGTATAGAAAAATCAATACTGTTTTCAGGGCCCACTTATTTATTGTCTCTCAACTCAGCAGTTGAAATGGTCTGTATTAAATTATTTGTCATCCTGCTTAGCAGCATAGTGCTCCAAGCATGACTACTTGATCAGGCTGTGAGGCAAAGTGTTCAAGTTATCTTCTGCTCGTTCTGGAGCTGGAAGAGTTCAAGCCACTGTGAGTAAATACCTGCTGTGTAGCAAGCTCACCCAGGCAGGTCTACTGAAGGTTTTCTGCTCTGCAGGCTTTCTGTCATCCAACCATGTCTGGTTGGGCTGTAATAGCCCACTTTTGTAGAGAGAACTCCCTCTACGTCACTGGTCTGCAAAACTTCTTGTACCCAAGCTGTGCTTGTAATGTGTGGAACACTGCCAAGGTTTTGGGGGTTCAAAAAGTGGTTACATGGGTATTGATACAAGAGGTTATAGCATGTGGCTTCTGATAGGGAGTAAACAGATGCTTCCTAGAAAAGTTTGTTTTATTTTATTGGTTTTTTTAAAATCTATTCATAACTTCCTACATCCTTCAGTTAAACTACTTTATCTGGCTCTTTCTCCCAGCTCTCAGGAGGGAAAGATGCAGTAGTAATGCATCTCCCCTGGGATACTCTGGCCCTTGCCGTGATGGGGCATGCCTCTGCCTGGTCTCTGCTTCCCTGGGCTGCAGGTGGGTCAGACAAAACTGTCTGGTTCCTTGTGTGCCTGTGAGGGACTGAGCAGAGCTGGGTCATGCTGGGAAAAGGGACAGGAGGGCTGGTACCATGGTGTGGCCTGTGATGGAAATACTGCAGTGCCCAGAGCTTAGTGGGAGGTGATGAGGAAGAGAGGAAGAAAACAGTTGGACTCCTTGGGGGAGTGAGCTGTGGGGCTGGGGACCAGGGCACCAGATCCTGCACGGCTCTGTCATTTCTGCAAGTATTGTTTAACAGCAGGAAGGAAGCCTTCATTTTTTGCTGAACTGGTTATAGATGTCAGTTGTGGAGCCCAGATCACGGACTACGAGCCACAGTACATGTACTGTTTGGTGTGCACATCTTCAACTGCAGTCTTGGTATCACAGATGTTACTCATGGAAATTATACGGAATGATGGTTCAGCTTCTCTGTTTTTTTTGGCTACTTTAATGGAAATGCTCTGTTGCTACATTAATCATGAATACAGAAGAAACAGTGATGAGGAGTGTCACTAAGCTGACCCAAAAGAAATTTCCTTAGAGAAGAACATCTAACTTACCTGAATTTTCTCCTGCTTGATGGGAGGAGGTGGAAATTATACAATCATATACTGCTATATACAACTGGCAGTATGCCTGTTTCCACAATCTTGTGGCCTAACTAATGACCCTAAAGCAGAATATAAGAAACAGGATTATAAACAATGAAAAAAAGCTTTAATAATAGCTGCCTGTTCTTAGGTAGTAGACAGATGTGGGCCAACACCCTTTCTTTTTCTTCCTAGAGATCATGATGGGATTGGGGGAAGGGGTGGTGTTGCTGGGATTTGTTGAGAAAAATTTTCAACATGGATTAACAGCACAAATTGGCAAGTGTGAAGCTCATCCTCTTGATTTCCCAATCTGACAATCTCTGATGTCATGCCAGTGGAAACAGATTTCTGTAACGTCAGTTATGTGTAATGTTCAAACTGAGGCTTTTGAATATTTATGATACTTGGCTGGCTAAAAAAGATTTTATTGCATTTAAAGACAAACCTTCAGATATGAAAATCTGAGATCTCCTTTAAAAAGATTGTACAGGGAACTTTGAATTATATTACATGCTGCATGGTAACTTTCTCTTGACTGAAAGTCAGGACTGATGCCTAATCCTCTAGAAATAACATGGAAACAACAGCGTTAGTCATGAACGAGCACTTTTTTCTTATCCCATTTAACAACTGTGAGCAAAAACAGACTTCTGATTTTTCTTTTTTGGACTTTACTAGAGTTTATTATTTATTTTGGAAGCAAAAAGAATTAAATTAAAAATAAAATGCTGTAGCATGCTGCCTGATATATGGAGCAGTCCATGTTAGTGCTGGCCTTTGAAGTACTGAAAAAATGTTCAGCTATACGACCTGTAACTGAAGCCTCTATCTTATTGCCTGTCAAATTTTTTTGAGCCGATGGTCAGTGTCTGCCTAGTTTGATACTTTTGAATCAGGCTTCATATGCAGCTTGTTTCCACACAGGTTGCAGCTCAACCATAGTTTATTTGAGAAGTTCAGTTCTTGGTAAGAAAATTAATTTTTGGTGTTATGCATAGGCAGGTGTGTTAAATATTTTTCCTGATGATCCTTCTTTCCATGGTTTTGACCTCTTTACCAGCGATGCTGTTGGGCTCATGACTCCACTCTGTGGCTTAAGTCCCTCAACAGCATTTTTTTATTAAGGCTCATGTCAACACTGTGGCTTCACATTGCAATCCCTTATTTTGGGAACCAGAAGGTTAAAGTCTTTAGGCTAGTCTGTTTATAGTTTGCTGACTTGCTCTAGTTAAGGATCTAGCCTTTAGTTCATGTAATCATGTGTCATCTGGATACTTATCTCCATGTATTCCTCTGTTGCCTTCAGGTCTCTGCTTAGCAAGGCACTACAGTTCTCTTCCTAATGTAAGCCACGGACAAATAAGGTGTTAACAGCGGTTAGTTTGCCCTAAATTTCACTTCATTCAAACACTACTTGTCTTGAAATGAAGTTATTTGGCTTTGTTAACCAGGAGTTTTTGCACTTCCCATTAAGGCACTGACATCACTGAGCAGTTTTACTTCTGACTCCTCCATTCACTGCCCTTTCTGTGTCATTCACACCTCCTGTGTTTGCGCTCAGCACTTGAGCTCTACAGAGAGAATCACACAGTTACTTTCTTCAAGAGAAGGATCTTTGGATGCATGTGTTTGTGAGACAGTCTCAGCTCAAACAAAGGCAAAGGGTCTCCCCAAAGCCTTGGCCTCCACATCTGGAGGAGCACTGGCAGAAATAGAGATGAACTCTCAGTGGGGCATGTGTTTGTGCTCTCAGGAGTAATTGGACTGAGTACTTTGAAGTGATGCTACTGGTGCCAAATACAGCATCAACACAGCTAATGTGAAAAACCTCACTAACATCTCTTCATAGACCTGGATGGTCATCTGGGAAGGAAATTTTCTCTGCAATCAAGAACCGTATAAACTAACAAACTTCAATGTTGTGGAAGGACTCTGCTTACACACATACTGGACTTGCTCTTAAGAAACCTGGTTATGCTGTACAGCTATATTGGAGAGAGACATCTCAGTCTCACTGATCTTCCTTTTCTTTTTTTCCTGTGACTTTGTTTCTACTCTCTGTCCACAAATTTTCAGCAATATAGGAGTTAAACATCACATGTTGCACAATAGACATGTATGGTAGGGTATAGGAGGTAAAGAAAATTAAAAAAATCGATATAACAGATGCAGTAATGTACTCCAAGTTTATTGAGTCCTCTTGAGGTAAATGGCTCAAATCAGATTATCAAGATGTTTCAGAGTGCATAGACATACCATTACAGAAAAGGAACTGTAAGGTAATCCAGCCCCTTCTCTTAGCATATGCGTTTAAAGACAAATAGTCTCTCTCAGGGACTCCCTGAACACTTACTCTTTTTCCCCAACTCCTGTAGCAGCTACAGAAACATCGTCCTGGCCAAGAGAAAGGCTGCACGTCTTCCTGATTTGCCAATTGCCTTTATGAGCAGCTCCTCCCTTGTCACCTGGAGACTTGCCTCGGGCGAACTAACAACCACCATTGTAAGAACAGCCTGATGAGCTGTGTATGCAGTGATGAAAAGATACCTCCTTCCCCTACCTGTTTGTGCTTTTGAAACCAGCCCAGTGAGCTAAATTGCAACCACTATCTCCTCACTTGCCTGTTTGTTATCTGCCTGCTAACCCTTGTGTGATTTTTTTTTTTCCTTTGAACTAATTTTGCATATCAAATGTTTTATTGAAATTGAGCAAGATTAGATCTATTCTCCTCCCCTTCCCCCTGAAATAAGTTGTTTTATCTCAAGTTTGTGGCTACAGAATGGTGGTATCCTGCTTTGCGTTCCTTTTGCAGTTACAAAATCTTGCTGCTTACTTCAGCTCTGATACATCTGGCTGAAGAACCAGCTGACTCAGTTTGCTAAACTCTCAGAAAGTTTAATTTTTTTTTTCCTCACCCTCTAGAAAAGGAGTTATGTGCCAATTAAGTGAGCTGAAGTGCTTTACTAGTTGATCAGAGGAGTTTCAGTGCCAGTGCTAGCCAGTGAGGCATTGCTCAGCCAGAGTGAGTGGTGAAACTGCTCCTTATGCTGGCAGCTATTAGAAAGCAATCAGGTTAGTTCTTGGTAAACCCATACTGTGGTTTACTCTGCTTTCAGTTTGTCTTGGTCTGTAATTTGCTTTTAAAAATGTTTTTCTATTTTGCAGTTTTGTTCCTTGTTTCAGAGTTGTCTAATTCATTTCTCCCTGTGTTTTTAGATATCTGTACCCCTTTATTGTTCTCCAGGTACATGTTTACTACTTGATGCACTAGATCGCCATCATGGAAACATGGTGGGATGACTCTCATGACTGGAGTGCTACAATGGATGGCTACAAGCTCTTCAGAAGGGACAGGCGAGGAAGGAGAGGTGGTGGGGTGGCTCTGTATGTCAGGGAGTGTTTCGACTGCACAGAGCTCAATGTTTGTGATGATCAGGTTGAGTGCTGATGGGTTAGGAGGAGGGGGAAGGCAAGCGAGGCAGATACCATGGTTGCAGTCTGTTATAGACCACCCAGCCAGGATGAAGAGGCCGATGAAGCATTCTACAAGCGGCTGACAGAAGTCTCGCGATCGCTACATCTTGTCCTCATGGGGGACTTCAACTTACCAGATGTCTGCTGGAAATACAACATGGCAGAGAGGAAACAGTCGAGGAGGTTCCTGGAGTGCGTGGAAAATAACTTCCTGACGCAGCTGGTAAGCGAGCCTACTAGGGGAGGTGCCTCGCTCGACCTGCTGTTGACCAACAGAGAAGGACTGGTGGGAGATGTGGTTGGAGGCCTTCTGGGGCTCAGCGACCATGACATGATAGGATTCTTGATTCTTGGGGAAGTAAGGAGAGGGGTCAGCAAGACCGCTACCATGGATTTCTGGAAGGCAGACTTTGGCCTGTTCAGGACGCTGGTTGAGAGTCCCTTGGGAAGCGGTCCTGAAGGGCAAAGGGGCCCAGGAAGGCTGGATGTTCTTCAAGGAGGAAGTCTTAAAGGCATAGGAGGGGGCTGTCTCCGTGTGCCGTAAGAGGAGCTGGCGGGGAAGACGACCGGCCTGGCTGAACAGGGAGCTTTTGCTGGGACTCAGGGAAAAAAGGAGAGTCTATCACTGCTGGAGGAAGGGGCAGGCGACTCAGGAAGAGTACAGGGATCTCATTAGGTCGTGCAGAGAGGAAATTAGAAAGGCAAAAGCCCAGCTGGAACTCAATCTGGCCACTGTCGTCAGGGACAAAAGAAATATTTTTACAAATATATTAACGACAAAAAGAGGGCCAAGGAGAATCTCCCTCCTTTATTGGATGCTGGGGGAGGACATTGCCACTGAGGATGAGGAAAAGGCAGAGGTACTTAATGCCTTCTTTGCCTCAGTCTTTAATAGTCAGACCGGTTATCCTCAGGGTATTCACCCCCCTGAGCTGGAAGACAGAGACGGGGAGCAGAATAAATCCCCCATAATCCAAGAGGAAGAGGTTAATGACCAGCTACGCCAGCTGGACACACACAAGTCTATGGGGCCGGATGGGATCCACCCGAGAGTGCTGAGGGAGCTGGCGGGGGAGCTTGCCAAGCCACTCTCCATCATTTATCAGCGGTCCTGGTTAACAAGGGAGGACCCAGACAACTGGAGGCTTGCCAATGTGACACCCTTCTACAAGAAGGGCCGGAGGGAGGATCCGGGGAACTACAGGTATGTCAGCCTGACCTCGGTGCCGGGGAAGATCATGGAGCGGTTCATCTTGAGGGTGCTCATGAGGCAGGTGCAGGACAACCAGGGGATCGTACACAGCCAGCATGGGTTCATGAAGGGCAGGTCCTGCTTGACCAACCTGATCTCCTTCTATGACCAGGTGACCTGTCTAGTGGATGAGGGGAAGGCTGTGGATGTGGTCTACCTGGGCTTGAGTAAAACCTTTGACACTGTCTCCCACAGCATTCTCCTGGAGAAGCTGGAGGCTCATGGCTTAGACAGGTGTACTCTTCGCTGGGTAAAAAACTGGTTGGACGGCCAAGCCCAGAGAGTTGTGCTGAATGGAGTCAAAGCCGGTCGGCGGCCAGTCAGCAGTGGTGTTCCCCAGGGCTCAGTTTTGGGGCTGGTCTTGTTTACCATTTTTGTCAATGATCTGGACGAGGGGATTGAGTGCACCTTTAGTAAGTTGGCAGATGACACCAAGTTGGGCGGGAGTGTTGGTCTGCCTGAGGGTAGGAAGGCTCTGCAGAGGGATCTGGACAGGCTGGATCGATGGGCCGAGGCCAACTGCATGAAGTTCAACAAGGCCAAGTGCCAGGTCCTGCACTTGGGTCACAACCACCCCAGGCAACGCTACGGGCTTGGGGAAGAGTGACTGGAAAGCTGCCCGGCGGAAAAGGACCTGGGGGTGCTGGTCAACGGCCGGCTGAACATGAGCTGGCAGTGTGCCCAGGTGGCCAAGAAGGCCAACAGCATCCTGGCCTGTATCAGGAATAGTGTGGCCAGAAGGAGCAGGGAGGTGATCGTGCCCCTGTACTCGGCACTGGTGAGGCTGCACCTCGAATACTGTGTTCCGTTTTGGGCCCCTCACTACATGAAGGACATTGAGGTGCTGGAGCATGTCCAGAGAAGGGCAACAAGGCTGGTGAAGGGTCTGGAGCACAAGTCTTATGAGGATCGGCTGAGGGAACTGGGGTGGTTTAGTCTGGAGAAGAGGAGGCTGAGGGGAGACCTTATCGCTCTCTACAACTACCTGAAAGGAGGTTGTAGCGAGGTGGGTGTTGGTCTCTTCTCCCAAGTAACAAGCGATAGGACAAGAGGAAATGGCCTCAAGTTGTGCCAGGGGAGGTTTAGATTGGATATTAGGAAAAATTTATTCACTGAAAAGGTAGTCAAGCATTGGAACAGGCTGCCCAGGGAAGTGGTGGAGTCACCATCCCTGGAGGCGTTCAAAAAATGTGTTGATGTGGCGTTTCGGGACATGGTTTAGTGGGCATGGGTGCTGGGTTGATGGTTGGACTTGATGATCTTAAAGGTCTTTTCCAACCTTAATGCTTCTATGACTCTATGATTCTAGATGTGTTTAACCAATATAGTACTTGACCAGTAACATGTAATATTCCTCTTCTAGAATCCAGAATGGAAATTATCCCTCTTTCACCTGGAGTTTATTGATCTCTCAATTTTGCTTTCACCTTAAACATCGTAACTCTAACTTTAGTTGGATACCTGCCCTTGCCTGTATTCTTCACAGCTCTAGTCACATTGCTCTAGTCACAGACATGAAAATCATGGGAATTGTCAGGAGACACTGAAAAATGAAGCTGAACTGCAGCATAATGTACCAGGGAGTATTGCTTTTGAAATGGTACCTTTTTAATCTGAATAAGAACAAAGTTCTCTGGTAAAAGTGACTAAGGAGGGTGGTGATGATAACCAACAAGGAAAATGCAGCTTAGTTTAAATGCTTGTCCTTTGAACAGACTGGATGGATTTAACATGTTTGCATAGTCATGGCACAGGTTCACAGCAACCAGGTCCCTGAAGAAATTCTCTGGTAATGGGGAAAGTCATTAATGCAGTGGCATTACCCCATCCTCTGGGGAGTACTATGAACTTCTATCCAGTTTCCAAAGGGTCCTGCAGAACTGCTGGAAATGCTCCACCAACTGGGATGAAATGGAAGTCAATGACAGAAATATTTAGACAAATATTCCTATTTTTATTTTCAAAAGTTTTAATTTTTTTAATATGCCTCATGGTTAAGGGAAAACAACAATAGAAAGCTATCTAGATTAACAAGAATGCACTGTAGCTGTAAATCAACATTTAAACTTTATATCAAAATGCAAAATACATAAAATCAGGCTGAGTTTGCTGTATTCAGAGATATGTTGGCCTCTTCTACTAGGATCTGTATGTGTGGACCTCATTTGAGGTAAATAATGAAATTAGGTTTTTCTTGGAGAAAAGAAAAAATAAAAAAAGTTCTTGGTGACAAATAGATACAAGAGACTAGCAAGTTTTGTACTTTCATACCCTTTAGCTGGGATTTCCCTTCACTTCACAAGTAAAAGCTAGGACCTTCTTTTAGCATGAAAAGAGCTAACAAAATCCAAAGCACTCAATTTTACAGTGAAACGAAGTTTTAGAAAATCCTTTTCTTTTTCTAGACAAAGCCTGAGAGAATCTTATCTTGACATCGTGGTGAATTTATGCTGACTTTACATTTTGGGGAGCAAAGGGGTTTTTTTTTCTTCTCGCTTTGAATATAAAAAAAAAGGCAAATTAAATCTTAAAGGTTCATATTAAGCTCTCTCCCTTTTTCAGTATGAAGTGATTGCATTTAAGATTCTCCATCACTATGACAAAAGGTCATATCTCTGTTCCTCCCCCCCCGAGCCCCTCCTATACATACAAGTTTTGCTTAAAACTAAGCAGTGATTTCATCTTAACACTTCCTTGTTTTAAGCAAGATGTGCCAGTTTGGAAGAGCTCTGGTAATGTGAATCTTTGAAAAGTGCTTTTATGTCAATTCTCCAGACCCTAAGCATTAATGAATTTTAAACTCTTCTTGTTGTGCCTATCAAACATGTATTTAATTTATTTACATTCCAATGATAGTCTTCCTATGAAAGGAAATATGGAAGTTATTGAGTATTTTGGTGTACTGTTTGTTTTTTACTCATCCATAGTCTGAATCATAGAATTAAATTACTTGAAGTGTTTCTTTAAAAGAAAGGCATTTTTGCAGCTGCACAGAAAATTGGGAGAAATATCCTTTTCAATCTATTCTTTGTTCGATATCAAGCTTTTTTTTTTTAATTTCTGGAAAACAAATTAAGAAGGGCTCTTTGAAAGAGACATTTAAAAGGGAAGAGTGGGGGTTTATTTTTTAAAAGCTTTAAAATATTTTTTTTTTATCTAAAACAAAATTATTTTCTAATTAGCTTTAGTAATATGATACTTTACAGCAGCGGGTACTAAACTACTCCCAGTGAGACATTGCTTTGGTTAGACTAGTGATTCCCCAATGTTAGACTAAAAAAAATGTATGGGACTCATGAGCCTTTTATAAGCAAAGTTGGAGAACCACAGTAAATTTTTCTGTTCCCAAGAAGAGTGACATTTTTGCCCTATTTTCTCCACAACAATTCTTAGAAAGGTTATCCCTCAAGGAGCTATAATATATTCTCTTTTGCCTTGTGTGGTATGAGAAGTTTTCCTTAGCCATAGAAAATGTAAAAGTTATTCCCTTTTTGCCCATAGCTCTCTGTCAGCTGTTCTTTCTTCTTGGCTCATTCCTAGGTATTGTCCTCGATGAAGCCATTTAGACCAGAAACCTTAAGCTTTGCGCACTACTTAAACCAAAGTTTGAGTTAATCCTAATTTACCTTTTCAAGCGTATGGAAAGATTTTATTCCATACAGGGCTGCATGATCCAGTACATACTAATGCTTACTTTTAATACAGCTCCTACCCTCTCATTTAAGCACCCTATGATGTAACAATATTTTTTTATTCCTCCCACTACGTGTTGAGAAACTGAGGCATAGGAGTTGTGTGCTGTACTAAGGAAATCTGGAGGACAATTGAGGATAAATTGCTTAATTAAGTGTATATATACTATTCAAACCACAGGTCAAGAAAACATGAATTTTTTGTTCTACCTTGTTATCTCATTTACCAAATGATTTCAAGGCAAGCTTCCTCTTCTCCATCATCTAATTTTTTCCATGCTTTACATATGTTAGTACTATAGTGATGCAGCTATAGAGTACTACTGCTGACTGAATAAGTGGGAGGAAAAAACAACAAATGGCAGCCCTTAACTGAATGCAACAGCAGTTTTCTGAGACCCTACCAGTCACTGGTAGTTGCTCTGTGAAATATCTTCAAAACTTTCATTTCCAGGATTGCTTTTGTTGTTGAAACATTCTTCCTGAATGAGATGCTTGATTAAATTACCACATTTCTAATTTCTTAATTCAGGAGCACACTTCCCTTTGCCTTTGTGTTGCCAAGCAAGGTATAGCTTGTCCAGAGGAGGAAGGAATGAGCCATGCATATTGCCCCATATTACTGCCACAGTGTGAGAAAGCAATGAATGTTTTGTTTCTCCACTGTAGAAAAAAAAATTATGTCAAAAGGAATGACTGCATGCCTTATGTTATGTGAGATCCAGAACTTCATTCTGCTTCCCATCCATCCCTAAAGCAAAAGAAATGAATGAATGGCAGGCTATGGAAGGTCTTCAAAAGATGCCATACTGAAAATTCTTGTTGCTGAAACCCTTTTCTAGGCTCTTCCATGGGTCATCTCAATTGTTAGGAACCATTATGAGTTATTGGGACTGGGAGTCCTTTGCTGTGATCACAGGAGAACTTGAATGTGCAGCAAAGGCTCATCAAGGTGTGAGACCAGCAGTATCACCTCTACTCTTCCCTTGCTACTTGGTTGGTTAGTTGTTCGGAGAAGCAACAAGCTCAAATCAGGATTACAGAGAGAAATATTAGGACAGCAAAAGCAAAGGTAAACTAATGCACACTAAGAAGAAGGAACATTAGTTCCTTTTATAGAAAGTGGGAAACAGAAAAGATGGCTTTGTTCATCATGGTGTAAAAAAATTATGCAATCAAGGCGAGAGCTTTCCTAGTTTGGGGCACAGAAAAACGAGAGGAGTGAGAGAGTGGGCAAATCTAGGTGAAAACAGAATCGAGGGAAATCTTACTGTCTCCTGATGGACCCCGGGAGAACAGTTGTGTGGTATGCCATAGGGAATGCAGATTAGCCAAGGTCAGGCTGCAGGAGAGACCGCAGGCATGGGGCATCCAAATAGCAGCTTCCATAGAGCATCTTGTCACCAGAAATTGGCAGAATCCAAAGCTGAACATATAACACATGTTGGTTCAGTTCAACAAACCAAAATGTTTGTTTCATCTGAACTCAGGCTATTTTCCCATCCTTGGAGTATCAATACATTTTGACAGAAACTACATTTTCCTTTTAAAATCATTTTGAAAGATAATTCCTTGCCAAGTCAAATACTATATATATTCAAGCAGGAAATGACTTTCTTTAAAACATTTTTTAACTTTTTTTTTTAATAATCCTTCATTATAACATGTCCCTAGCAGCATGTGGCATCTTATTATATGACTTAGATCACAACTGCAGACAAATGACAACTTTGCTTGTCAAGAGGTAAAGATATAGAGGGTAATATTCATCTGAGGTAGTCACCTTAGGAGTCTAGTCAATATAATCAATGTTATCAGTACTGTTGAGAAGATAGCTAAAATAAGTTGGATGCTCATACCCTATTTCTCTCCTTCATATGAAGAAGTTTGCAGTTGATTTACTCCACTTAGTGGTGGAAGAATGTGATATTTAATTTGATGAAATGTCTTTTTTCTTTTTGATTAATATTGATTTATGCCCCCAAAAGTTTAGTCTCCACAAGTCAAAATCTGAGATACCAAAGCACTTCTCACCCCATATTAACGTCCCACCAAAATGCAAACACTCCTTGGGCTCTGCAGCTATCCTGTGGCTTCCTGGGTGTCAGCTGTGTACTTTGTTCCACATGGTGCATGTTTAAAGCCTGTCCTAGCTCTTCCAGACTGAAATGTTTTCTCCATCCCAGCGGGTTAGATGACCCGTTGGCACTCACTGCTGAAAGCAGTCACATGTCGTGCTACAGAGTTGGAAGCCAAGCCCTAATTTTACTGGGCATCCTCACAGTGTGCAGTCCTGGCTACCCTGTGAATCTGAGTGCTGGATCCACTGCACAGGCTTCTCTGCCTTGGGATAAAGCGCTTCCAAACAGTCTCTTCATTGCCTTCTATGAGTGTTGGCATAGACTCATACTGCTGTGCAATTCTTCTTTTCATAGTGTTTATAAGTGTCCATATGTCTAGCTTAGGATTTTACTGAAACCAAATAGCTTGACTGAAAGCATTCATAACCGTAGCATACACTCTTCATACATATATGTGTATATATACACACAAAAAGAATACTGTATTACTCTGGTACAGTACAAATTAACTTCTTTTTTTTAAGTGTCATCCACAAACAGAAATGTACCAGATACTATTGTGAAATGATTTTAGGTTTACAGTATTCAGGTTATGCTATAGAAAAAGGAAGAAATAATTGAGACCTACGGAACATTTTGTGCCTAATTCTTTCTTAAACCTTCCTTGTTGCACAAGTAACCGCAGAGTATCTGCTGCCACAGCTGTTTCTCACATGTGATGTAATTGTTTTATTAAACATTATTTGTTTGCATAGATCAGATTCCATTATGACTGTGGATGCTCATTAAAACATGCCCTGTGCTACTCTGAGGCTGGGAATTTCAAAAGTTCATAGCATTGGCTTAACTCCGCAGCAGTGACCTAAATGGCAAAGGCTCCCATTGGCTCCCTTTCCATGTTTATAAACAGTTTATAGCACTGTGTGTAGACAAAGATAGCTACATTAACAGTAAGGAGAAGCATAACCAGCTAGTACAGTTTTGCAAAAAAAGTAAATATTTGTAGACATTACAGAGAAATGTCATTGAGTATTTGTGACAAATTCATAACTTAAAAAAATCTAGCAATTTAGGTAGAGTACAATGTTCCTGCAAAACTTTTAATTTTTTTTTCTTGAATACTGACCAAATACAATTTGGTCACAACTACTTTGTGCAATTTTAAGACGGCTGGTGGTGTCTAGAGCAAATAATGCTTTCTGTGGCCCTGTCTTAATGCTTTTGGACTAGAAAATAGTCACATGGGCTTGCTTGAAAGGCATTAGCATGGTTAGCATGCTTGCTAGTCAGCATTAAGAAGGCTGTCATGTGAATCTAATTTTGTTGAGATTGTATGAAAATACTGATTTGCCTGTCATGAGAGAACTTTAAAAATCTGTCAGAGGAAATGGATGAGGAAACACTATAATGTATACAAAGTAAGTGTAAAAAGGCAGATCTTGACCTTTTACTCATCTGTTTTTTTTCAAAGTATAAGCAAAGGTTACCCAATGGCATTCACAAGCAGTTAACACAAATACTTTTTCACACAGCTCATGATTTCCTTGTGGAAGTCATTGCTGCAGCTGATGGTGGATTATAAACCGGATTGTAGAAAGCATTGCATGTTTTTACGGATAGCAAAAACATCTACATGATTAAATGTATCTGGGGAAATAGTTCCGTATCATTCAGACAACAAATCAAATTATACTGATCACTTCTCTTGTGGATGGGTTATTCCATTTCTGCTATTGATAGATGGCTTGTATCTTACTCTTACTTAAGCTTTCTGGTCCTTTTCCAGCTATAACATACCTCCCTCTCAGTCTGACAGCAATGGTGAAATGCAGTTAAAATTTGTCAGGTTTGCTCTCCTACCCGTTCCTATGAATTCCTTCTTTTTACACTAACAAGTGAAAATGCTTCTGGGAACTGCTGGTCTAGGAGCTGTTGTAGCTGTTGTTCCCAAGCCATGAAGGAAGCCTCTCAGATGAGGTATGAGTTTATTAACGGTGAGGGGCATTGTCTTTCCCTGGCTCTGTGATGTGGTCACTTGGCTCCGCTGGCTCCAGGGTGGTGTGAAGCTGCACTGAGGGGGCTCAGTTGCAAAAATGGCAAGAACCCTCCTCCAGAACCTCTCTCACCTGCCACTCACAGAAGTAGGTATAGGATGAGCTAGGACATGAGTCCCAGAAATTTTGACAGTGTTGTGTCCTTGCTTGCCATGTGTTTGTTAGCAAAATGGTTCTAGAAAGCCACATCTAGAGAAACGAAAATTTGATTTTAATGACGTATAAAACAAGTTTATTAAGCAGTTTTCCATCTTTTGAGATTTATATTCTGATTTCTGGTCTAATTTTCTTTAACAGACAGATTTTCCTCCCTCTCCCTAGTGGCTTTTCATTCACAAACACAAAAAATCTTTGTGCTTATCACCTGTCAGTTGGCATAAGATACCTTGTGTATCCAAACGGTGTACTGACAAGATTCAAGCCATTGTACTACTTCTATATTTCAGCAGTCCCGTTAAGGACCTTTCATGATGTGGTGCAGCACATGCTGAATGTCAAACCATCACAAGTATGTAAAACTACATGTGCAAAGAAAGATGCTTCACAGTCTTAGAAAACTTCAAAAAACATGGCAGACATTAAGCTGATGCTGCAGTGCTCAGTGGGATGGACAAGTGAAGACAAGCCTTGAAAAAAAACCACCCTCTCTCCTGTAGGCTTTTTGCTCTTTAAGAGCTTGTGTTTTGTGTCACTACGGGTTCTGTCAGTTGGGTCTCTAGTCCTGGAAGGGTGAGGTGAGACTGACATCCTGAACCAACTACTTTTCAGTTGCTTCTCCACTTAATGAAATCCACAGGTCCAATCAGATACCTGGACTCTTCACTGATGCATAGAGATCAATAGCTGTCCTAAGCACCTAAAAATGGTATGGAAAGCTAACTAGAAACCATGTAATCAGCCCTCTGGGAAATGCTGAGAAGCAAAATAGAGCCATTGAATCCTGCAGAGTAATTTCTGCCAGGGCTCTGCCTCAGTATGAGAAAATTCTGCTTAAAAAAATAAATAAGAACTCTCGAGGAAAAATAGCTCACTTAAACCAAGAGCCATAGCACTCCTGAAATGAGAGCATGCTGATAAAGTGATGTTGCATTTCCTAGTGGGTTCAGATGAATAACCAGTCAATCAATCATGCCTGGCTGTTTTCTAAATTTGTAATGTATCTGACTTGAGTTCTTTACCCATAGAATACAATTTTCTATTTCTCTGTCTGGTCTGATAACAGCTTATGTGATAGACACATATTCAGCTTGGATAAAATGAAAGGGGAGAGTTGCAGGAAGACATTTGAAACCAATTTTTAATAAAAAGCAGCAAGACTATTCTGGCTAATTGCATAGTGACAGCTTTGTCAAAGAATTAATGTCTAATGGTTAAAAGACACACTAGGAACCTTATGCTTTTGAGTCTGCACTGACCTACTTTATGGTCTTGGATGAATCATTAATTTCTCTTTGGCTTTACCATCATTCAGCAAGCTAACTCTGGAAATGCAGGAATGTAAGCCTTTTCTTTTGGTCCATTTGGGTTTTTAAGGGGTTTGGCTGTTTTAGTTTTGTTTTTCTTCTTTGAGGGGATGCATACTGGTATTGCATACTCTTATTAGAAAAAAATATTCGTCCTTATGTTTGGAGAATATTGTGACTGAACTATTTGACTGATGTACTGAAACTCTAAGGTCCTTGAACATTTTAGATTTCCCCCCCCTTATACTGATTTTTTTTAAAAAAGAAATGGAAGAAAATATTGAAGGCATTTGTCAAAGATTTTCTTTGCTTAGGGTATGGTCTTTATTAGTTGCTCCTTGACAACTTGGTCTCTATTATGAGTTTTGTTTTTATTCAGACTTTTGGTTTCCATGATACCTCACCACTCCTCAACTGTCTCTACTCCCTTGGTTTGCATACTACGATAGGTCATATGACAACGATAGCTTGTTGGTAACTACACTGTCTAGAATGTGTCTCCCCTTATGGTCTGCCCGAATTCTGGTCTCTTTCCAGACTGGAGAAGGCCTTTTGTTTTCTTTCAATGCATTTCTTGTTTCATGTGGGGTCCAACAGTTGCATTTCCTTATATTTTGTTAATTCTTTTCCTGAAAACACTTTCTAACATACTCTGATAATACCTCTTAATTATGGAATATCTTTAGTCATTCCCATTTAACTTCCTTTCTTCTCCATTAAACTAATGCAGAAAACCCAATATGTTTTCTCTCATGTCAGCAGAATGGCCAATCTAACATTTCCAAGTATCCAAATGTTGTCTGAAGCAGCTGATCTTACCTTGGAAGGTTGAAAACAGGAGATGCTATCTCCCCTAATCTTCCTTTTTGTTTTATTCTCTTGGAACTCTGCCTTACAAACCTCTCTGGACAGTCCATAATCCAGGAATATTGTGTGGAAGAATATTACACACACAAAGTTGTAAATCACACTGGCCGCTTCTGCTTGCTTCTTTGCTCTTTGCTGGAGCCTACCTCAAATAAGACCACTGAAATCAAATGAGTCATTTACCAATTCAGGATAAGAGAAGGATCTGGCTTCAGAAAATTCAGACACCTTTGTAACAAAAAAGCTATGATATGACTCCACCCAACTAAAATAAACATGTTCCACCCAACACTTTTCTTTTTCCTCCATGTTGTTTTTTTTTTTTTCCAGATGTGAACTATGTGCCATTATTTGGCTGCAATATCAGTCTCAGAAACCTCAGGTTTTTATCAATCATGAAAACGTGATATCTAGCTCTCTAAAATTGGGCGGTCATTTTTTTCCATGGCACAAAATATTCCGCAGTCCTTTTATTCTGGGCTGGCTAAAATCTGTCCCTTTCTTACAGCATTTTGTTTTGTCTGTACTCCTACTCAGAGGTATTTCACTAGCTTATCTCCTTTTATTATTGTTTAAGGAGAGAAAGTGTTTCCAGTTGCCAGTTGATAAAATAAGAAGTGAATGGCAGCAACCTACAATTTTATGAAAGAATCTGGTTTTAAAATTTAAATGTAACTGGCGTCACTTATCTTCGTATAGCTTCTGCCTATGTGGAAAAAAAAATCTCTCTTTTTATAACTGCTTGTCAGCTGAATAATAGAATGGGGGGAGCCAACTTGAAAGACATGGCTGATTGGTGCGATTGAAAAGGGCTTTACAATTAGAGTTCTGGCAGAACACAAAAAAGAAATTGTCTGGCCATGAAGAACGGAGCCTACTTTAGAATTCCCTTTTCTCAGCCAGATAGCATGCATCACTGTTCATGCATTCTCTTGACATTGAATAGAGGACTTCAGAACTACCACCCCAAATTATCCCTTACTGTTTGGTTCTATTTGTGATGTTTGTTTGGGGGAGGAAAAAAAAAATCTCTATTACTGACTGTAATGGCATGTGGCTAAATTCCATTCCATTTATGCACTTAATCTCTTAAGCTTGTTCCCCCCCGCCCCCCCGATATTGCAACACACATTTTACTTTGATTAACTCTTTTTAGATGATAAGTAAAAACAAGATTCTTCTCTTACTCTCATCTTGCCTCCCTTCCCCTCATTTTACTTCCTTTTTTTTCCCCTTCATTCTTTTCCCCCCACAAATGGTTGTGTATGTGAATCGAAAAAGGAAGGAAGCCCATGCAGGTGTGTTTTGGATTACAGTGGTAGAACAATAGGGCAGTCTTCATTTAACTCTATACCTATTCACAGGGAATATTTGTTCCCTTGTCTCCAGCGTTATTTAATATTTGAAACCATCGCCTACTACACAATGTACCTGGTGATGAGAATAGGCTTTCAATTCCATTTGAACTCTTCTATGCCACACAATTAATGCGCCAGATTTTATTTATTTATTCTTAAATAATTATTCATGTGAGTATCTCCAGGCACAAAGGAATAACAGGATACGTACAACGGTGAGGTGTGTTTCACTGCCTTGAAGACAGTAGTGGGGGAGGGAGGAAAGATGTCGGTAATGGCATGCATTTGACTCCTCCTTGCATGCAAAATCAACATGCTAAATATTTATTTCATATTTCCATAAATCTTGCAGATTTAAAAGCACCCCTGTCAAGGTTGCTTTCATCATTTTTACACTATATGTTTTTAAATTGCTGTTATATATAACAACCACTGAAAGCTTAACAGTGACATTTCTTTCTGACTGAAATACTTGTTGTTTGTAGTTACAGAGCTGCTCATTAGGGCTATTTTTATCCTTTCTTTTAAAGAAGTACAGAAGAGTGTGAAGCTCCCAAATCCTGGCAGTAGCTGAAGAAGGGGAAGGGAAGGGTCAGCTTTAGTTCTGTTCTTTTTTTGCCACTGTCAAACATATATCATGTAGAAAATTCATATTCCAGCAAAGTGATATTTTTTTTTTAAAGGAACAAAATCACTGATTACCCTGGAAAAAGATCAGTGTTTTTGTTAAAGGAAATGTCACAGATCTTATGAACAACATCTTGATTTGGGGTAAAGGGAAATAAACATTTAAAGATTTGGGGGGTGATGAAAAGTAAAAATTTTCCTATGAGAGAGAGAATATTTTTTTTTTAAACGGCTCCCCTCATGAATTCTCACGACTTGCTGCAGCCCTTTAAGAGAGTGTGTGATGGCTGGCATTGTTGGCTATGTTCCCTGATCCTAACATTTCCTATGCAGCAAGGCTGCAAGAGAGGTCTACCAGTACTTGAATATTCAGATTATGCTATGAATCTTTTCTGGAAAGCCTTAAAGCTTTAGCATAATTTGAGGACATGTCTGCATTTTGAATTATGGCAAACAATAAGACAGATTCATCTTTTACAGTTTTGAACTGGGGACAACATGATTTATCTGACAAAAGCCTCATGGAGGAAGGTGTCTTATTATGGAGGTGGTTTAGCCTTGCTCCAGTGTCATGTTGAAGGTTTTCCCAATAAACATGGCTATATATGAGTTCATAAATGAGAAAAAAGTGATTTGAACTGGGAATACAAAGGTGACACAGGTATTTGGTAGCCAACCTATTTTCACTTGTGCTGTTGCCTCAGATCCTGGTGTGGCTTAACTGAGGTAATCTGTCGGGTCATCTGTTCTTGTACAGACCTTGGTTTTATTTTTCAATCAGAATAGGTAAAGTCAGTCTAAGACCAACTTCTAGGCCAGCTAAGAAGATGTAACTTTAATTATCTGACGGCAGTTTTCTTTAATGCATCAGCTTTAAAGAAAAATAGCTCTGCACCAGACTTGCGTAAGTTTGATCCCAGGACATTTGCTCTTAGGTCTGGATATCCACTCCTCACTTCCCCTTCCTTCCTCTTTCAAATCTAGGTCAGTCCAAAGTGACAGAAATGCAGGCAACCAGAATCGTTACCCGCTTTGCAAATTTGGGCCCGAGTGTGTAATGAAGGATGATTGTGCTACCTGGTGTGAGCAAGGGAATTTATCTCAGCGATATGTTATTCTCCTTGGTGCACAGCTGAGATTTCTTTGACTCACTTCAAATTCTGAGTGCTTCCTATTGCTCTCTGCGCTATCACTGGGCTGCCTTCACCTTTTCAAGCATGTTTTCTTAATGCAATAGTCTTGTAAAGAAATTATCCCCCATGAAATTGGAGAAACAGGTAGGTACAATAACAAATGAAAATCCAAAGGCAAGCCTAAACCTTCATTCAAACTCACCATGAAAGTGACCTTTGCTCTGATCTGGAAGACTGTGTCTCATATTTGTAAATGGTATTTCTCGGAAGGACAAGGGTGTTGTTTAACTGTATAAAGGTTTTCACTTAACAGTACCACTTTTATGCTGGAGATCACAGCAAATTTTAATCCTTCTGCAAAGCTTTAAATCCTCTCCCTCCTATGTAAATTTTTTCACAATTTAAGCCCTCCTTCCATAGGCAGAATTCATTTTTCTCTGTTTGTGAATCAGAAATAGTATTTCAGGGACCTTGAGAGGTCAGCTAGTCCAATTTCTCCCCCAGCTCAAGCTCAGCTCCTGGCAGTGTTTTTGAACTTTTAAAAAACATCAAATAATGAAGATACTGTAGTTTTCTTAGGAAATCTGTTTATCAAACCGTCCTTAAAACTATAAAGTACTTTTTTAATGTCTCTTCCAAATCGCTGCTGTGGCAGTTGATATCTGTGTGGTGGTACCTCCTCAAAGATGCTCAGCAGGGGTGCGGTCCTCCTGGCTCTGCATGAGGGAAAGCCCGAGCTCCAAGGGAGCACTGATCTGTCCTGTTTGTCTCAACGAAGGGTCCACTCTGGAGCTTAAGCGGGTGGTCAGTTAAGTGTCAAAGCTGCTAATGACTTCAGTTCTGCCAGTCTGGGCAGGAGCATCATGCTAAGGCACTTATCTTTGGTTGTTAGGTGCTGATGAGGAATGGGGGTATAAAATAGGCTGCAGTGAAGTTGGTCTTTCTCCCACCTACTAATGTTTTGTGTCAAACTTCAGCTGAGGAGTGGTTTTTATTTTCATCCTCAGAAAATGAATAAAATAACTCTGTGTCAACAGACAAATGTAATTTGGTCTATTCATGAATAGAGGCTTAAGATTTGGGACAAAACCATTTTTTGTCTGTGCACAAATAAACCCAGTTTGTTACCATAATGCAAATAACTATTAATTATCATCATAATCAAAGGAAGTGAGATTCTTATTTTCTCTGAAATGATCTATCCTTCTCAATTCCAGGCACAGAGCAGTTGCTAGTAAATAATTTAGGCTATTTATGTATCCTCCAAGTTTTGGTCTCCTCTTCACAGATTCCTCTTCAACATCTTTGGGAAAGTTGTGGATTTGTTTCTATCATTACACAGAGAACAGGTCAGACAACCGATCATGTGAACATTAAGAGAAGTGGAAGGAAAGAATGGAAGTTCTTCCTCATTATTTTAATTTCTCACTAAAACACCTCTTAACTCCGATTATATTTAATACAAGTGTTAAATCTCAGTGGATTAATACTGATTATAGTCTGAACTGTTGAAGGAATCTCGACCCAAAGTAGAACTTTGTCTGTCATTAATTTGAATTACTTCCACTTGTGTCAGCACTATTTAAAAGGAATCAATGAAGGTTTCTGAAGAAAAAGCCTTGTCATCTACTCCCAAATGGACTAAATTAATTAAACTGTAGGAGCCAAATCTATGACATGTTTTATATATTGTTACTTTTTATGGATTTTCTGCCGACATTGATTGGATTGAGAAGATGAGCTTTTCTAATAGGACAAAAAGGAGATCCGTTGGGGTTTTTTTGTTTGATTTTTAATGTATTTGTACAAATTAATGCCAAGGAGATAAACAGCAGAGCTGTCCTAACTAAGCATGCCAGGACCGTCACACCTCCAGAAGAAAGGTAGGAGAAGATTTATTTTTTTTTTTAAATTTAATTCATCAGTTCCCAAAAGCACAACCTGTGGAAGACAGCTCTTTCAAGAAGTGTGTTAGTGTGCTGAGAAATCAAACCCCTTTTTGACTGGAGATGTGCTCACACACACAGCTTTTCCTCCTACAAAGGACTGTAAGTAACAAAAGTGTATGAGAGAGGAGGAACTGATAATTCTGTGTCACAGTTAATAGAGAGGGAAATTATCTATTAGCTTAAGCTAACCTGTGTTGTAAAGCTTTAGGGAGAGATACACAAAAGCTAATGTTAGCCCAGTGAGGTTAATCTCCCTAGGCTCCTTTCCATAATAAGTAGGGAGAAAGTTAGTTTGGACTGTTGTCTGAAGGAGTTCAAGTCAGTCTCATGCCCTGAACCCCCTGCTGGAGTTCTCCTTTTCATCTCAGCAGTGCAGGTGAACCTCTGGGAGGGTGGTGTCATAGGCTTCAGCTAGTCTTTGAGAATATACCCATGGATTCCCCTTGCAGTACCAAACTAATCCTGCAGCTGATCCAGGCTTAGGCATAAAGGGTAAAGCCAGGTTTCCATCCAATATCTTATGTGAAGAGCAACCATCTTCTTTGGTGACTGATGACTGGTTCTCAACGAACCTAGAGCACGGTCTCCACATTGCAGCTGCACAGTGGGAAAGGGTGAAACAAAGACCTCCCAAATAGTCTTTGCCTGTAGCTCCTCAGGTGGGATCCTCATTCCTACCACTCCGCCAGCAGCGTGAAGGGCACCTGGGTGAGTGACCTCTTGACGTCCCTCTCTCTGACCGTGTGGTACCTGGGCGTCCTTCGGTGTCGGGCCAAGCTGGCTGCCCTTGTGCATTTCAGCCAGCAATTCATCTTTGCTCTTACATAGATTGTGGAGTGCAAGTGTGGCTCACTGAACAGCAACAAGCAATTCTATTATTCTTGCAAAATCATTATCTGTTTCTAGGTTATAGGAATCATCAACCATTTGGCAGGCACCCAAAAGCATATGCCTAAATCCCCATGTCTGTACAGAACATAGTAGAGTGGGATCTTGACCTGTGACTCAGACACTTAGGCAACGCAAACAAATAAAAAAGTTGAATAGTGATTAATAATTGACTATATAAGAGACTTTGGATCTTATTCCTATTTACAGTAAAGACTGGGCTTAATAAAGATGCCTTGAGTTGCACAAAGATGCTGTAATATAACTGAAAGGAGGCTTATAACCTGTAAAATTTTCCCAGCGTACTTTCTGAAAATGCTTCTTTTACCTTTGAATTTTTTTCAGGAAAAAAAGTATTTGCAGCCTTGGAATGTCTTGCCAAAGATAATGGGAAACAAGAAAAGAAGAAAAACGAAAAAGAATGTAAATGTCCAGTTTAATTATTTCCGTATCTTTCGACTAGATAGGTTTGCACAGTTAATTGCAAAAATGATTAAGACAAATGCTATTAGTCACCATTTAAATCCTTTTTGGAATAGGAGAAATGTTGATAACGGGAATAAGCTTATCCCAGGCCAATGCATTTTACCAATAATAGATTTACTGACTAGAAGGTAAATGAGGGAGCAAAAAAAACTGAAGAGCTGTTAGGAAGTTGCAGTCAGAGCAGTTCTCTAATGCTCAGAAGGAATGGGGCAGTCAGAGGAACAAGTGCTGAGGTTTCCTTAGTTTTGACCTTCTCTTTTTACAGGGAGTGAGTTGTATCTGGAAAAAATGTTTAGTCATTTCCTAATATTGTGTTAATTTTCAGTGATGGAACCGTATTAACAAAGTGACGGTATCAGCACAGGTATCTAAGTAAACAGTAAATATTAGTTTACTAATATTAGTAAATAAAAATATTAGTTCTCAGTATGGAGAGGACTGAGGAACTATTCTTCTGATATTACCCATGATGTGAAACCCTCAGCGCTCATGTTGGTGTTCAGTTTCCTTTTGTGGCTCAGGGTACAGTGACAGTCAGTCCAGATGATTTTACATACACAAAATGTCAAGGTGTTTGGGGACAAATTATTATTACTGGTATTGAAGCTGAGGTTGGTATCTTAGCAGATAGGGAAAGGCACTGCTATAAAGCTTCAGGTGGTTGCTCCTCTGGAGTGTGGTTCAGGGTCTTTTAGCTGCAAAATCCTTTCTGGGAGGGGGAGATTCTCCAAAACTTCCCTTCAGCCTCTGGCCTGAGTGAACAAAGATCAGAGTACAAGCAATAGTGTCTCCCCAAAGCTTTTTACTACTTCTGTGTCTGTTTCTTTCACTGTTTTCTCTTTTTCTTCTATGAATGGGTTGGTATGTATCCAGAAAATGTCTTTAAAATTCTCTTCAGTATTGCCAGCTGTAATTTAGTCATGCTGATTTTCTCCCTAAGGCCAATTGTAAATTGAATTATAGCAAGAAAAAAGATATTTGTAATGTTGTAAATACAGCAGGAACCTGCTTAGGTTTTCGATTTTGTTTTTTTCTGGTTGCTTTCACAGGTTGAACATTCAGTTGGTGATATTCACTGCTGTAAAAATTGACTTAAATGGGCCTATGAGCTGCACAGGTTTTATGTTTGCTTTCTACCAACAGGTCCATGTCATTCAAAACACTAAAGGAATCAGTGGATCATAGATCGACATAAGGCTTCAAAAATTTATTAGGTGCTTGTATGGCTGATATGCAATAATATGTAGATTTTATTTTCCCTTCTTTTAGCCTTCATGTACTGTGACGAGGGGTTTTTTTTAATTAATGTTTATGGCTTTTGGCATTCTCTAAGTAGATCAATAACATCATGTGGCTTTTAACATTATTTCTGGGAAAACTGCTGACACTTTCAGGATGTTCTGAAGGAGGAGTTTGTGTGTGACCAGGTTGTTTGTCCATTCACTGTGAAGGCAGAGGGATGAAAAACAAGCCAAACTTGACATTTTTGGAGACTATTGTGTTGTTTGTCTCATAGAGAAAATGAGGTTGACATTTTAAAGTATGCAATGAATGGTATGTAAGTAATGCTGTGCCACTGATTTACTGTGCAATCAGCCAAAGTGATCTGTTTGATTTCACAAACAGTGATTTCCAAAGATGTGGGCAAGGCACGATAAAATGTTCTCACAAGCTAATAGTCTTGTGAGGATGGATTAAAAATATTAGGAAATATTTTGTAGTATTAGTTAACTATCTTTCTTCCTCAGACCTAGACTGCCAACTTAGGAAGAGTATGAACAAGTGTGAGAAAAGTCTCTTTATATATTCCTGCCTGTGCACCTAAGGCCTTTCCCTGGGAAGGAAGGTGGAAGGTAGCTAACGCTGCTGAAACAGCCAGCAGAATGCCAGCCTGAGCCATGGGCTTGTTCACGATTGAATGCATCTCCTTTATTCTGTAAGAGTACAGACTTAAACGACTTACAACACCCAGTATCTAAGAAATACTAACAACATCCATTAGTTACTAACCTAGATTAATGCCCCCCCAACCCCAATGGAAGCTTCTTAGGGCAAATTTTGGCTTTATTGTGTCAGAGAGGAAGGGATAAGGAAATAGAGAACGTTTTTTACTGTTTTCCCTTTCATGTACAATTGTACTCATGGGAGTTTGCCACTAAAGTTACTTTTTGCTGGGCAGTTGTGATGTTTTCATTTCTGCTCCTTTTTCTTTTTTCTCCAATTTGTCCTGGCATGGTGTTTGTCCTGAATGGAAGAAAGAAAAAGAAGTAGAAGCTGCACCATCCTTGCTAATTAGAGTATACCTCTGTCACAGCACTTTCACCTAACCTCTGGAAAACAGTGCATTTCCCCTGGCAAATACACTTTTGGTGGCATTTCTAGGCTTGTGACTGTGTGTCTTTGTAAGCCCTCACTTCCAGAAGTGAATTTCCTTGAAGGTTGTACGGGAACTGCTGTGAGAAGTAGTCCAGTCGCATCCCCTCACCCCTTGCTACTGCAGCCTGAATTCATGGCTTCGAGTAACCCTGCGTTTCGCTCCAGACCGTGCAATTGTAGCAGCATAACTCCTCATTATCACCCTGAGAGTCACTGACAGATCTGAGATTTTGAATCTGTGTTAAAATACTTCCAGCTTGGATTTTTTTGTGTGTGTGTATTAAAATGTGGGGTGTTAGGAAACATTATCATCAGCTTCTTACCTCCAACCAGAGCCTTGTTTGTGAGTAGGAAGTGTGAATGGGTTTGGATTCCAAACACGCGCCTGCCCGCATGCCCGGGGAATCTTAATTAAGGAGTATGCCACCAGCTCCTATACATTTATTTTTCTTAAATATATTCCAGAAAAATCTAGTAGGTTTATAAAGATTACCATGCCATTAAATCATAATAGTAGAACAGAGTTCTTACTGAACCAGAAAACAAGCAAATGAATAGAGGCAGAGAGATGACAGCCTGCTGTGAAACCAATGGTTACAAATTGGTTTCCTCCAGTCACAGTTGCCTTTAACTGCTTTAGATTCTCAGCAGCTTTTCATTAAGAATCTCCATGTGCCCTTTTAAAGAAGAAAGTGCATGACCCCTTTATTTTTTTAAATGCAGGTACAATGTGCATAATATCAACTTGAAATTGGTAAATTGGTAGATTGCTATTTAATGTCTTTTAGGGGACCAGTTTCTCTATAGGGCTAGGTGGGTTTCCGACAACATACGAATAAGCCACACAGTACAGTTATTTTTGTGGTATTTATGCAACTTGTGATTAGGGCTGATGAAATAGCATTTTAAGTATTCTATAAGCTTTTGTTTGTTTTTGTCAGATAGGAATGTCCACAAGAATTACCTATTTTAATAAAATTAAATTTTTACTGCAAACGTTATGGTCTCAACCACATTTTTTTTTTGTCTTGGGTTGTCAATATACTCAGAATATTTGGGCTAGAGTTTTCCTATATTTTGGTATATGAACTTGCATCCTTTTGAAGTTTTCTTGATTTGGTGTTTTATTTTCAAAATCAGCTTTTTTGTTTTTGTCCTTTTTCATAGAACAAAAATTAGTTCTTGATGAACCCCAAGAACTTGCTCTTTCATTAGGAATCAAATACCATATTTAAAGATATTTTGCATAAAAATCATCACTGATGCTCAGTGCTGCATAAGATTTGGATCTGGTCCAAGTATTGTTCACTACTATTCAAAGAAGTGGTAATGGGACTGCAGACAACATTGCCTCAAAAAGCAAGTAATCCTGCATTTTTGGAAATAGCTGTTACTCAGAGATTTTCCCAAAACTCTGAGGTTAATTTTTGGTTAAACAGCCACAGACTTAGTAGCTTACCTAAATAAGCTAATCCTGATGTTACAGAAATTGAACAGTAATACTCAGAAGAGAATCTTTCATCCTTAGCAGGATTTATGGTATGGAAATTGCTGAACACTTCATAGTGTGCTAGTTTGTGACCTGGGGTTCACAAGTACAAAGGAATTACAAAGATATATGATAATACAGGACAATAGTTTAATTTCTGAGGTTGTGTGGGAAGCTATAAAGTTAATATCGCTTCTTCCACCACCTACTAACCCACAGGATCAAAGTGGGTCACGCAGTCCTGGAAATAAGGAATTGCCTAATGGTTATGGACATCATTCCCCAAATTATCTCCATGGGGAGAATAAGGCTTGAAGAGATAACGACATATGTGATAGATCAGACACAGTTATAGTTCCTAGTCTGGGCAATTAGGCAAGACCTGAGCTAAGCACAGAGCTCCCAGCACTTTCAGCTACAGGGGTGACCTACTTTCTGTGGATTGATTCAACTCCTGGAATTCAATATTCTGTATGAACAGAATTAATGTAGAATTCTAAATGTTTTGGCCCAGGACTCCAGCTTATATACGTATATCTGGGTAGATATACTAAAGGAAGCAGCAGTTTGAATCTGACCATGTATCTTCATCTCAGCACCTGGTGTTCTGAAACTGTATTTAAGTTAATAAGTAATCCTTTGTATGAAGTTTCACTCACTCACATTGATTTCAAGGTGTTTTGGATCCCAGCCATAACAGTCAGCCCTATACAGAAAGGAAACTCAAATCAGGGGAAGTCCTAGAGCACAGGGCTAGTGTCTAACCACCTTGAGAGCTTATGCAAAAACACAAATAAATTGATCTTTGTTTGGGTGTATGTTTGCCTGGATTTACCACTACTGTATTTTGAACTATCATCATCAGCAATTTGCTGCAGCTGCTCTAGCTTGACAGAAACCCGGGACTGTCACTGAGATTTTACAGTAGAGCTGCTCTAGAGATCTTAATGCTCCCCTGTATTAAGGTCCTTGTTATCTCTGTTAACTTTTATTTACCCCACATGTCATAATGTCCTCCACTAGTTTTACAGCGCAAAGGACATTCGGAGCCCACAATGCTCTTTTTTTAGACTTGCTTGGTAGGAATGTCAGAACAAATCTTCAAAAAGCAACATTCAGAAAAGAGGCTGTTAAAGAAGCCTGAGAAATGCAAATCCTATTTAAATAAGGAAATTATGTTCTTCATTGATCTCAATAGGACCAGCTTGAGCAAGCCAGGAATGCAAATGAAATCAAAAGACGTACAGTCTGGCTTGACTGGCAATAATACTGTATGTGACGTGGAGAAACTGTAAATGATAATGAACCAGAAAGCCTCAAAGTTTTGATGTGAAAGGGACCAGCAGGGTGTGATTTGGTCAAGGATACCATTGGTTCTGGGCTGCTGAGATTGTTTAGGAAATGACCCATCCTGCCAGAAAGGTTTGTGAGTACAAGCAAAGCAAAGCCAAAAGGGAAAAAAAAATCCCTGACATTTATGCTCATACAGCTACTGTATAAACTGAACGCATTATACCATCATGGGTTTTTTTTTGTTGGGTTTGTTTGGTTTTTTTAAAATGTCTGTCTCTCTCATTCAGAATAGGCCTTTGAGGGCTGCTGCTGTATTTATCCAGGCTACGGGGCCAGATGCATGAATTCCAACACCCTCATCAAGAATGTATAAAACACTGAATGAGAATGGGAGGAGCCGATCAAATAATGTGGGCAGAGCTGGAATTCATCCTAATTTGCTACATACCCTCGCGTAAGTGACAAAGAAAGAATGGCAGAGGATCAATTGATACAAGAGGATACAAGTGAGATGGCTGAATATCTTTGAGGCAGTTTCTGCATTTAATAATGCAAACACCAACAATTACAATTCCTACTGTATATTATCTTTCATTTCTTATCTATTATAGTTGTACTCATTTCTGAATCAAAGACCTCATTGTGCTAGGCAGTATACCAGTATCTGTCAAAGAAGCAGTTCCTATCCAGACATTTTGATTTCCTGCAACATAGACTATACATAACATTTGAGCAAAACAGGCACAAATGGTTTTGATATACAAGGGCTAAAGGCTTGTTTCGCTTGTAATAAAAATGTTACTTCCCATTACACGAATAAAATCATCTGCATATAGTAATTGAAAAAGACAGCATATTAAGTCATATTTCACTACTCAGTTTGTAACCATTTGTGATGATGTGTTGCACTCCTTAAAGAAGTGTATTGGTCTAGTTTTGGGAGGGGAAAATTGCATCAGAAAAATGATCTTGGTAGTTACGTTTTCATGTTTTGGTAGCTCTGATCAAAGTAAAGCTTGCACATTGTTTCAGTATGGTTTTTGTACAAACACTTTAGCAGTAAAGGTGAAAGCTACTAAATATGTTTCTTTCTTTTGCCTAATTGAGCAAAATGCAGAAGAAACTTAGAAGATAATGAGATGCATTAGAATTTCAAAGTCTCCATCTGTATAGTTAAATAATACGATCTCATTAATGGTTATTTTAAATTCTAATAAAGTTCCAAACTGAAAAAAATAATAGTATCAAAGTCCTGGAAGTCTGTCAGTTTTCATTGATTGAGGATCTGTTCCATGTTCTTTGGCTTGATGGTATGCTCTAAGCTGGAAGAATGCAGAAATATTCTGCACGCTAATTTTAAAATATTTGATGATAAATATGCTACTTTTTAACATGGCGTAATGCAGTTATGCCTGTTATGGAGGCATTCTGATTATTATAAGTATCTTTAAAAGGATGTGTATCAATTTATTCTAGCAGTAAATCCTAGATTTACTTAGATCTTCACGAGATCAATTGTGCAGCTTTCCAAGAGGAATGAATATTAAAGAGTTGATATCTCATACAGTGCCTGCAAAGATTAGAATAGCTTACCAGTGTACATCAAAGATTTATCCACCTTAAGCTCCTACAAGAGAAGTTATTTTTTTCACACTTGCACATGCTATGCATGCATAAGTGAGTAATGTTAAACTGAGATGAAGGGGAGGTGAGGTATATCTGATGCCAGCAAAGACAATATACAGATGAGAAAAAGCTATTTTGTAGCATCTAGATGCCATTTTCACAGTTAACAGATGTAGGTGGAAATATTTCTGTCTTAATGCAGGAATATTTATTTGACTATTCTTTATTTGTCTGCCCTCCTTACCCACCTTAAATGTAAAAATGATTACGTGATTAGATGACACCCTCCTTCAGATGGAAAGAGAATATATTTTCTATAAATTAGTTTTATTTGTCATTTATTGAATTGTGCAGGGATTTAAATTAAATTCACAGTTAACAAACTATATTTAACGTGTTACCAAACACTTCAATCTGCAAGGGTATTTAACATAAAATCAGTGACAGATTAGTTCATGGATCACTGCTAAGCTTGAGTAAACGGGGGGCTTTCTCACTTTGGGAAAGGAATGCTGTTTGTAATAAAAGAAATACACTGCTGACAGCAGAGTTGGGCCCTTCTGCATTTTAGTAGTTATTTCTTCATCCTAAAAGTTTTGCCCAACCCTGTTATAAATGGGAAGATTCAAGTTGAGTCCACTGAGATGGGGCTGAGTCCCAAAGAGAGCTCGCTGCCTGGACACTTCCAGAGCTGAGCTCATCATCTGAGGAGGTATGTTTTTGATGAAGGCACCTGAATTACCCTCTCCTATGGAAGCTTTTTTTGTGCCTAGCCCTGAGTCAAAGGCTTTCAAGAACAGTCATTTTTCACACTCAAGTTTGATACGATGTACTGGCAGTGCCATTCTCGTTGTGCTGAGAGACAACAGAAATTGCGATTCTAGGTGTCTCTATGAGGTTATCAGAAAAATCAAACATAAGTGAGCACTTGACTGGTTTTCTCTCATTTTCTCTGCATCAATTCTTTACTAATTTCCTTTGAAAAACACGTTGAGATCTATGGTGTGAATCATGCATACAAAAGGATTTTATTTACTGAATTTACCATCAACTATTTCATGGTCCATGCATTCAAACTCTGGGTTATATTTTGGGTAGACAGTGTTTCTGCACTACGAGAACTCAGGAATATGCTACAGCCCACTGCTGCATGTCTTATGGAAAAATTTTACTGTTGATAGTTGTGTAACAGCAGGCAACAGCTACTGCTATGGTCTATTTTCAGATTTACAGTACTGTAGTTAGGCATTAGGTTAATAGAAGTCATGCTGTAGTGTCAGTCCCTGATTTGACACAGGACCTGACAAAGAAGATTCTTAGATAAAGGCAGCATTGAAAAGCAGGGTGAGAGTGGAGGAGGAAGGACTATATTGTTTGTCTGCATTTTAGAAATTAGATTTTAATTCCTGGAAAAAGCCAATTTTAAAAAAGCAACCAAGCACAGCGGAAGACACAACCAGTCTCTCCAATATTACAACAGCTTCGTCAGAAAAAATTATTCTTAATACATTGTTTTTTAAAAACTGGGGGCAAATTGGAACCAATACTGTTGTGACTCAACTGCAAATCACTAACCTTTGGGCAAAGAAAAATGTTGTTCAATTCCAGCTTTAAGATAATTTATTGCAACTAAGCTAATGAAAGTCTATATAAGCAGAAGTTTCATGATCATGAAATTTCCTTAAGTCTTAAAACTCAGCAATATTCTATATTCAGACAAGGGGAAAAGCAATGATTTTATTCTATTTAATGCTAACCACTTTATGTCAGCATTAAAATATTCTTAGCAACAGCATGTATTGTGATATGTTTTTGCACATCATAATGATTTCTTAGGATAGCTAGGGATGAATCAGCTTCTGGAATAGTTATTTGCTCTTCATCGACCAGAGATGGAAGTTAGGTATTGAGCTTAGACAAACACCTGACTTTTACATTGCTGAACTCATGTCATGAGTCTCAGTGTAAGTGTATTTCTCAAGGCTGTGGAAGAAGGCAGCCTTTGGATATAGTTTGCTCTTGTACAAAAATTCAGAATAAGGTCTGCACATGTCATAAAACTTATTTTGATGTTTTAATACACAGAGGTACATCAACGCCTTGGAAATTTGTCAGACTGCCCAGTAACAACTTCACCTATAGAATAAAAATCTGATTTAATTTAAGTCAATGAACGTTTTTGCCATTTCCCTCAATGCAAACACTGAAAGACAGAAGGCTCTGATAGCTAGTGATTGCTAATGACAGTAGCTGATTGTGGTACCACTGTATAGCAAATTGTCACTCATTAGTTAAGCCCTGGCAACTGACAATGTGTATGGTTTTAGCCCATCCCGACTGTGCTGAAGTAAAACACGTGAGACTGAACTCCCTAAACCACAGTAACCCATTAAGCTACAGTAACATGCTCTATTGTGCTTGTTTTTCCATTTCCAAGGAAATAGGTAGAGTTAGTCACTTTGACTAAATCTCTTTCAGATGGTTTGCTTTACCATGACATTTACCTTTAAAGGCAGATCTCCTTTTTACTGATCTTGGTCATCAATTTAGATATTTCATTTTGTAAAAGGAGACTGAATCCTAAAAATCTGGATCAAACTGAGCATCTGACTCAATATTATGCAGAGTACTGTGAAGTTTACTGTTAATATAACATTTTGTTTATGAAGCTTGATTGCTGTTTTCTTTTGAAACATCAAGATTTACATAACATTTTAAGAAAAAAAGAAAAGATTCCTTAAATGATATCTTCATTGAAATAGTACAGAGAAGAAAAATAAATTCTTGTTTCTTCAAAAAAAACCTTAATAGAAGTTATAGGGTGGGGACAGTTTATGGCTACCTGCCATTTCTGATGTAGAAGATCTACTTCACACACATGGACTCTACATTGAATTTAAACATCTAACTTTTAATAGAGGCACAGTTAGCTTATGGTTTTGTTACTGGATTTTCCGTTAGCAGTTTATGAATGTCTCAGGTATATTTATCTTAATTTATTGCTAAGTATTTCTGGCAAATAATTTCTCACATACAGGTGGGTCAGGGCAGTTTTTTGACAACATTCAGTAATGGAAATAAAAAAGGACAGTTATGCTGCATTGTTTCTCTTTATGACTGATGGTTCACAAGTTATTGTCTCTGGTCTTTGGATGAGAAGCATCTTGTAGCTGGTAACATTTATAAGTTGAAAACTAGCAGTTATTATCTGATATTTGCTTAAAAGTTATCAATTTACCTTTCCTTCCAGGAAAAACTGGATGCTAAAATATTTGTACAGCACAAACATAACGAAGAAACTCACATATAAAAGAAATACATTGATTATTTTAATGCCTCATGGCAATGCAAGAACATGACTAGACAGTAAGACTTATCAGCCCACCCTAAAAAGAAGAAAAAAAAAATATTTTCTTCATCTGAATATTACAAGAAAAAATTCCAACTATACTGTGAGTTTATCAAAGACGCTATAGTAACCACACCATAAAAGTTATTTTCTTGTGTCATAGACAATATCACAGGAGAAAGCAACTAAAACTTTGCACTCAAACATCTTGCATTGCCTTTGTTATGCAGTCTGTGTCCAAGACCATCCAGCCTCAAGATCACAGCAATTGATGACACTTCCTTATTCCTGTGATTTCCTGCTGATAATTGTGGCACTCTCAAAAATAAATAATACCATTCAGCAGGATTTTAATTGAACTGGCTGCAATACAGAACTGGAAGAAATTCTCAAGGGAAGCAGGATACACGGCTCTAAGTGAAAGCAAGCAGAAGAGGCGAGAAGCTCTTGCACCAAGTCTCTGCACAGCCATAATAAAAACCTTCTGTGTAACAATACAACTGATCTTTCATTGAAAAATCCATTGTCCCACTACCTTTTTAGCAGCCTGTGCCTTTTTTCACTTAGCAAGCCTTGTCTCTCCCCCCTTCATCTCCTTCCCTTCATTCACCATCCCTCATGCCTCTCACTTGGCTTTCACCTTTCAGATTCACAGCAGCATTTGCAGATGTGCCCTTCACATATCAGATTGTGTTCATTATGGGAAGTAACCTTCCAGCATTCTCCTGAGTTCGACTGCAGAAATGCAGGAATTCATTGCAAAACAAAAGCAAAGACCCAAGTGTGAAAAGAAAGTAATGTCCTTTCTTTCCACCTTGCCTCTCCTTTTCTTTTTCTCCCTTTCTCTTTGATTTTTAACCAGCAATTGGATTGTGTAAGTATTTGCGATAAAGTAACTTCAAGGACAAAAAATACAGGCTCTCTTAATAATGTTTCATTTAGTCTGACTCGACCTTTTTGGAAGAGGTTTATGCTACACACGTCATGAAAACAGATCCTATTCAAATCAGGACCGAAAAAAAAACCACAACCCACAACATTAAAAATTCACTTTACAACTATCACTAATCCAGATGGTTTAGTCTTGACATCTTGGCACCTCTCTGCTCATTTATATTCCTCACTCCCCTACTCAAAACCCATTGTAATTGCTAGTATCTTTTTTCTTATTGGGGGAGAAGGTTCATTTGTAACATCCTCACACAAGAGTGGAGTGAGCAGAATATTAGAGCGTGAGCCTGCATGTCTGCATTGGAATCAGAGGCGTACTGCAATGTTTTGACTATGTGAGTTTCATAGAGTACATTTGAAGCAGTTCAGCAGGAAAATACTAATTACCATGGTAACCCATAAATAACATCAAGCAGTAGGATTTCCGTGTTAAAAAAGTTGCTGCAGGTAGCAAGGAGAGCATCTTATATACTGAGTGGCCTGGACTACCCTGTGTACTGATCTAAAGCTGAGTGAGAACCAGGTGGAAATTTTATGTGCTGCTGGCATGTTGTTGTCATAACTGTAGATCTGAATTTTGGTCTGCTCAGGGAAGATGTACAAGATGCATAATTACTCATTACTCATTCACCTCCTCTAGTGAAACAGAGCGTCTGAAGTTTCTGCCCTCAGCTGTCCATGCCCTGCTAACCAGTCCTGTCTTACACTAGACTTGATGGAACACCTTTTTTGAATATGTATCACTTAAATCCAAGGAAAAGCAGACAGCTGAGCCTAGACCTTCATGTATTTTATCCACAGATAAGAGATGAATAAGTGTAAGTGAGAGAGAGTCTACATACAGACTTGCACAGCTCTATTTAAAATAATACAGATGCTTACATGGACATTCTTTCTTTCTAAGTGCCTTTTTCTTCTTCAGTTTAAATGTAGCTGCAATCAAGTGATACTTGGGCAGATGAGAATATGAGCTTGCTGCATAATCTCTTGCAATGGTTTGCCTAAATATGTTGATATCTCAAATTAAACCTGTATAACTGCGAATATAGGCAAGCCCCAAAATTGATGTTAAAGCCAAGTAAGCTGAAATGTTGAAATGTTCTAGTATCCAGATTAAAATTAGTTATATCATTTACACCTGTCAATTTAAGGAAACAAATTAAACTGATATAATTTGAGCTTAAATCAGAATGAGAGTTTCCACACATGGTTTTACAGTGAATTAATTAAAGTTCTGTCTACATGGAAAATTTGACCAGAATAGCTTTCTTGTAAGAACGTGTCTCTTTTGTAGATGCTCCTATTCCAGAAATGCCTGTTTGGTTTTGTGGGGTTTTTTTCTTGTTCAGTTTAATGAACTCTTAAATAAGGAGACCTGTGCTTCAAGTTATTTAGAAATACCTTATTTTACAAGAAAAGATTCCCAAGTAGACAAAATCCCTAATGTATTTAAAACCACATTGTCACTTAACTCGAGATGTAAGCCAAGGCCTGGGGTTTTTTTAGCTTCCATATCTATCTTCCATATCTAGATTTTGAACATGGAAAAATATTTCAATTGTAATTCAAAAATCCTTTGACAGAGAGGAAAACATAATTTATCATGCTGTGCTGGCTGACTTACTGTACATGTAAGATCTACTTATCACTTTAAATAATGCTGATGGATTTAATTCCAGATCACATGAATGAGCCAGTATTTTTCTCTTTCCAGTTCAGTTGTGCAATACTATCATGTGACAAGCGTGCTGAACTTGTAAGGCAAACTGCAGGGCATCACAAGGTCTAGGAAAGTCTAGCCAAAAACTTAGAGCCACTCCTTTGGGAAGAAAATTCTTGTAGTAAATTCCACGTATACTTCTGGAAGCTTTTTAGATACAAGTAGTTGCAAGGAATTTGTAGTTGAATGTGAAGATTTTGAACAGCTGAGGCTGGTTGCAAACCAACTGTGATGGAATGTCAAATTAAAGATGATAGTAAGAAATGATAGGCTGAAATCAAAAACCACCTCCTCAAGTGATAAATTTCTGCAGTCAGGGTAAGATGCTGAATGTATATCCATAGAATCACATAGTTTTTACCAGATGAGCTTAAGAATGAGTCAGAGTAAAGTTTCACCAAGCGCAGTATTTTGTTTCTGGCAGCGAGTAGTGGGGGATGCCTGCAGAAGAGCATAGGAACGAGGCAAACATATGGTTTTCCAAGAGTATGTGTTGGGAACATGTTAGTATTCCTCTAACATCCAGCAGTTTGCTGCTTAGGGGCTTCCTGAACCAGAAATGATTTCTTAGTACTAAATTGCCTTCATTGGATTTTTATTACACAAATGTCTCTATCTGAACCCATGTCAACCTTTGCCATTCGTAAAATGAAGAAAGGAGTGCCACATCTTTAGTAAACTTCACATGATGAACCATTGTCTATGTTTTGAACCTGTCACCTGTTAGTTCACCAGATACTCCCCACTTCTTGTGTTAGAAAAGACAAATTCCATACCTCTGGCCTAATCCCCCATAGCTACAGTACATAGGCATCCAAAATCGGCAGATTGGTTTGGATCTAGTCAATGTAGGGTAAAATTTGAAATAATATCATAGCTATCAATTTATCTCCCTAACTTCATCTAAAAAAATGAAGAGAGAGAGAGAGATCTAAAAAAACCCCACTTAGCTGTATATAAATACCACATTCATTTAAGTTCTCTGGCAAAATCATTCCTGAGTTAAAGGTTTACTTGTGTGCCTGAAGTACAGGCACTTTGGCTTGGCTGACTTTGTAAGTGCTTATTTAGCAGAGACTATCATCTTTTCTTAGGTCAGGAAAACAGCAAGACCTCTCTCTTCTCCCCGCCCTCAGCAACACAATATACAAAGAAAAATTGCTCCATTTTAGAAAAAGAAAAAAAAACCTCCCAGTCCAGAGATGATAGAAACCTCTAGCAAGGAAGTATACTGGGATGCAGGTCTCCTCATGGTCCAGTTACCTTCCACACTGCCTAATGGAAAGTAGAAAATCCTCTTATAGAATCATAGAATCATGGAATCATTAAGGTTGGAAAAGATCCTTAAGACCATCGAGTCCAACTGTCAAACCAACACCCATGCCGACTAAACCATGTCCTGAAACGCCACATCAACACATTTTTTGAATGCCTCCAGGGATGGTGACTCCACCACTTCCCTGGGCAGCCTGTTCCAATGCTTGACTACCTTTTTGGTGAAGAAATTTTTCCTAATATCCAATCTAAACCTCCCCTGGCACAACTTGAGGCCATTTCCTCTTGTCCTATCGCTTGTTACTTGGGAGAAGAGACCAACATCCACCTCGCTACAGCCTCCTTTCAGGTAGTTGTAGAGAGCGATAAGGTCTCTCCCCTCAGCCTCCTCTTCTCCAGGCTAAACAACCCCAGCTCCCTCAACCGCTCCTCATAAGACCTGTGCTGCAGACCCTTCACCAGCCTCATTGCCCTTCTCTGGACACGCTCCAGCACCTCAATGTCCTTCTTGTAGTGAGGGGCCCAAAACTGAACACAGTATTCAAGGTGCGGCCTCACCAGTGCCGAGTACAGGGGCACGATCACCTCCTTACTCCTGCTGGCCACACTATTCCTGATACAGGCCAGGATGCCGTTGGCCTTCTTGGCCACCTGGGCACACTGCCGGCTCATGTTCAGCCGGCTGTCGACCAGCACCCCCAGGTCCTTTTCCGCCGGGCAGCTTTCCAGCCACTCCTCCCCAAGCCTGTAGCGTTGCCCAGGGTTGTTGTGACCCAAGTGCAGGACCTGGCACTTGGCCTTGTTGAACCTCATGCAATTGGCCTCGGCCCATCGATCCAGCCTGTCCAGATCCCTCTGCAGAGCCTTCCTACCCTCAGGCAGATCAACATTCCCGCCCTACTTGGTGTTATCTGCAAACGTACCGAGGGTGCACTCGATCCCTTCGTCCAGATCATTGATAAAGATATTAAACAAGACCAGCCCCAAAACTGAGCCCTGGGGAACACTGCTTGTGACTGTCCGCCAACTGGATTTAACTCTGTTCACCACAACTCTCTGGGCTTGGCTGTCCAGCCAGTTTTTGACCCCGGAAGAGTACACCTACATTGTTAAAAAATTGTGTCTTTTTTTCTAGCCCGGACCTTTCCAATTTCAACTTCCAGAAGTGAAGTCTTATTACACTTATTTCTGCTAGAATAAGAACCAGTAACAGCCTGATATCCTTTGATTTGTAGTTGTATCAATAATCAACTTAGCAGCTCTTGGATAAATGATCAGCAAACTCCTTAAACTCCTCATTGTTTCATTATACAATCAACTTTCCAGAACTAGTAGCATCTTTGTGGCTCCTTTCTGAACCACCTAAATTTACATCATTTTTTCTGCAGTATGGACACGAGGCCTAGCCACTGCATTGCAATATCTTCATGTGGGGATATCAACATCATGTACCTATTTGATATTCTGTCTTTATGCACGCACCAAAGCTGTTTTGCCCTGTTAGCTACAGCATCACACAGAAAGCTCATGTTAACCTGCTTTGTTACCACAACAGTTTTGAGTATTTCAGCATTTCAAATACTGCCTGCCAGGTTGCATTCATGACCTACCTACTTTTTTCCTAAAGGTGTATTTTTCGTGTGTTTCAAATGAAAACGAGTGCTCAAGGAACTACCAAATTTGTTCATAGAAATTAATCATCCTCATTATTTACTATACCACCCATTCCTGTCATTTGTAAGTTTTACTAGCAATGACTATACACTCTCAAGGCTGCAGATAAGGATGCTGCATAGCATTTGGTCAAGAACAGATTGCACTGGGACTAGCTCCATAGTACGATGATTCATTATTACATTTTTTTTGAGATCTGTCAATTAAATAAGATTTAATTAGAGAAAGTTTTTAATTAGAGCTGGATGGTAAATGATTTTTCCATATTGCAAAATCTTCAGGATTTCATGTGTTTTTCTCCTTTCCTGAAATAGACCAAGATGCTGAAATCTCAATTTTGGCGGGGGCGGGGAGGAAAAAAAAAAAGAAAGAAAGAAGATAAGTGAATAAAAGTCTTCTAGATTCAAAGCTTGGATAATTTTTATACTTACATGGATTTTTATTGTAAAATATTTCCCTTACATTTCTGAACAAAAAACACCAAAATGCCTGCAAAACTGAATCTTCCACTGAAAAAAACGGTGAAATACATGAAAAAGCAGAGATAACATCAAAGCTTAAAAATAACTAATCAAAAGCATCTCTCCCCTGCACAAAGGCTGTAGTTTTGGCAAGCTGTCACTTGCCAAACTGCGTTCATTTTAATCCATTTGAGAGATCTTCACTGATTTTTGTATACTGATAATTTTGTTATCAGAATGTCATATGGAACTACATCAATTGTCTGAGAGACATCAGGGAGATAGATGTTCAGCGAAATGATCAGATACATAATGTGTCATTTATAACCTGTAGTTCTGGACAGGAGTCCACTAGAATTCAGCCTACTTTTCCAAATCCTCCAAGATCCCCTGAAATGCACCCTTTGCCCAACTTGTGCCATTTGGTGTGCAAACAGCAAGCAATCTTTTTCCTAAATTGGCCAAAAAAAACCCTTTTGGTTTCTGTTCAGACAGTAACTAACTTGCTTGGACTGCACTGAATTTATATCAAATTAGTGGTGCTTTATGGACAGCTTCTTGGATGGAGTCTGAACAGCTACTCTTGTCGTGAAGATAGGAGAGAGACAGAAATGTCATTGCTTCTGCATCTGTTCAGGCGTTACTATAGTTTGTTTATATTGGTACATCTATATTATTAAATAAAGGGTGGCACAGAGTGAGTGTGATTCTTGGACCTCCCATCATCTATCTACACTGCTTATTTTTTAGTTCACTCCTCATCAGTTTTGGACCTCTCCAGTTAGCTTTCTCTCATATCCAGGCACAGAGCTGGTGATAGTTCATTGCGGAGCGTGCTCTCCAAAGGCGGCATGGATGAGACAGGCTCCCTCACTACGGCTCACTCTGCCACACATGGTCCTCCAGCACTATCCCAGCTGGCTCTGAGCGTGAAGCAGCCTCAGATGTCCTTTGTCATGGCCTGAAGTACATAACATACCTCACAGAGGAACCAAATGCAAGTGATGCTCTTTTCCTCCCCTTCTTTCCCCATTGTCAGGGCACTGAGAAGGGTCTTCCAAGGCAAGAGGAATTCCTGTCCTGACTCACCCCAATAAAGCCTCTCACCTTCTCCAAAGGCCAAATTATGTCATTTGCTCTCAGAATGCTATTGGAGATCTCTTTTTCCAACTCTTCCTTTGAGTTTCAGGTGTTTACTTTTCAACAGAATTTTCTTTAACATTCCCCAAATCAATGTGTGGAGTTTGGCATTCCTACTGATAAGAATTTAGCTCTTTCCCATACAAGGTATAGACTTACATGTGCCTTGAAAATTTGATTTACAGAACTAAGGCCCTAACTTTCAGCCATTTCTGTCGTGAACAGCTCTCCTAAATCTTGTTTTGAATTACAGCCCAGTGTTGTACCAACACTTATCTTTGACAACCATACTTGTAATACCATAAAAAAACCCAATGTCTAGTTTGTCTGACAAAGCCTATTTTCTACCAAAAAAACCCACCCAGTTTATTTACATTGATAGTGGTACTACTCTGTAAACCTCTATGTATCCCATATCAATTTTCTTGTGATTATGTCCAAGATTAGTGCTGGGATCAGAATCCTAATGTTACTTAGGTTTCTTTTTTAAAAAAATGGTTTAACATTTCTGTGTAGACAAGGTCTAGAACAAATTATATCCGTGTAAGCCAGTTGTAGCTAGATTTAAAAATAAATTCCAAAACCATTCACAGCTTTGCATAAATCAAAACATTTCTCATTCTTTCCTTGAATTTCTCTCAGAAATGAAAAACACTCTCCATGCATGAGAAAACTAATTCTTGCATGAAAATGCTCCCAAGGAGAAAGCTGATTATTTCAAACAGGTCCACAAAGCAGGAGGGAATGACTCCGGCCCAAACATAAGGAAAACAGTATGCTGGTATGAGCTGGGCACACCCTGGACATATTTCAAATGCAACTTAACCCATAGGTTTGAGATATTGTGGGCAGCACAAGAGAAACCTTCAAAACCTTGTTTTGAAACTGTTAAAATTCAATGACAAAATTTGCTGCTTTAGAGTCAATGGCATTAAACCAGGAATTAATTAGTTTAGTTTAGTAAAACTGAAAAAAAATCACCGACCCACACCACCCCAAAATACTATCTAGTTACTGTGTTGTCCCAGGACACCAGTGTAAATAACTTGTAGCTATGAATGTATTTACCCTCACAATATGCTTATGAGGTAGGGAGATATTAATACACTGATTCTACAGATGATTAAATAAAGCATGGAGAAACCTATTTTATATCCCTTAATAGACTTCCTGGACAGTAATCTATAATATGTCTACTGTAAATACTATAGATTTTATGCCTTTATGCCTTCATGCAAGTTTATGGCTCTTCCTTGACTCCAAATATTCTATCAGGACAGGCTCAGGCAGGAAACATTCATCATCAGGAAATAAGGATAACTCCTGACTACGACCAGGCAAGTGAAACAGCAATACGTTGAGCTATATTAGAGACAGTAGAGAGTCCAAGTTTCTGTCTATTGCAACTTTCTAGGAATTATTTATTCACCATCTCAAAGGGTGGAAAAAAGGGAAGTTCTGTTTCTCCTAGCAAAAATCTGGGCCAAAAAGTAAATTTTCAGAGTTTTTGAAAGGGATGGATAATTTCCAGCATTCTTGATCTTTCCCAGCTAAACTGGGACTTCTGATTACCCTACCATAGTTAAAGAGCTAAACCTCAGAAACTGCAGTCATAAAACTTAATATGCTCAAGCTGGGTGAGAAACCTTAAACATGGACAAAGTCTAGCTGCAGAACATGGAGATTTTAATAAACTGATTTATAGCATTAACAGGTATTTTGGGTCTCTTTGAGATAAGAAGCCTTTCCATATATAACAACTGATGTCCGTGCAGAGCTTTTCCATGACTATAGATCAAATGAGAAATGTTCTAATAAATCTAACAAAAAAAGGACAGAGAGACAAAGAAATGTGATATCTCTGGTCCAACAAGTAGTGCCAGGTGCAGTGGCTGGCAGAAAAACACCTTGTCACCCCCCTCCATGTCTGATGCACATGACTTTTTAACGTGCGTTGAATGACAGAAGGGCCATGGCTACGTACCAGTGCTTCATGTAAGCAGTGTCTCAGCCATAAATGGGGCAGAATACAAATGAGATGCTGTCTGGTACATTTTCTGTAGCCCTAGATACCTGCTGTTGTGGAATGCTGCTGTCACTTCACTGAATATCTAACTGCCTAAGGATTAATAGAAAATGTGGCAGAGAGCAAGGAGTTCCCATCAACAGAAATATTGAAGAAAAGGAATCTGACCTGAAAAATCTACCTGAAGGACTAGTCAGAAAAACCTTATAGACAGTTACCAGACAGTGTTGTCCCCTTGGATATGTTTTTATTGTTTCCTTTGCCATTTGTGTTAGCTATTCTTGCAGACCATTTCTTCCATCTTACATGATCGTCTATTGAAATCATAATACTGAATTTGTGACACCACAATTATTTCCATGGCAACTGGTTACTGTCAAACAGAGAGGCACTGCGAGGATGGCAACACAGGAGTGATACAATCAGCAATTTTAGTCTGTCCAGTGAATTCCAAGCTGCTGGAGAGGGCACACAGTGGCAGGAAGGCCAACACAAAAAGCCCTGCACTAATCAGACCTGCTTGTAATGAAAGTAGGAATAATGTTCTCCAGTCATCTGCAGCTAATGAACACTTCATTTGTTACATCTTTCAAATAATAATAATATAAAAAACCCCACCTTGAAACAACAGTAGCAAGCCTTAAGAAGGCAAGTTTTGGGTTCCAGTCCATCAAAATGCAAGGGGAAATCCCCCTTCTGTACTTATGTCATGTACCAATCAACAGCAATTCAGTTGAAGACAGAATTTAAGCAAAGTCAGTTAACTTTCTGTCCATTCCAGAATGAATTCAGATCATTTAGCAAGAAAGCGTCATGCCAGGATTTGATAAAATACATTTGAATGTCATTCATATAATAGTGGAAGTCCACATTTTTGTTTTTATTTTTTCTTTCTTTTTTTTTTCCTTACATATCACCTCTTTAGTGGTGCTCTCCATTACAACCATTTGAAAAATAAATGTGAAATAAAACATAAATGCGCATGAATGTCAGTGAAAATATAAGAAATGTCACACACAGCTTCAGGGAGGCTTTGTAGCCACTTAAATGATGAAAGTACATACTTGAGCAAAGTGTGATTCACTTGGTTATATATATAATCAATTATCAAAGACTATCAAATTCACAAGGATGCTATCTTATTTCTTCTAGATATGTCATGCAAGTGTCAGCTCCACCTTCAGGTCCCCCCTGCACCCATCCTTAGGGGTGGTGATGGTCTAAAAACTACTCAAAGCCAATACATGAGCTGTGGTTTATCTATTAGTGCCCTTCAAATGTTATGTAAGCCATGCAGTGGTCCTTGCTGTTGTTGCTGAGCTTGAGGATTGTTGGTGTTTGGTTTTTTTCCATAAACTGCCAGAAAATTGCCTAGTAATTACACCTCGAGTACTGTACTTGGTGTGTTAACAGCAAACGCTTTTATCTGGAACCTAACTATGCTTGTGCAGCTTCTGCATGGCCTTTGTGCTGTGTGACAAGCAAAGCAAAAAAGACACAGAAACTACCTTGGTAATCAAGAACCTTAGCAGGTGTAAGCAGGTGTCATAGCTGAAGTTATGCTGGTTTACAACAGAGGAGGATGGAGCCTTTTGACCTTTACATTTTTATTAGCAGATCTCTGTCATCTCAGTGTAATCTAGAGGCTCTTCTTCCATCCTTTTGTCTTCTAGGAAATGTCTGAAATAAGCTTTGTGCTCTCTGGAGATGGAGAAAAGACTTTTCATCATCCAAAGCCCTGTCAGGTAACTGATTATGTGAGTGTGTATGCTTACGCTGACTTGCCTCCATCACTCACAGCAAACATGAGGACAAATGCTGATCACAATTCTCTGCACTTTCCTGCTTGTGACTGCAGATAACTCCAAATTTAGCTTGTATTTCCAGATTGACTGTACTCCAATGCACATAGCTAAGCCTCGCTAATACAAGGTGATACTTGGAATGTTTGGAATCCTATTGATTAATTCCTGCTAGGATCTTAAGAAGTTTCAGGTTTTTAATTTCTCTGTCTTTGTTATCAGATAAAAGAATACATAATTCTCTTTCCAGGCAGGACTGTGTAACCTGGATTACCTTTTCGCCATGATTTTAGGCTTAACTTCATTTGCTTTTTTGACTTCCCACTGGTGAACTTACAAAATATGTTTGCTAGACTTAAAAAATAGATAGCATTACAACTCTAATTCCTGTTTCCTTTGAATAACATCTCCTTAGTAAACTGATGTACAAAGTACCATTTGTTATTTTAAAAACATGGCTTCTCATAAGGCTCCTGTCATTAATAGGACATTTAGTATTGGATTCATTGTTAAACCAGACGGCATACAGAGCTGGCAGCATTTTACAGCAAGGCACACAGCCTGTTTTATCAATGAGTTCACAAACAATCAATAAAATCTTGGGAAGAAAAGCACTCCTTCTTGCCCAAATGGCAACAGAGATTCATCACAGGAGTTTTATCTGTGGATATGACTATGTTTCTTTCATCTCAAGCAGCTACTAAAACAAAAGCCCTTTCAAAGAGTCACTTTGGCAGGTGATGACAGTGAAAGTTGAAACGTTTGTTCGGAAGGTTTTATTTTGACTGCACTACACTGAGAGATAGGAGCTGTGCTTTAAACAACTCATTCTGAGAAATGTCTTAGTGTGTCCAATTAATGGCAGCACAAGGTTCCACAGAAAATATAATGATAATGACAGATTCTTAGAGGCTGCAACAAGAACTGCTTTCAGCAAGGTTTTCCTCTCAGATGCATTCTTTGTATACCCAGTTTCTTATGGGTCTTCTTTTTCGAAAGGACCATAGTTTATTTCTGCATCCATTATTTTGGTTATTATTTTGAAGCAGTTTCAGATCCAGTGGCATTCCTCCTGAAATCATCAGGATCTGACACATCTTTCCCCCCTTAAATCTTCAGACTCATCTGTATTTCATACTTGCTCCTATTCACAAGATAGAAATAAGCAAAATGCCTTAGGAAAAGCAAAGTAGTTTTGTCTTTAAAAGCCTGATACCATCCAGCTCTGTGAGGCATTTTGATAGGGTGACACAAGAGATAAATCAGGTAAGTGTGGGTTCAAGCTGACTGCCACAACCAGGTTCACCGACCAGTCACTGGGAAACCTGCAGTCATCTCTGCAAGCCTGAGGGCTGAATCTCTGAGCAGGAGAGCCCATACACATTCAAGAAGTAATCCCAGGACCATGTGCTCATTATTGTCATCCAGAAAATCAAGCTGCAGATGAAGACAAGTATAGCCAAAAGGAGCAGTAGAAATCATGACTGTGATCCCTCCTTGACATGATGGGGTTGTCTTAAGGTCAGACTCACCAGCAACTGGCCGTTTACCATATGAATGGAAAAGATATGTCGTGGGAGTTAGCAAGGAGACACCCAGTCTTGCATGATGTCTTTGTTTCAGAAGAGACCAAAGACCTGAGGGCTGATGGAGGTCTGGCTCAAAATGTGCACAGAAGCAGACCACATAGAAAAGCTGAAAATGGTGTAATTCAAATACCCTTTTTGGAAGGCACAAAGACATCTTTTGGATAACTGTAGAGGAAATGGATTGAATTGAATTAGTGAATTGTTCAAAAGTAGAAATGCTTGGGAAATTGCCATGGGAATCTCCCATATTTTTTTGAACAAATAGATGTATTCAAAAATTCCAAATTGAAAACAAATAATTCTTTTGGCTAGAAGTTTTCAACCATTTCAAATTAAAAAATGTGTTTTCAGTTGATGTTTCTAAAAAAGAGGTTTCCTTCACTCTAGTTTTGAATTGGATATTTTTCCTGTGTTTTCTTGTTCAGTCAGAAAGAGTGAAATGAATTTTTAAGATTAAGCAAAACATACAAATTTTCATTTCTTCTGAAAGTCCATTCAAATTACTTTTTCATGTTTTGGCTAGAGACTGGTAGGTTTGATTGGAATTACAGTTCTCTCTAAAAATTATCACAGACTAATTTTGGTAGGATTTTTTTTTTTCCTTTTCCTGGCAACAGATTCTGACTGCCACTTACAGCACTGGGATTCCTTGTGCCTTTTTACTAACTCTCACCATTGACATGCTATTATTACTTATGCAAATCACTTGCTTTCTTCTACTTCATTATCTTCTTAGTAAAATAGCAATAATTTCCTAGGTCAGAGAAGATTTCTGAAGAATATTTATTAGGTACTTAGAACACAGGGAGCATGACTTCTCCAATGCTGGTATAAAATTTATGCAATTATATTTGTTTCTTGGCATTATTCTTGATACACTCCTTACTAACACAGACAAGAATCAGACTTTTACAGTGGTAAACACTACAGTATTTATTATTTAATTCCCTCCCAAACCTCCCAATTACAGTTAGTGTTTGTGTTCCTAACATTTGAGCCCAGAGCAGTCCATATTCATCCATATGCATTTGGGCTTTTAAGTCTATACAGACTTGGTGCTTTTTAACATTTGTGAACCATATAAAACAAGCTTGGTTGAATTTTATTTTGTTTCTAACACAGGTTTAAGAAGGGCCCAAAGAGATTTTGTATAAAACTGACAAATCTTTAACTATGCTCAAGATGTATTTTTCCTTCCATTTTTGTACCTGTTGGTACAGTATAATTGCAATCCTTCCTCCCTGGAGGATAAATCAGAAGATCACGACAGTACAATTGGAAGCAGTCAGGCATCTTCCACAGATTGATATGTTTTGCTTCACTCACTCTAGTCCCCCTGCTGCTTTCCTACTTTTATCTCCAGATTTTCTTAGCCTGATTGCTTCAGACCATACATTGTGAGTGAGCGATGTCAATGGCATGCTTCATGCATAGAAACCTTGTAGCAGCCAGTGAAATACAACTTGACAACATTCTTAAGGTTTTTCTCCATGCCCTATCTGGTGAAAGACAAAATTGTTATATTAGCCACTCTTTGAAGCCTGAAGTGCCAGCAGTAAAATGCATATTTGTCTGACAACTTCAAAAACTTTATGAACCTTTTGAATAATATAAAGTCCTTATGAAGACTACTGTTAAAATGAATTTGTAGAACTGCATCTTCTTATTCAGCAAATTAATAACCATGGTACATTAAGTAACAAAACAGTATGTGTCAAGTAATCATGAGTCATCAAGTTACTTCATAGTATAAAAATGCTGCTAGACAGATACCTTTGGAAGGTCCTCTCATATTCTGCGTTGGTCTAGATCAATTACAAAATAATATTCATTAGCTTAAACACTCATGAAAATTATTGTGTAGGACATGTACCGATAATGTGATCAAAAGAAATACAACAAGCAGCTATCCTTACTTGTTATTAATGTGGGTAAATTTTCTTCAGTAGTGATAAAGTAGATGAACATTGACTTTTAAATTGGATAGCCAGTAATTGGCTTTAGAAGATGAGTGTTTTTCCCATAATTTCTAATTTTTTTAATTTCTTGATTGCTTTTTTTTTTTCATTTCTCATCATCTGCATAACACTTATAATTAGTAATGATCAGGCAGCTCAGTGTGACTAACTAGAAGGCAGTAAGAGAATGACAAGCATGGTCAAAGGTATGGAGCATTTCAAGCAATTCAGTAGGGCAGTATGCTTTATCATGGAAAATAGCCGATGGATAAATTGCTGAAGATCTTGAGAATCACAATGTACAAAGAATATGAATAGGAAATTATTTTTTATTTCTCCTCCAAGACAAGCATTAGGGTGTTTCAAATGAAGCTAGTGTATAGTTTCAAAATAAAAAGAGAAACCATGTTTCTAGACCACACGGGGTTGAGATGTAGAATCCCGTGTTTCTGGGAAGTCTACAGGTTAAAGTTACAAAGGAAAAGAAGGAGTAAATCAGTGACTATTAAACATAAAGATGCCCTTTTGGCCCAGGAAGACCTGAAGCTACAACCATTAAGCATTCCTGAGAAGTGAGTCACAACCTGCTTGCAGTTTCCTATACCTTCCCCTGTGCATCTATAATGGGTAACGGTCACGGGACAAATCCTGAGCTAGGTGAAGCTTTGATCTTACTCAGCAGACCAGTCTTAGCGCTGTTTTACAAACTTACATACTGTGTTACTGAATCCTTTATCATGATCTATTAGACAAACAGAAGTTGTAATGACATTGTTAGGCGTGTTAGAGACTTTATGAACGTTGACCCATTGTATTTCCCCTGTCTGTAATTACAAGGCCAAACCGTTCTCTTTCAGAAGCTGAGCAGGTGTCAAAAATTATTATTTCCTGATTATGAAGACCAGTAAAGTTCCAATTCAATTTAGCTATGTGTTAAGCAGCCCCAGTACATACAAAAGATATACACTTCTTCGCAGGCCTGCAGTGGAGGATGGTTAAGCATCACTGAGTACAACACAGTTAGGGAAAATGGAAAATAGCAGGTGTATATATTATCTTTTTACTGAACATAATTACGCAGCTGATTCACAGCAGATTGTAGCAGAAGTGGCTCTTTCAGAGGCACTGAGGATGGAAACAGCGGGAAAGTGTTTTTTAAGAGAAAGTCAAGAAAGATAACCTTTACTGAAAAGTCACTGCAAGCAAAAAGGCAGGGAAAAAGGAACAAGACATGACAAGATCATGTGCAACTTTATAAGTTGAATTGCTTTTCTATGACATTTCATGGACATATGGGTGTATATGAACAGACTGTAGGAGATGCTAGAGAAAACAACACTATCTGGAATTATCCAAAATCTATTGAAAACAAAATCAAGATCATTTGATTTCAGTGGGATGAGAAGCCTATGCTAGAACCATTAATGTCTGCCTAACTGACTTTTGTTTCTAAGTTTATTAACAGTCAAGTACACCTTGTTTAGCCATCCAAATAATTATGTACATACATAAACAATCCTGTCTTAAAAAAAAGGGGGAAAAAAAGCTAAATATAAGTCAAATATGCAATACTCATTAATTTTTATAAACCATGCAGGAAAGATAAAATCCCAGTTCCTAGCACCTTAGTACAAAAATTATTCATTTCCAGGCACCTGCAGACAAGGATAATATAGTTGATTCCATTTTTCTGTGTCCACCAACCTGTTAAGATTTAAGTACCGTGAATAGCTTGAAAAATTTCATTCCCCAACCTGTGCTAACTTACTTGCTAAATTTACTCACTAATATAACAAAATTGAATAAAAGATCACCCACCCATGTTAATTCTAAACAGCACATCAGAGCCAGACTAGAGCAGCGTCAATGTTGATTTGTGCTTAAGATAATGAAATTTGAAAGTCTAGAAATGATAGGGTTGTTTATAGCAAGTTCATCTCTGTAAAATAATTGCATCCAAGTTCCCATAAACATAAAAGAGAGACATTCTGCTGCAGCTGGTTGAAAGGATGGTTTGATTAAGGAATATAGATAACATTTACAGCTTCAGAAGAACTTCAAAAGACTATCAGGGAAATCAGGGAATTTTAAAGACAGAATACAACTTCCAAACTTAAAAGCATTATTTTTCCTCAGACATCTAATTTAGATTATATACCAGAAGCCTATAATAAACCTCCCACAAAGAAATAATAGCACACTGCACATATTATGGTTGTTCAACACCCCATTTAAATACAATTACTGGCCCTTTGCCAGAAACCAGGAAGCATTTCTTTCCATAGCAACAGTAAGAGAAAGGTCAGGATAATATTTCTGCAGGAAAGCCTGCCCTTAAGAAAATTTCAGGATTACATTGTGGATTACATGTTTTTGAAATATGGTACTTCCAAGTTAAAATTCACCTGGATTATGCCTCCCCTTCCTTTGGGATTAATTCTTTGGGTTTGCAAAGCCCACACCTGGCTCCTTATACACCACTTTTTCCCAGTGTTTAGTCAGAATAGAGTTGCTCCAATTGCTGCTTTAGCAAGGGTGTAAATGAGAAGCAGCAAATGTTCCTTGCTAACTCATTGAGAGCATAGCTCAGGATGTATTTAATTAAAAGCAATGAACTGAGCTAATCTACCTAGTTCATTTTATTGGATTTGGTCTAGTAAGCAGCCTTTTAGATACCAGAATATTTAAAGACAATGTATTGTTGTTTTTTACCTTTTTTTTAATCTTTTAAAAATGTATTTAGTACTCTTTGCCTGTTAGTATAAAAGCTAATAGATTCTTTCCCAGCTTTGTTTTCCATTCTGCTAGGAGCTAGTTAGCTATTGTGTATGACTGGTAAACTAATAGCATCTGGTTTTGAGGATTAAGCTTGCAAAAACATATGCAGATGAGTCACTTTTTGATCATGTGAATGATTTCATTCAACTTCTGTTAAATGCTTTGAATCACGGCCTCCCTCAGAATCATAATCCAGGGAGAACAATGTTATTAGTTCAATAAAACTGCTAAAATGGATCAAGTAGCAGGCCTAATTGAAAGCTTTTAAAAAGTCAATGTTTCTTTTAGCAACTCAATAGTTTGTGAAGAATGACCTGAATATATAGGTTTTTTTAAAAGTCCCTTAAGAAAGGCAAGACTTTCCAAAAAACTGACAAATCTTCACTGGATTCCATGTAAATACATGGAGAGCTGTTATTTTGTTAAGTCAGTATGCTGTTCAGTTTGCTTGTGGGTGTAAGTATTTATGGAATCATAAGCATAAAAATCTACAAATCTAATTTGTGGGGAAAAACACTTGCACACAAAAGACTGGAGCCTGTTACCACGAAGGTTATCCTGAATATTCACACTCATTCAGGAACATCCATCGGATTGGATTTGACTAGATTGGGTTGGGTTTTGCTGGATTATCATCTCTTCAAGGGATTATAAACATTGCAGTCATAATTCCAGAGGCAGGAGAAACCCAGAATTTTGCTCATAGCTTGGAGACACCCTAGTACTGGCCAATGGAGCTAGAGAAGACAGCCTCACACTCTGGTAAGTGGCTGTATTTTCTGCATTTTTTTCCCTCCGCCAGGATCAGCTCCAAACACAGAACATCTGTAGGCAAAGGAATGGACGTTTCAAAGAAATGTTCAGTAAATACAAAATATAGCACTTTTTATGAGAGTAGCAACCCTTAGAATACAATCTCCTTGTCAAAAAAAGAACACTCAAAACAAAACAAATGGCCAAGTAGCTTTCCTTACCTACTTAAAACTGAGGTTATTTTTTTGTTTTTTTTTCCATACAAATCCCTTAAAAACAATAAATTCTATGATTTCTCCATTTTACTTAATAACATATAAGAGCTATCTTCAAGAATGAGCTCAGCTGTGGAAGGAAACAGAGGAGACACCTCACAAAGGCATTCCTAGTGGTTTTTCTGTGTGTCACAAGAACGTTCTGTCAACATTAACACCATTTGGAGCACTAGTGAAGCAGACTTAAGGTACAGCATATTTCATGAAAGAGAGCTTTCACAGTAAAGCTACGCTATACCTAATTACCTAATGTATCAACCTTTTGACCTCCTTCAGAAAATCACTTTATCCTGTCATTCTTCTGAGAATGAATCTTTTTTTTTTTTCTTTTTTTTTTTTTTTGAGGGTCAAGAGTGGGCAAGGATGTGTTCTCAGGAAATTGCCTGGGGGCTTTGAAACAAGTCCTGCGTGCACTTGCCAAAGGACTGGTTATCATTAGAGACTTGGCATGTGAAATGAGTCTAAGGATGTTGACACTGACAGCACCTCAGTCTGCTGGAGCAAGGCATCATGGTGTGGCACAGTTGGCAGAGAGACACTTCACATTTGAATCCCACTTTGTGCCCCAAAGTACTGCTGATATTAATTGGATTTTTTTGTTAGTTCTGATTTATAGGAATTTTGGGGAAGTATGTTGTCTATTAAAGCTATTAAAGCTAGACTGAGAAAGGGTAAGTTTAGGAAGACTAATTAAGAATTTGTTAATTCTTTTCAAATTTCTTTTGAAATCAATATTTCATCAAAATTAACTTTCCTAACTAATAGATCTATTTTTGATGGCATTTTTCAATCCAGAAAAAAAGTTTTATTATAGAAGTTTCTGACTGCACAACAACACTACAGGTCTAAATTCTTACTTTTTTCTGGTTGGTTTTTTTTTTTAGCAATAATGTAGCCAGATTAATAACTCTTCATAAGTATAGCTAAAGATAGCCACTGTCCACATAAATCTGGGAACAAAGGAACCTGAAAGGAGGAATAGAAGATTGTTAGGTGACGGAAGTAGCATCTTAATGCTCCTACTCGTGAACATCTGCAGTATGATAATCACCAAATTTACTATGTCTAACAATGACCTAACACATATTTTACAGTGTTTGAGTTTTGAACACACAAATTCCAAATACAGTCAAGGGAAATATAGTCCTTTTGCTTTCAAAATATTTTTATGAAATTGTTCCTGCTCACTTTGAAGACAATGATGTCTTTGTACTCATCTCTTTCAGTTCATCTCTGCTGTTGACAACAGTTATCTCCACAGTTCTTTCCAGGTGGCTCAAATGTCCCATCTTAATAATTCCCCAGTCCTATCAACTACTTCAGAGGTGGAAGAATGAAGAGGGAGCTCAGCTAATGTCTCAAGTGCACATATTGTGTGTATTTGAGTGGACCAGAACTGGGAAACTACTTTATTTTCAAACGGTATATACATGTCACTTGCCCGAAATCAAGTACCTTTAATGAGATTCTAAGAAAAAATCACAAAACATTTGTCAATTGGAAAATATCGGTCATAAGATAAAATGAATGAATCTTCCAGATATGTGGTAGTGCTAGGAAGAAATATCTGCATGTTGAATAAAGAAAGTCATCTATATTAAAAAAAAAAAGTCCATGCCTTCAAAAGCATATATATATGCCTGTGGATCCAAAAATTTTGTGATTTATTTTAACAGGAAGTTCTAAAATAAGCTTTGTTTTATTATTATTTTTTCTTTCTTTGGCAGTTTTCTGACTACATTTTATAATATTTTCTCCCGCCTTTCTCTCTCAGTTTCCCACAGCATGTATTTGATACAATGCTATCTTTTCTCACAGATGCCTTGCCCTTCGTTCAAAAGTTTCCTTGGATAGAGCGAATGTTATTATAGCATGTAAAAATGACAGCTTGATAGAGTAAGAAGTTATTTAATTCTAAATAGAGATCCTAAATCAATTCCATACATATGAAGAATAATAATCTGAGAGGTTAGATTCAATTTTAAATTAATTCCAAAATCTTCAACTCAAACTTGAAATCAGTTCAGTCTAACAGCTTATGAAAAGCTGGATGTGCTTTTAACCTCAGTGGCAATGAATGGCACTCAGTATGTCCCAATCTCCCAGTCTAATATGGGTCCATAGTATCAAAATCATCTGAAAAACCTCCCTTTGCTTCTAGTGGCATTGGAATGAGGTTGAGTGTAAGATTCAAAATGAATAATACTTGACAGTCCTTGTGATTGCCCTCTTTTTCTCTGTAAAAAAGGAAAACTTCGAGTAGATTAATTCAGAACTCAGTAAAATATGGTCAAAAATAGATCAAATCTAGCTTTTAAAAAAGATCTAATGTTTATGCAACATCTTAAGCAAATCAGCAACCTTTAATGGCAGCAAGCACAAATCAATGAGTGTTTTGCTGGAAGTTGTTAGTCTAAGACTACACTGCTGGATCCAGAGCAAATACTGCTGCCTCAGGCTTTCTTGCTTCCACACCTGCAGAGGAAGGACAGTCCAAAGGAAGTTGCTTCCACTAAACCTAAAAGATTTGGATATCACTAACTCATCTAAAAGTGAGTTATGCCATCAGAGGAACACCTCCTTATCACACGACATAAGAGAGTGCATTGCAGCAACCTACTTTGATGCTAATGTCCCTTGTGCCCTCTTTCTCCTAGTAAATCTATACCACCAAGAGAAACTTTTATCCCATATTAATTAGTCTAAATTTCTTATCAAATTTTCCAAAACCAGATATTTTATATGGACTTATCTTTTGAATGAACTTGTCACACCTTTACCACCTGAACTTGTAATATGTCTAACCTTGAGCAGAGTTCAGTTTTTAATGGTGTTCTAATTTTGATCCTGAAGTAAGGATGATGTAGACATTCTCAGTAAGTATTGCAAACCCTCATGGTACCTCACTAAGAAAAAAAACAGGAAAAAAAGAAAGAAGAAATACAGATTTATCTGTCAAACAACAGAGTTAATTATTATAAATATTGTTATTCTTAATTAAAAAGCTCAACATTTAATTTAAAAACACAAGCAGCAATAACAATCTTGTTTAGTGAATGTAAAGCAAAAGACTTAGGGCCTTATTCTGCAATTAGTTACATGCCATGTGCTCTGTCTCTGATTTTGATACAGTTTTAATGAGAATGGTTTTAACACAAGCCTCTTGGTTAAGGTATACAAAATTAGTGTTTTGTCAACTGGAAAACCGTGCACATTCTCTAATATTGGTTACAGAGAGTATTCATCTAACACCATGTTTGGCTTGGTTTACTATAAGCAATGAATTTTTACATGAGGATGATCCAGCAAAATGTCTGATGCTGTGTAAAATCAAGTCTACAGGCACCTTATAGCAAATCTTGTCATCTTTCTCTTCTGTCTTGTCCAACCTGGCGACTCTGTAAAAGTGCCAGGGATGAGAACAGTCTCTTGACCTCATTAGTCACCCCTTTTTCAGTATTACTGAAGCTCATCCATGCACCTGAGATCAGAGGGTTTTGGCAATGATCCCTGGGTAAATAATCTAGTCCTGTCTTCTAGCTCTTCCACATACCCCTTCTTCCGTCAGCTGCTGGTGCATAGGTACAAACTTAGAAATAGGTATAAAGCCTAAGTCTTTATCTGCAATTAGTGCAGGGCGATAGGAGAGGGTCTACAGGATGGGACAGTTGGTCCTGAGAACTAGGTGTCCATGCTGTGTGCAACTGGATTTTGCTCTGGGTCTGATCCTCTGAATTCAACACCCATTAATGTTTGCAATACACTAGGTGCCCTCTGGAGCACATAATCTGAAAGCAATCCTGTTCACACACTCATTGCAGATGAAAGCGTGTCAAGAAGGTATGATCAGGAGATCGACTTCAAAAGTATGCTTCTAATCTGGACTATGTTAACGGAGACACACTCAAAAGGACCATTCAAAGATACTCAGAAGAGTCTGCTCTGCATGGTAGAAAGAAAGTGGTGGGGGTGGCTTTGGTGCAGACTACAAATCAAGGCATCCTCAAAGCTTTTATAATCTTGTTCGTAGCATGATGGATGGAAACTGGATTCAGTTACCAGATCTGCTACTGATTTCCTTCCTCCATTGTCACCAACAGTCAGTTAAAAAGTCATGGGGAATGCTAATGTAATTAAAGCTCTGGAAGCACTTCCCCTGTTGTGTGGAGACCATGTTTTTTCTGCTCCTTACATTTGACTTGGTATTAAACTCGTGCTAATGTGTTGTTCTGAATAAGAATTACAAAAGGGGGAAAAAAATAAAAGGAAAATAGCCTTTTGTTCCTTAGTTTACCATCTGTGAAATGAGACAATATTTACTTTTTCTCTCTGTCTTGTAACATCTGTGGTGACACAGGCATATGTTATTCTGTGTAGGCCTTAGAAAAACTGCGCACCAGTGTTGTTAAGACTTCTCATTCCTACCAGTCCAAGTGGAATCAATAAAAGATGAGGGAAAACTTAGATAATTAAATTCATGTAAGGTCTAACTTTATTGACTCAAACTTATTTAGCAGTGTTAAGAGTACATTTTTGTTTCATTAGAAATGGTCCATGAGTTCTTAGCCAACAAAGTGTGCTTTTTTCAGTTTTCAAATATTTGAGGAAGCTGAACAACCCAGAATTTCTGGTGTTTCTTTGTAATATATTTCTTATTTGAAGAGCACAATAAATTTACCTAATATTTTCCCAGTGGAATGACCTTCAGTTTTATTATCATTAATTAAAACACCTTATTGCAAACTGAGTTTCTGATTACAAGCTTTTATTGGAGATAAAGAAAATTGCCACTAACAGAACTTATTTCTTTATATAACCAGTAAAGGAGAGAGTGACAGATATACAGGATATGGGAATACAGCGAAGTCAAAGCACTGTAAGTTATGGGTTACAGAAGTATACGTACTGTTATTATAAAAGTTACATCAATGATTTATTTTTAACAACTTGTCCCTTTTTCCCCTCAAATAGTTGAGCTGTTAATCTAATGCAGGCAGTAAGTCATGGAATTTTTTTCAGTTCCTTTACTCTTGACACCCACAGTTCTATAGTGGTTATTTGTATTTTGGAGCTATAGCAATGAAATTCACTTGCTGGCAGTATTATCAAAGATTCCAACAAGTTCTCCATCTTTATTTAATTTCAGTAAATCAAGACAATTCCCTAAGTCCATCATAAAAAAGAACTTGACAATTTATCAATGAAATAACTTGAGTACTAGTTTTCTATAATCGGATTTTGAAGTCTTTTGACAAAAACTGTTTCTTTCTATAGTGCCTTGCACAACAACAGCTGAGATAAATGTAACAAGCGTTGGCAAAATCTTTCCATAAAGTTAAACTTACATTACAACTTCAATATTAAAGACCAATAAATTTGATGTTTGTTGAAAGCAATTTTGCCAGGTGAAAAGCTGGCAGTCACGTCATCAGATCTCAGCAGGGAAGGTGTAAAAGCTCTCAGGACATTGAGGACTGGAAGTCTCTGAATTCTGCCAGGGTTTCCTACGTTGGCATTTAAACATTGAACAATCATCCAGTGGGGAATCGCAGTAACAACCAGGCTGCTTTCTGTCATGTAGCTAAAGTCTGAGCTAATACAACTGCGTATGTCAACTCATCTCTCATCATCTTTTACTTAGTTAGATATCTTGTAGTCTCTATGGAAAGTTGCGAGCACACCCACAATCCATAGCACCATAAAACATGCATAACTACTATCTTGTATAACAGGTAATCAATGTTTATTAGTAGCCTTAATTGGGTTTGGGAAGACCGATAACTAGGAACAAGAGCACCTGTGGTGCTAACCCCTAAAAGGGTTCTGAATGACATTTGTATAATTTACTCTTCCCATAGCTGAATAGTTATGAAACTTAGAGAAAAAAAGTCATGGGCATTTGTACCCAGAGTATAACTCCAAGGAAAAGCAAGTGGGAGTCTTTGGAACAGGAGTTGCTCTGGAGATAGGGATCCACCCGGCAGACATAGCTCAATCTGTGTCCCTGGCTTTTGTAGTCATGACTGGCCACAAGCGTGCTGGTGAGGGACACTGAACCAGCTAAGCACGCAAGCTGCTGTTAAAGCAGAAACTAGAATTTCATTATGTATTTATCTTACTTACAACATTTTGCTTTTAGTCTTGTAACTAAAGGTTCGACCTTGTATGTTAGTCAATATAGCCTTGTTTTAGTGTCAAGCCTAGAGCTGGGAGACAGGGTGAATAAGAGTGAAACTGTGTGCTTTGTCTTCCCAGAAACAGAGAATGAAAACCAGCTTGCATATATTCAGATCTCCTCCAGGGACGTCCACTCAAAGATATGGTTAGGAAACCCGGGAACAGAGAATTCCTTCTGTCAAGCTGCAAAGAATCATGATGACTGCAGGAACATGTGCACCTTCTGTGTCCTTGGAAACCCTGAAACAGCACAAACATATAAGGGTATAGTTTGGAATACAGCTTTGTCCTGTACATAGCTGAAGGCTCTCAGGTCTAGGCACAATGCAAATAATGAATAACCACTCTATAACAGGTACAAATTTGCTAAAATCCAAGTGGAACAAGCTATGGCACACAAACATGTAAAAGTAAAGTTTTCCCAGTCTGCAAATTCCTCCTCCTTTTTCTGTGTTTGTTCTCTGCTCTTGCCAGATGGTAACAATTTACTAACTGACTGCAGCTTCCCTAAGTGATGCGGTGACTTCAGTCTCCTAATTTTGTCCGAGATAAAATAGAGATACTCTATAATCACAGCTCTCTCACAAGGCTAGACCATGTCACTCTCCTTTCCAAATGCTTCTGCCCATGTCTCATCTTCATCAATTTTCACTGTCAGTATCAAACATCAGCGTGACTCCACTCCCTTTCTTCACTCCTAATTTCATGACCCTTCAGTCCTTGGAGTCCTCTTCAAGTTCCATCAAAATCAGTAAGAGAAATCCCTTTCGGTTTTAGCAGGAACTCATCAGGATCTAGTGAAGCAGTTATTTTACCACTCCCTTTGGTTTCTACCTCAATCTCATTTGCCTACTTCCTTGCAGCCATTTTCCTTAATCCAGAAATAATTCTCTTGTCCAGGTTAATTCATATTTCACTCTCACACAAAGTCCATAGCACTTAGCTAGTCCCAATAATGCTGAACACAAAGATGTGTTATGAGACGGACAAGCCACCTTTTGTGCCGTAAGAGTGAAATGGCGCTGAGTTGCGTGCACTGCCAGGGACTACAGAAGAATAATCTCATCCAGGGCTCTGAACTGGTCAGGATTCAAAATAACCCCCTGAGGAGCAGAGATGGCACAAGCTGCTCAGACCTGGGTGGAAGACTGAATAGATTCGTGACTTTTTTTTTTTATGCTAATTCACTCGCCAAAAATACAACTGTAAATTTTAATCAAACTCAGGAAATAGTTTTGTGTGAGAAGAGTCATTCTCCCAGCCCTAGAACTAATTCATCATAAACCGTTTGCTTCAACAGGGTCCAGCTGTCAACCAGCCCAAATGAGAGTCAGCAACAAACCTTGCTCTTCATCTACTGTTCTCCAAAAGTTAACTGTTTAACTGGTTTCTGTCATTTTCTAGGGCAAGATTTTCAGTTTTAATTTCAAAGGGCAATACTGCTTGGATATTTTTAAGGTGAAGTAAGACTCCTTAAGATAAAAAAAGTATTTCATTGCACTGAATGAGATATTTCATTACGCTTTAGGTTTTTATTTTAAGAAGTGAGACATTAGTCCCTAAGCAAAGTCAGTTACGGTTCTTAGACAAATCAAAGCATTAGATGTGATGCCATAGAGGGACAAGTATATAGTGAGAGAGTCAAGAGGGCCTTACGCACTTTTCATCTGGTCAAGGTTGATACTCCATTACAATTTACTCTCACCCAACCTGTGCCAGACCTGGCCAAATACCTCCCCGCCTCTCCTTTCCTTTCTTCAGCCTTACAGATGCCCAGGACTTCCTTACCCATTCTACATTTTACAAATCTAAACATTCATTTCCACCTTCCTAAATACAGGAGATTTCTATTGAGAAAGGAAAAGAAAGTCACAAATTTTATAAGTCATAGAAGAAATATTAGTGAAAACAAGATCTTCCAGCAAGTTATGAGTTAGTTATTTTCCAAACACTTTGTGCATTCAGTACCAGCCAAACAGACCAGCCCCATGCATCCTCCTGCTGGTGCAGTGTTGTTTGAGGCAGGCTGAAGGAGTGAGGTATCCCAGTGCTGCTCATTGCCTGAAACACCTGCAATCAATTACCATTGCTGTTCTGCTGTGAAAAGTCCAAATGCCTTGCTTAGCTGGGATGATAATGGCATGGTTTGTGTGTAGCTGTCCATCAGACCACAGTATAAATCTCTGAGCAGCAGTTCTAATGCATTGAAGTTAATGTCCCCTTTTTTAAATTCTAACTATAGTAGGTAAGAATATGTTTTCCCTTAACCACAGAGGGTTGTTTTATAAATTTCGGTGTTTATTTCAGTATATTTTAGAAAAGAGAAGATGAAATATGCTTTCATTGCATGAATAAAAACTAGCCCAGCTAAAACCCAGAGAATAATGGGTTTGGAGGAAACATGGTAAAAGCAAGGCTGGTCTCAGATCTTGTACGTTAAAAATGGTTTGACTTAGACTATGCTTAGAAGGGAGTGTTGCAGGGGAAAAGGTAATGCCTGAATACTCATGTACTGAAAGAAATGGTGTGAGTGACTCTGGATTTGTCATGCCTTCTTCTGAGCTAGTACTGAACCAGAGCTCCAGAACACTTCTTGTGAGGTATTACACTGATGGAGAGACAAGCCTTGAATGATACACAGGGTGTGAGCTTCTAGAGGCTTACACTGATTTCAGTAAAGTTCTCACAGTTTGGCCCTCCTGGGCAAATTGGGGTGTGTGGGGGGTCTGTGTGGTGTTGGATTGTATTGAAGCAGCTGGCTTTGTTGGATGATGATAAACTAATCATATTCTACAGTGGCAAAGTGGTCTCTTGGGGTTTCAGTTGTGTAAGCCTGTTACATTTCATTCCCAGCAGACTGCCCTTGGGTAAAAAGGAGAAGCTTTAGCAGAGCTCCTTGTACTCCAGTGAGGCTTTAACCATTGCTGGTTACTAAGCAGGTTTGAAAAGTTCTTTGAGGTGTGTCTGAACCTGCACCACAATGCACAAATGTAAAATTGCTAGGGGAAAAAAAAAAAGGCTAGATAAAAACAGGTATTCCTTCTCTAAGATGAACTACATACACTGCACAGGCCTCATACTGATAAAAGAAGGATTGTTATGTTTTATAAATTATTTTAATTTTAATTATTATTATGATGATCTTATAAACTCATGCAATATGTATTTTTAAGTGATGATGATGATGATGATGATGATTATTCCAAAAGTTTTTTAGATTAACTTTTCTAAAAGTTCTCTGAAGCTTGTAAGTGGCTAAAAAGTTATAAAAGGGTTTGTCTGGAAGTTAGTACAGATTGCAAAGGAAATACCTTCGTTATGCCCACTTTTTCCTGGAATGATATTCTGTGGTGCCTTTTTTATCTAGAGCATAGCCTGAGCAGAGTTTCTCAGCCTGCTATAATTAAAGGATTATTTAACCTCCGGGGAAAAAAAAATCCATGTAATAATTTAAGTATTACTATGATGTGGGTTTTTTTTCTTGGTAACAAGTAAAAACTAAGTTAAACTATAATGTTCATTTATTGTTTATATTTTCCATCATATTGTTTTGTTTCCTGGCTTGCATGAGTGGGATTTAAAATGCACTTGCATGAGTGCATTTAAAAATCCACACATTTTCTTCTGTTTTGTTGACTATTTTCTGGTGTTTTACTGACTACCAGTGTTATTTTGACCACAGATTGAGAAACACTGACAGAATGTTTCACAGTGTCATACAGACTTTTCTTACCCACAGCCTCTGACCATTTTAATTATTGCTTAATAATTCTCTCACAGTGACATTTAGATACTATAACAAAAGACCCTATTCTAATATATAAAAAGAGAGGTATTTCTAGATAGATCAGCTGCAACTTGAACAGGCAAAGAGAAATAAATTTGCATCAATTTTCCAAAATAATACAATTTTAGAAGAGTAATAGAAAGCACAATAATACAAGCAGAGTGACATTAAATTGATTGCTGAAAGTCACTGAAAGCATATCTGTCTTGCAGAACCAGGAATATTCAAAACTGCCAGAGCTCAGTGGACCCGCAGCCAGGCTAGCTTCAAAACTGGGAGCTGATATTTCCATCAGTGCTGTATTACAGTTAATACGCCTTGCTGAGAAGCTCATCATCTTCAGGCCAATACAACTGTATTGCTTTTGAGTCTCAAGCTAATATATCTCTCCAGCACTGCACTATTCATTGTGGACATTCAACCTTGGTTTGGCATTAACCCAAGGATTTCTTCCTGACACAACATTTTCTGCAATATAGACAAGCCCACAGGAAGCCTGCAAGAGAGCTATAAAGTTGACTGTTTTTGAGTTTTTGAGTTTTAGTCCACTGTCTTAACCACAAAACCATCCATCTTCTGATGATGTACTTGGTTCATTTTATCAGGTACTTAGTGCAGAACATAACTTATATCAGATCAGATGGTAATTCCTTACCACAGTTTCTCTACGTAATACCCTAGAGAAAAGAATAAGGAAAGAAAAACACTTTGTGACCTTGCTCAATTCCTTGCATAGAGGTTTGTAAATGGAGAAAAAATTTTCTCTCAATCAAAATAAAAAATCTAAAGCACACATGTTTTGCAAATACAAGCAAGGAGAGTATAGAAATGAAGCAGAGGAGAGCATGTTCTCAAGGATTTTGATATAGTAGTGGTCTTCTGTCCATAAATGTCTAGACAACTTTAAAAATAAATTTAAAAGCCAACATAGTGCTATAAATGTAGGATGTAAATGTAAGGAAGTAGTAATGAAATCTCTGGCAAGACTTCACTTATGCTGTGCTCAGTAATACCACATCATAAAAAACTGGTTTCTTAAAAATGTGGTGAGAAGGAAAGAGAGTTGATCTTAGTAATAAAAGTTATGAGCTGTGAAGACGAGAACAGAAAAGCCCTCATTCTGAAACAGTCACTGAAAAGGCAAATAACTGAGACAAATATTAAGTGATGAAAGTGAGTTCACACAAAGAAATWTTTAGATAGATATATATAGGACAATTTGAGACATTGCTCCATTTTTACTAATTCTTCCTTACTTTATTTGCTATGATAAATAACACAGCTGTCTGCTTTAAACTGGGAGATCTTTACCCATGAATACACCTTCAGACTACAGAGAGTCTTGTGTGTCATTTCTGCTTCTCACTTGTTAACTGGACCTTAAGAACAACTTGAGTTGATATACAAAGTGGCTGAATGCTGGACTACAAGTAAACAAATCACTACGAAATATAAAGTCACATCACTCACTGTGAGTGCAGAAGAACACTGATGCCATCAGTAAAGGCATCTCCTGAGAGAGTAACATGAACTGAACTGAAGCCCGGTTTTCTTTTCTCTTTCCTTCTATAAAAGGTATCTGGGAGGCAGTTGTGACAGTTTTTACTATAAAATGCAGGTAGAAGGCCAAATATTGCTCCCCTTGACATTGGCATGATTGTAGTATTTGGGTCCCTTTTCATGCCTTCACTTCGATTATATGGAAAGATAGTAAAAAGTTTTTTTAACACAAGATGAAAATTAAGAAGTGATTTTTAGTCTGGAAAAAAAATGTAATCTTGGCTTATTTTACATAAAGATCATATTCATTCATCTGATGGTAGTGAAAAAAAAATACAAAATCAGAAATCTCAGACATTAAGGTATGTTTGGGCAAATATCACTACTATAGGAAGGAATCAACTGCTATATCTTCCCTTTCTTCCATCTTTCTCTTTCCTTTCCTCTCTCCACTTTCAGTGACCTTTGTGTCTCAATATGCCAGAATTTTGCAGTTATTTACGTCGTCCACACCCTGTAGCACAAGGAGATCCTCTTTTACAATGCAACCAAGCTAATGCCTCGTTGGAAACAAACTCCAATTGACCATTACGGATGCCTAAACAGCGTGTCCAGGCTCACACGGAAAAGCTAAGCAGGGAATTGAACCTCAGCCTTTTAACGCTCCAGCCTTGTGTCCTTGCTAGGCATTTGCTGGAGATGGGGTGTGTGCACTGCAATTTTTTTCCACTAGACCTATGGCCTTAGACCTATGATATGCTGAGCTTCATTCTAAAGGCTAGATATTTTCAATGACTGTGTGCGAAAATGTAGTGCACTGTAGTGTTGTATCCTGTATTTCATACTCACTAGAAACCCAGGGTGTCTGTTAAGTAGGGCATGTGCCCTAGCAACCATTTTTAATTAAATTCTAAGGGCAGGGGAGACGATTTTTCACACAGAAAGAAATAGAAGTCAAGTCAATACCAGCCATTTCAATCCATCCTATAGAGGAGACAAATATGCATCTTGCACAGGTGGAGAGGGAACATCACACAAAAAGTAGCATCATGAGCAAAAAAGAGAAAAAAAGAGTCATGATAAGCTAATAATTGAAAATACCATGAAAACAAAAATAAAACACTGAAAAAATATGGAACTAGAATGCACTGACAGCAGTGGCAAAACATGAGAATCACATACTGCATAAAAATAAAAGGGTGGAAATTTTTTTTGCCTATTTGTTTTGAAAATAGAATTATTGAAATCATTGTAGCAGAAACATTGTGAGAGCCTTCTTCTGTTATAATTAATCCTAAACAAAAATGCTTTTTATTTGCCATATGATAGATTTTACTGAAAAAAACCCCCAAACCTAGATCTCCAAATAATGTTATAATTATCAGCAGAAAGTGAATTGCTAAGCAGAAGAAAACTGTCATATAAAGCAAGGCCCCATACCCCTGACAATGTAAATTGGCTTAGCTTTATGCAAGGCTTCCAGACTGTGTCTCATACTCCCTTGCCTCTTTCTTGCCCCTTAATCCTACAGTATTCACAAAAACCCATCATATTTGGTGCCTATTTTTACCTTTAAACACCTAAATGTCTAAAAAAATCTAAACCTTTGTTCCTATATTCCCAGAGGTTATTCCAATACAAAAATCCTTATCTTCCCTCTTTTTCTCTTCAAATAAAATCCTGCCCTGATTTTAGTTAACAGGGACAGATTCTGCCCTTGCTTGCTCCAATCTTTACACCAGTTCTTTTGGGATGATAATTCTTGTAAGAAAGAGGAAAGCAGTGTTTTAAGATTTTTGTCATGGATTCCACTACAGCATAATTTCTGTGCGTAGTGTACATGTAATGAGCAAGCTTTTAACTGGAAGCATACCAAAAGGAACGTGGGATCTGCCTCCTGATTTATCCACCAGGTTGCTTTCGACTGCCATGCATCCTGAACATCTAACATGCCCAGTCCCCTGTGTGCGGAGCACAGCAACATATCAGCTAGGAATTGTACAAATAAAGATCCCATGAGTCAATGAATGGATTTTCATCAGTATCGGCGGGTTTTGGATTCTGCCTGAAAATTGAGGGGAGGGGAGGGAGTGGGCAAAGATTAATTTTCCTACTTGCAGAATTCAGCTGTTGAAAAGAAAGTGCAATTTTTTCAAGAACAGACGGTGTGGGTGCTGCTTCAGAAGTACAGCTGTGAGGAGGAAATATACTGTGAAATGCTTATATTAAGATATCTCATGCAAATGATACAAATGGGTCCGGTGTCTGAGTGTCACTGTAGATCTAATTACATGGAAAATCCATGTGAATTGAATTCTTACAGACCAGTTCCAGATGATCAGCCAATGCCATATAAATTAAGACTACGACAACATCACCTTTAGATGTGAGTAGTCTTTCTTAATATAGGAAGTAATATTTTACTGCTCCAGATGATAGATTAATAACTTCAGTTTACATAGTATAGGTAGATATAGTACTAGCTTCCCTGTTGTCTTCTGTCAATGAACAGTCTTCTGTCATATCCATATTCCCACTCAGTGGCAGACATATAAATGCATACACACACTGAAAACACACAGTAGTTGCTTTAAATAGCTTGCAGTCTCAAGTACCTACAGTTTCGTACTATTTAAAGATGATCCTTCTGAAATGAGGTAGGTCTGAAACGCCACCATTACGCTCTATCCTAGGGACTGGAAATGCTATTGTATCTTACAATTCTTTGCAACTGCAAGATTTTTAATGGCAATACCTAAACCCCATTTTTGTGATTGTCTCCACTTCCCAGACTCTCACTGCTGAAATATGAAAGCTATTTCATGGATTCAAGAACAGAAGTTTCCCTACATGAATGCAAAAGTCCCCAGAGATACAGCAAGATTTACCTCAGTGTCATTGTCCATAACTTTGCTGCAAAAGGAAATAACAAACTGGTATAATAAAACATGAATATCACATTCTGGGTTTTGGTGCAAGTGATGGGCTTTCCAGTTACATCATTGATATTCCATTTTCTTTTTAGTGTCTCAAGCCTACTCTAGTTTCTAATGCAATAGGAAGAAATCACACTTATTTTAGCTAGGTTTCCATTTCAAGCCTGCCTGAGCTCCCTGCACTTAAATTCAATGCCAGCCTTTTCCCACAAATATATGCTGTTAAAGAAGAGAGCTGAAATTCACAGAGCTGTCAAGTAAGATACCCATTAAGATAGTAAGATGCCAGTGTTCAAACTTCCACATTACAGCATTAAATCTCAAAGGAATTCACTTTGTTAATGAGAAACAAGAGAGGAAGGAGTGCAAGATGCAGGGGGGTGGGCGAGAGGATAAGAATAGGGAACAATATGACAGTAAAATAGAAAGCGCAGATTGAGGTGCCACAAGGAATCTGAATTCCTCAACTAAGACTTGTCAATGAGATTTTTAACATATGATATGCAGTTTTAATTAAATTATGGCCCAGAGTCAGAGAACAAAGCCGAAGGCCAAGTTTTTTATTTCATTTTTAGAACAACGATCTTATCTTCTACAGCATTTCATGCACTTCTAATTAAATATGGATTTATGGCTTTAAAGTACCTGGAAACACAGCATGACTTTTAGGATTCATCCTACGCTGAACTCAGAGCAGTACAGTCAAAGGGTGAGATTCTGGTCCCTGAAGAAGTCAGGGCAACCTTCTTAATAGTTTCAGAGGGATGTGGGTAAGGTGTTAGGAAGAGTTTAGCTTGTGCGCTGTGTGCAAAAAACGGTACTATACCTTGTAGTAATAAAAAGAAATGCGTCTGTGTGTGTGTAAACACATTCAATAAAACTTTAATTGTGTTTGCTTATAGTAACAAGGTGTAATTCTATACAGAGCTAAAGATTTCTGAGTACTGCTAAACGTACTATTTCGATCTGATGGTTATTTTTTGCTATGCCTGCCAAATGCTACATTTATTGGCAACTCTCATTACACCTTTTTCACACCTCATCGCATTATTTCAAATAAATACATTATTCCTTCTGTTTAAAAAGTATAATATTTTTTTCCCGATGAGGAAGTTGCTGCAGAGGGTTTTGCTTGTGGTGATGACTTATTATTAAATATATTTCAAGTAAGTTTGCTGAAAAATAGAAGTGTAGGTTGGGTGACAACATTACCCCCAATCTTGAAATAGTGAATGAATGTCAGAACCTGTTTTGCCATGTTTGTATAAGGAGAGAGTGTGGAAACATTTGTAAAGTGCATTCAGTTGAGGCTCTCTTGATATTACTATGGGTAGATAACTTCTTGAAGGTCAGCTGCTCTTGATCATCTTTTAAATTCTCACAGGATGAAGGGTTACGGTGCTAAAGTTAACAAAGCAGTGCTTATAGTAACTGAAGATATGCATAAAACATCAAATTCAGGAAGTTACACTGTAACACAAAACCTTCCATAGATAGACTCACCCAGTAAAACTAAGGGTAATACTGCTGGCTTAGAAATAATGAGGTTTGTGCTTGCTTGGGACCAAAGTCTGGTGTGTGTATGATATGCCTCCAGAATAATTAGACATATGGGAGTTTCTTGCAGGGGCGGCGTGTTGATATTATTTGTCAGCACGATGTGTAGCTGTTAAGGCAGGTTAGAAATGGTTCCTATTTTTTCCCGGACTAGCATAAACACTTTCTAAGTGTATGCAGCTTTAAAACTAAACTGGCTTCATTTTTCAATACTGGTGAGACGCATAATATATGATTGCTAAATTTCATTTTATTCCACAGAAATGACTGTGATTTGAGATTTTCAGAAGCTTAAAATAAAAATAATAATAATAAAAAAAAATTAAAAATACCAAGACTCACCCCAATAAATATACAACATTTATTCTCATGGAATATATTGATGTCTTTCTTTGCCAGTAATCTCACTGTGAACAAAAAAGACAACTAAAAATAGTGTTCCTCAAAGAAGAGTCCTGGTACAAATTCACCAACTGCCAAACTACACCATCACAAATAAGAGGAGAATCAGCCTTGATGCTCCACTGCAGGTTGTTTTCATTGATTCTTGTATTTTAATCACATTTCAGCTGCTGTTTCTGTGAGATGATTTAAAAAACTGCTGAATTAAACTGTATTACACTGAAGAGGACTGATCTTGTTTCATTGCGACTGCACTCAGAAAACAATTTTTGTATCTCGGAAAGGTAAAAGTGTTTTCTGATGTGATCCAGGCTAAATGGCCTTTTTTGAATGCTCTTTTGAAAACTAGGTCTGGAAATCTGTTTTGAAAATCAGAATCCATCAAAGTCTTTCTCCTGTGAAATTGCTATTTCTCCTTGAAGCTTTCCATCTTCAGTGAAAATACTTCCATTTGACTTTATTAACAAGTAACCCACAACCATTAATATTTTGACAAAACACTTTGATTTTTGAAACTGCAGATTCATTTTGCGGTATTACTAATTAGACAACAATTTTCTAATGCGAACAGAACACACTCTAACAGGGGCTACCCAAACAGGTTAGGACCTTATCCTACACAATCAGTCACAAACCCACAGTGGCTTGTGGCTTGAACAACAAATACAGAACTCTGTAATTTGTACAGATCCACTCTCCAGAATACAGACTAAGATGTTAAAAGCAAAATAATTAGAAAGAATTTAACTAAATACAAAGCAGACCTCAGTAAAACCAGCACAAATCCCCCACCTTTGATCATTATGGATTTATGAAAATAAATTTATAGCCACCTTCCTGAGTCTTTCTGTGAACTTCCAGCCAACATTTGAGTTATAGTCTTTTCCTTCAGTAGTTATGCACTAGAAGTGAACATTGAAACTCCCATTCAAGCATTTGTCAGAACAGAAGGCTTAGCCCTTATCTGGGACTGATATTTAATTTTAGGTAAAGATGGCTGAAGAAAATGAAAAGATTTTTTCATTTAATTGTCCCCAACATTTCTTCTGGCAGTTGGGTAATTTATGACCTTTTGTTCTTTTGAAAATCTCTCCCTCAGTCACCAAAGTGTGTAAGTTGACAACCACAAGTGGTCACAGTTCAACTTCCTAAACTCCTTGCCAATGAACTATATTTACTAAGTGTGCACATATAGTCCATTGCAATGTTAGTTTTAACCACCTTCACACTTATCCTAAAATATGCAATGAGTTAGGAGTGTGAGCATGGCCTGTTACTCAATGTGCTCATTAGGTAAACCATGTAAGTGCATTAGCCTGAAATATCCTGACGGCTTGCAACTATCTTTTTTTACGCCAAGTTCCATGGAAAATGTCTTTACAAATTTTGCCTTTGGCTTCTCTTCCATTTCCTGGGTCCATCTCTTCAAATGGTGCAGGTGACCACCAAGGAAAGTGATGCATTTGATGATTAAAATGTCTCAGTCAAGCAGAGGTCTAAACTTTTCAGTACTTCATGCAAAATGCTAAAATCCTCTGCATTTTCTACAGCTGAGACCACACAAGCACACATAATTACATTACGTGGATGTGACAATGGAAAATTAATTTAAACTGGTGTGCTCTCAGCCATGCAATTTTAGAGTAGTCTAATTTTTTCTAGGAACTATCCCTAGGCAAGGCTTATGTTGCCTAGAAAGAAGAGAGGTTTAAAATATTTCAAAAATTTTCAATCCCCTTTATCTGCTACTTCTCCTTGAGAAACTTCATGCACTCAAAGGCTTTTCCAGCCTTTAAGAGTTTAGTATATTTAGTCAGGAAACAGAAATTATGTCATCTGATTTGCATTATCAATTGTAACTCCAAAACACAGTTCTAGTATTCACTGTTCGGTCATCAATAACAAATTCATGAGGTAGTAAGAGGATAACACTCAGAACAAAAATTTGTCCTGTAAATTACAAATACAAAGGTAATTCAAGAATTCTGTAAGCTGATTGCATATAATCTATGAGCAAAAAGGAACTTTTTCAAGTCTTATTTGGCATTAATGGTGCACAAAATCTCACTTTGAATATTCTTTAAAATTTTCCCCTCCACTTTCATAACTAATAATAGTCCGTCTCACCACAGAATTGTTTTCCTAGGCTTTAAGAAAAGATCATTTATTTTCCATTCTGCTTTAATAAAAATTAAAAAATAAGCATATTTATTTCTGCAAGGTCAGCACTTCAAAATTATACCATGTAAAGGACAAGCCAAATGTTTTTAGCCTAGTCAGAGCTTCTATGTCCTTTTTTCCACTTTAAATTTTTTGTGGTGATTTTGAAATGCTTGTGGAGTCTTGCAGCATTTAAGAATATCTTTTGTTTTGCTTAACAGAAAAGCACATAAGCTCTTATTCACGGTGATTTATCACTATGATAACAATAAATGTTGATTTTCTTTTCTCAGACTGCTCAGTTTTTTTCTAGTTAGAGACATAAGAAAGACAGCATTAACAAAAGCAGAAGAAAAAAAGTCATGACATGCATTTTTAAGATGCTTTTGAAGTTGTGAAAAGTTTTTTGTATCAACAGTACCCAGCCATTCTCTACCGCTTCTTAGCAAAGTATGTCTCTGAAGTACAAATCAAATTTAACAAAGAAGTTAAACAAATATTCTAGTAGAATGTATGCCAGTTTAGATGTGTGTAATTATGTTTTTATCTGCATGCACATGCACACATGTAAGCACTTTACTGCTTTGCTCCCTTAGCTGACACCATTAGTCCACTACTCATTTCACTAGAGGGGAGCATTTGTCTGTCATTTGCCGAAGTATCTAACGCAAGAGGAATTCCTAACACACCCACTTGTGTCTCCTTTGTTTTGTTTGGGGGCAAAGGAGAGGGCTGGCTTGTAGATAGGATCTCATGAATCATTCTGGGAACTGCACAGCAAAGTCATATATATATGTATTTCTTAACCTTACTGCTACTGTGATAGATGTCTTCCCATACACCGTAGCAGTGACTCACTTGTGCATACACGCAGCTTCAACCATTTGGCCATAGTTACAGCCCAGGTACTGACGAAACCATAAAGTGGGGCAGCAAGGTATATGGAGTTTATACAAATAGCACCAGGAGGTTTATTATCTCTGCTCTTGGTGATTCAGTAGGGAATAAATGTCATACTGTCTGTGAGCCACTCAGAGCACATCACCTGTGAGGAAGTTTGTGTTACTTGAAGGAGTGACTGTGGAAGCTATGGGCAACCTGTTTTTGTTGTGTGGTTAGCTAGAGCTGCAGTCCCAAACAGTCTCAGTAGGTCCTCCCTAGCCAGTTGGTGTCCCAAGCATCGTTGCATGGTACAGTGTGGGAAACTTGACTTCTCCACAAGCTCAGTCCTGAAAGACATCAAGCTGTTGCAGTTCCACTGAAAGATCAAGAGCAACTGAAACTGTTGAGCAGCTCTGAAGAAAATCTGAGAAAGGTTTTCACCTGCAGCCTATCACATGTTCTTATTGTCTATGACTGTAAAGGTTTATGAATACAGGAGACTCCTTCTAAACTATGCATTTGTTGTTTGGTGAAGTCCCTTTTCTAAGGGTGGGTCTGTGCTGTTAGATGCACATTTTTGCCAGAGATATAAGACAGGTCATGTCCTCCATTTTAAAAAGCATATTTAGATCCTAATGTTAATTTAATAGAAAAACAATGGAGTTATTAGGATATTGTTTATCCGAAACACTTAAGAATAAAAGAAACAGGTTTATTTATAAAACTGCTACTGTGCTCAAGTCCTTCAAAGGGCCATGGATGACTACCATAATTTTTAAAAAAAAAGGGTTGGGGAGAACAGTGATGGAGACAGAAAATGACAGAAAAAGGAAACTACTTTCACATCCATTTAATTATAAAGTTTCACTATTAAAAATGTATGGATTCAATATGTACTTTATTACTAGATCATGATTCTTTCCACTCTCCTAATACACGGTATATATTTATTTTCTAGTAGCCATCTAAAAGCAAGGTGTTTAATCTGAACTAGATATCTAGGCTTCCTGTATAGTTAAGAGAGGAAGATAAAGATGGATAGAAAATCATTCAGCCCACTTTCCTTCCCCATTTCTCTTAAGAAAGAATGAATTTTTCTCAAGGGAACCCAGTTTGTTGCTTGTAGAAGGAATGTAGACAATTAGAGCAGAAAAGATATCTAACTTTTAGGTGACTATATTTAGAGAATTATAGAATTAGTTGGGAAATGTCCTTCACTGTGATTAGCTCTAAGATGCAGTTTCTATGACATTGGCATTATCAGGAAAAATCACGTTGCAGAATTCCTTTTCCATCAGAATATATGGAAAGATACAACTTGTCTAAGGTAATAAAAATATAGTACAACAAGATCAAGATCCATGGGCTAAAGATGTACCATCTCACTCAAAATAACATTTCCCCATTTCTAGCACACGTGGAACAATTTAATATTTGACAGCTTTTGGTATTTTACATTTCTGTCCTAGGGCAGGATGAAAATGTATTTCAAAAATACTGGAAATTCTCATGACATTAACCTCTTTATTTTAATTTGGTAATTATATGAAAAACTTAAGTTTTGGGTTTCTTTCGAAACTGAGAGTTTTGGAACAATTCTCGAAGAACCCCTGCCCTCCAATCTTTCTTTGACAAGAATTAAATAAAAGGATCATGATAGAAGAATTGTTGTCTTTTGGTTTCATAAGCATTAGTAACTCCATCTTAATTTCAGTAACTTGATGTTTATGCTGGAAAAGTAAAAAGTTTGAACCTTAATAGATTGCAAAAGTATTTTTTATCTTGCATTCCTGTTTTATCTGGGGTTTCCATCTGCATTTCTTGTTCCTGACATTTATGTAGTAATTGAAACTCATCTAATTGACCATAGTTATTCTAAGGATACTTCCTGCAGTTGTATTCTGTAAAACACAAATTCCTGAGCTTACTTTAGTGACTAAACCTCAGATATTTTTCAAATTGTATAATTAACTTCTAGTTGCCAGAAAAAAAAATTGTTATTTCAAACTTTTCCCTGTTGGCCACTGGTCAAAGCAATGATTTTCTTTGAGAGTAAATCACAATAGTGATATATCCTCTGGAGAATTGTAAAAAGCACAATATATAGTTTCTTCCTTCTAAACACATCTTAACAACACTAATGAGCTTGAATCATTTAAAGGGCTTGAACTTTTGGTCATGCTGAGTGGTATAACTAGGTTATGACCTAAGATAACAGCAATAAAGAATAGTTTTCTTGGTTGCTATGTGGCTTTCTTCACAGGTTTGTGTGAAATCAGATTCCCAAAGAAGTTATCTTAGATAACTTTGTCCCCCTTCACCACATGACTGAATGAAGCATTGCCTCACACCCTAAAGACATTGCCCACATCAAGGCACATGTTGTAGGAGGGATTTCCCACATGGGACAGTGAGGCCCACAATACTAAGCTGCTGCTTGGAGTCTGGCCACCAGTTTTGAGAGTAACTTCTGATAAGGGTTGCACGCCCAACAGTAGACTCTCCTCTCCTTCATAACTTTAGCTTTTGGTGTGTGTATTACAGATCATACCAGTGGCCTGCTGGGTATGTGGGGTTATACAGTAGCACTGCACAGCAGAGAGGAGAGGAAAGGACCTTGATGCAGAAGCAGTTAATTGTGTGAGCCTCATGCCTAGTATTCTACATTCAGCAGTGCCTTTGCCCAAGAATTGAAGATTTACCCTTAGATTTTGACCACTGAAAAATACTGATAGGAACAATCAGTCAAATATCTGAGGAACTCCTAAAGGAAGAAAGAAAAGCCATGATTTGGAAATAAACTGTTGTAATCTTCTTCTGTTAGAGACAAGACCCAATTCTTTCAGCTGAAACTGGTGCAGCTTTGGAGGTTACAACTTTCACTCTTCGATCTCCATCTGAATTTCTCAGAGCAGCAGATGTCTCTTTAAAATTGGCCTACCTGTGTTCTGGATATGGCGTGCCTTAAAATCCAGATCTGAAATCTTGGGTTTCAAAATAATGGTCGTGGAGGCTGAAAATATTTAGACATGTAATAATAATGTTTACTAAAAAGTGTTTTGAAAGAGTTAAAAAAAAAATGTTTTCCTTCCACACTACCCTCTCCTTCTTAAGCAAATGGAAAAAAACCCATGGAAAATGGAAAAAGAATAGGCCAGTTTCTGGGTGCAGTTTTCTTTGTACTAACTTTTTGATAAAGCAGTTGGAGCTAGTCACCATGGTAAACAAGCAAATAGTCTACTGGGTTGACCTATGCAGCAGCTCCTGTGTTCTCTTTCCTCCTTTGGGTGTCTACTGGACTTACAGGAAGCAGAAATAAAAGATTAACAGATACTTATTGGAATGTGATCTCTTCAGAACTAAACACTAATAGAGGTTGAAGTTAATTATGCATTTAACTTCTGGTTAATGTCTAACCAGCCAGGGCACTGGGTGTACTCTTGTCATTTCAACAAAATATACAAGATGACTCATCTAAGCAATGGATTAGCCCTATCTTGGGTCTACACAGAGGTTTACTGTTTTCTGCTAAGAACATATGAGCTGTCAAGAAAGGTAAACGTTCCGTACGCCCCATTCTATTGTCAAGCCTTAAGATCACTTTGGTGTTTGCTAACTCTTTGAGAAGCAGATATGATTGGCTTGAAATGAAACTCTTGACAAAAATAATTTTACTGAGGAACAACTATCCTAATACTTGTACTTGAGGCATTTCTTTAATTCCTTTATAATTCCCACGTGGACTTTCCTCGATTAAAGTTAGCTTGTTCTGCCTCTCTTGCAAACCCAGCCCTCACACAGTTCAGCTGTTCCTGACTCTTCACATTGGATAATCTATTTTTCTCCCCGTATGAGGACCATGAACATGAAAGAATACTATACTTCACTCTCTATTCTTACGAACTCAAATGCTGGCCTGTTCTGGGAGATAAGACTCTCAATAGATCATCTTTGGTTTTAAATTCCTATTATCACTGAGTTACTTAAAGTCTTACATTACAGAATCTTCTTGTTGCTTAGGCATGTGGAATCTAGCTGTACTATGTTTTTTGCCCTTCAAATGCCCTTTGAGATTGGTGTTTACAAAATGCAGTCAGAAATAGCCTGGGTAATGTTTCTTTTCAAAATCCAAGCATTACTATACTCAAAGAAATTATTTTTCTAATCCCCCATTTTTGTAAATGTCTCATTGAAATCACTCAGGGATCTACCTTCTCCTCAGTACTTGCTTTCTGACCCATGATCTAGTATGACATAACTCCCTTTCCTTCTAAAGTATCATTTTTCAGAAGATCACAAGGGACATTAGATGATTAAACTTAACATAACTAACTGTATTTCCAGTGCTATAACACCTTATGGAGCTCAGCTGAATCCTGCTGGGTCAGTTCAATTCTCTGGGTTAAACCAATGAGCAAACACTGCAAACATCAATCTTTTTTTTTGTAAAAAATAGCCTAAATGATACTTAGGTAATAATGGCTGGATCTTTATTTGAAATTAAGATGTTTGTAATAACCCTTGAAAACTGAATTTTTTTTCTAATGTGAGCTTAGGAGCTCATCTGAGAACACTAAGTTGAAGCAAACCACTTCTTCCATTTTGCCTACAAAAGGGGAGAAAAAGAAACTATTACTTGCAGAAAGTTAAGCATATTTTATCTTGTACACAAGCAATCTGGAAATTAAAGTTTTATTATGAGTCATTTTTTTCAGTTCTATATCTGACCATTTTTTCTTTCTGTACATGTTCGTTTCCTCAAGACACAAGTCAATATTTAATATAAAACTCCGACAGTATGTTATTGGTATCAGTATTATAAACGTTTGTCTAATGCTTTAAGCAAACTGTTACAGGATTTGGTTTCATGTCATATAAGGAGAGGAGAACAGCACTTGTTGAGACTTTGGTCTTATCCTTATCAGCATTAGTTCTTTGAGCTTCTCTGATAATATGCTGCACAGAAAAGTAATGATCACAAGTTCAATAATACTGCAAAAAAGGGAGTGTTTCTTGGAAAATGTAGAAAATCTTTAAGAGGTCAGGGGGAAAAGGTAGTGAGTGTTTCTGAATTGTGTTGAAATATCTCCTAAGGCTTTTCTCCTCCCATTACTACTAGGATGTTTTCACCCTCCCAGGTGGTGGGAAATATTTTGAAGGGGAGTTTCTTTGTATATTTAGCAATGTGGGAAAGCTAAGAGAGGGGTGTTCCCTGAAAGCACTGACTCATCCCTTGTGTTGATTCTGTAAGAATACAGGCTTTGTTTACTGTGGAACTACTGAAATAAGATACATTTTTATTTAGACATATAACTTTCACTACATATACCTAAAATTAAAAATTCACAAAACCGCTTGAAATGGTACACCTACTAGTTTCAGGAATGGCCCCCAGTTCTTTTGCTGTTTCCCAAGCAGAACCCTTGTTTTTGAAGGCTCTGCATGTATTCGCACATATCCCAAGTCATAGTAAAATTTACATTCTTTCTCTGATAAGAAAATTCTGAACATTCTTCCTGTTTGCTCGTAGTTAAGGGAGATACTTTTCATTCTGCCCAGGCATTTAATGGTTAAAGAATTTTTCTTGAGCCCCAGAGATGGAAACACAGGTATCTCTGGTTAGCCAGATGATGCTGGATCTCCAGTTTATTCTTTGATTTGGAGGACTGAATCTAAAGAGCATATTGCTTTGTAATGCCAAGGTTAAGTGTTTTCAGGTTAGCACTTTCTCTATTATTGAAAATGCTCCATTTTATTTGAAATGTAAGACTTCGCCTGCAGGTGAACTCTCTCTCCAGTTTCTAAGCTATTAAGGTTCTCCCTCGGTCCAATAAATATTTAATTACTCCATACAAAAGGAAGCAGATTTTGACAAAAGAGGCTTTTTCCTCTCCCCACTGACTATACAAGGAGTTTAATCCCTTACCTTTGTATTCTTAATTCTTCCTGAATTAGTCACCTAATATAGATGATGTGAGTACTACATGGGTTACTGAGGGCTGTGAATTCCAGCTGGTGTCCTAACACCTGAAAGCTGATGTTGTAATGCTGGGTTTTAGGGCCTGTATGGCATGTAGGCTATACACGTAAGGGTGTTTCCACAAGAAACACCTTCATTTAGATAAAATGACTGTGATTAAGACTAATGTGAACCAAGATATCTTAACGAAGATCAATCTACGCGTTTTAGATTTTTTGTAGGGTTTGTACTGTGTGGTTCCCATATTAAAAATAGTCTCACATATCTTTAGCTGTCTTTACATATCTTTAGGTATATATGTCTTAGGATACATATCTTTCTGTGTGTGTCCAGTCAGAGTTTTTCTCTTTGTAATTGGATAAAGACCTAGTGATTTTGCTTTCCAGCTTAAGACAGGTGCCTAAAACAACTAGAACAGATTACACTGTAAATTTCTGTCCATTGACCGTTGAGAAAGAAGTTCAGACTATTAACCAAGTAAAATTTAGATACCTACTATAAGCTGATGTTAAGTAAGATGTATCTTACCACCATATTACAGTCTTGAGATCACAGCTCCACTATTTAACTTTGGGAATGGGAGCAATATATGTTCTATAAAAACAACTGATTTTATAGAGGCTAACTTGAAGTGATAGAGCTTGCCATCCTATTAACGTGAGTTACTAGATCTTGAAAATATCAAAGGTAATAGAAAGGTTTGAATACACATGAGCAAAATTGACTATGGCTGTCATAGTCACAATCTGTGAGGAGAACAGTTTGGAAAGCTTAAAGTGTGTGTGTGTAGTGGAAAAGTGTCCCTTTGTACTTTGTAGCTGTAAGCTTGATTAGATTCAGATAAATTATTTAATATTTATGGTGCAGTTACACATGAAATGAAAGAATGGTGAAAATATTTTAAATTCTCTCTTGATCTGAATAAGCTTTCCAGCATTATGTAGGTCCCAAGAGGAAGAATTGAATTGCAATATTCAATTCCATAATTTAATTTACTAAAAATTTCTTGGAAGAAACATATTGGAGTTATGAGACTAATTTTGAATGCCCTGACATAACAGGCAGTAAATTGACTTGATAGAGGAATTTCTTACCTCCCTCTGTTTAAGCTAGAAGTGAGTTGTTGGCGTCCCATTTGCTAAGCTCAAATAATAGCACTATAACTATTCACCTTATCTAAGTAGACTGACACTTTTCAGGTCAAACAAGTTCTATCATACCATAATTAATTTAACCTTCTCTTGAAACTCCATTTCAAGGAAAATCAGCCTTAAAAGTACTTATTCTGAATTGAAAGCCTAATTTCATTTCTTCCATTTGTAGTCTGATAGTTCCATCAGAGCTATAACTCTGCTCTTTTGATGGCCTTTATGAATAGACTGTTGTTAGCTGACCACCAAAGACCACAATCCAACTTTTTTCAAGCTTCTAGAAAGAAACCACAATGCAATATTGAGAGTTCCTCCTTTCACATCGGAAACCCCATTGATAGCTTGGTTCACATATTAAAGTCAGAGTCACAGCATGTCAAATCCATTATCAGTCTCACATCAATTTTCATCTGAAATCCCCAATTACATAGCTCAGAGCACAATCCAACAAGGGAAACTCTGTAATCAAATGCAGAGAATGTTTACTGGAGTATACATGTGTGTGTGTATTTATATACTTATATATGTACGTTAATTTTAATATTTCCATTATAAACAACAACTACTTGCCCTATGCCTATTTATAACGCTCACGAAATGTTCAGAGATTTGGCTAATAACACATTAGGACTTAGCCAGCTGGAGAATTGGTGATGGTTGCCAATTACTTAGAATTCTTCTAATAAACAATAGTTTCTCCCCTCTTGAAATATATGGAAATGGGCTATTGTTATTTTAAGTGCTGCTGTACTGAAATGGCACCTGTGCTTGCTGTAACATGGAACATTGCATTCCAAGCGAGAAACAAAGCTACATGGAACTCCATGTCCCAACCTATTCTCTGCAGAATATATGCATCTATTCCAGACAAAAGAAGGAAAAAAAAAAATGTGACAGGGCAGCTATCTTCATTGGTTTCATTTGGACCACGTTTACCTGTCACTTGCTTTGCCCGTAGTACCAAAAGACTGAGCATGGTTTGTGAAACAATGAAGATGGTCAAGAGAACGCTAGTTTTTTTCAACCATTATTCATGAGATCTACATATACATTAATACAAGAACATGCCTCAAGGGCTCAGCAACTTTTGTGCTAACAATTTAAACATGCCTCACATTCCTGTTCACTCAACTTCTTCCATTAACTCACCAGCTTTTTTCCCAGTTGCTCTTCTACCATATTTCAGTAATTGGGACAATCCATACAATTTGTTTTATGAGCTGGAAAACAGGATTTTAGTCCTTAATTTCCTGCATAAACCTCTCCCATCCCAGTGAAATTTATGAAACAGTCAGTTTTATAGCTAGTAGAAAGGCTAGTTACGGTAAACCAAAATGCTACTGCTGTGGTATATGGCTTTTTACTAAGAAAGTGGTGTGCCTCTGTAATCAAGCTATCATCTCCATCTTGATGAAGAATAAAGCAGAACTTTAAAGATATTTATTCAGGTGAGCAAAGGATTTTTTTCTTCAGTTGTCACTGAAGTAGAAATTTCAAAATTTCTATTCTGTTTCAGCAAGTGTGTTTTTTAGGGGGCAGAACAGGCAGTGACTCAACCTTCCCATTGCCCTATACAGATTTATGATCACATTTAATTGCAAAATACATAACTAGGGACGAATACAACAGACGGAAAGCTACAGAAATCAATATATCTGTCTGAGTTCTCCTCTAACTTTCAACAGGTAAACTGATATCACAATGAAAACCATCTTTTTTTAAATACACATAAACTTCTCCAGGCATAAATCTATTCAGGCGTGCTGATATTCAGTTGTAGAACCAGCACTGTGGTCCAAGAGGCTGAAAAGTCTGATGAAAGAGTCATGCAAATTACTTTTCCAATGTGCAGAGTTTTTAGGATTCAAATTTTGGTTGCATGTGTGTGTACATGTATGATGTTTACATTCCTAATGTCCTCGTAGTGTAAGCTCAGGTTCTGATCTGATTTCCACACGTGTTTGGAATTGCTCCAAAAGAATGTTTTAGCTCAAGCCCACCTCTAGCCCATCCTACTTAAAACTAGTGTATCTTTTCACAGCACATTTCTGAAGACTTTTGGGGGTCCTAGGAAACCCTTCCCAGCATTTTACCCATGTTCAGAGGTACAGTTTGCAGAGCATATGACCATTATGTTTACTGCAACTGGCACATTAAATCAGTGTGCTAGCATTGCTTTCTCCAACCTCTGTGACTAAACAAAAAAATGCTAAATTGTCCTGAGGTATTGTAACATGCTATTTTTTCCCAGAAAAAAAATAAGTCTGATCAAAGCCAATTAATGAGATTAGAGTTAAATGATTTACAAGCTTTAATAAAAAAAGTCTGCTACAGTCAGTGTTCAGATCTGTTTATCCGCAAGGCTTTCCCATAAATGTCTTTTGCCAAAAAGCACTGGAATGACCTCCAAGACAGGCTGCTTAACTTGACCGTACTCTTGCTTCTATTTTAATTAGACTTTAAGTGGTAAATATTTACTAATTGCCCTCTGGGTAAATAATTAAGAAGTCTTGGTCTGTTTTGCTAAAGTAAAGTTCATCTGGCAATGCTTTCAGATGACAATCTAGGCAGATCTATCTTAATTAAATGTCCTCTTCCTGTATCATTTTTAGAAGCAGAAGTTTCTGAGATGTGAAGATTAGATGTGTATGGAAGGAATGGACCCAGCAGGGCCTCAGACATGGCCGCTCCTCCACGCTGCCTTCTCCGGCGGGAGTCTAGTTTCAGATATTCCTGTTTTATCCTGCCCACATGCATTGTCTCTCCCTCTGCTCCCCATCACACCCCAGTGTCCACCACTAGTATTTTCAAGTTAAGTTCCTCTGTGGCCTGAGCTACCAGTGCCAGGGCATCTTGCGGTCTGGGGGCTGGGGAGCCATGAGCCATGGGGGACCCCCACCCCCAGGCAGGCAGGGCCTGTCCCAGCCCCAGCCAGGAGCAGGGTGGCCAGGGGACATTGGGGACCGTTGGCCTCACGGGTGTGCTCTCTCAAAGAAAAAATCACTGTATGGTTTTTTTATCACTTACTTCTGAAACAGTGCAGTAGAAAAATCTGCCATATACATCACATGCTTGAAGCATGGTAAAGCTGTACCTAAAGCCATGCTCTTACCTTACCCTTACGAAGAGCTATTGTCCCATTTTGTCTCAATGCCATAACTTATGGGAGTAGCAGCATCTGAGATGTGAACAGAAAAAATTTTAAACCACTCTGTACTGGGGAATATTTTAAAGGACTTCATAAATGCTTAAAACAGCCAGATAGATGAGCTTGCTCTACAATTACTCAAGAAAAAGGCATAGTTGCATTGTAGGGAGTTTGATAAAATGATTTGCTCAACAAGAATTTTGTTTTAAAAAGGAATTGTGAGGTTGATTAAAGAACAGGATAGAAGTAAATACTTTTAATGTCAGGTTAAATCAATAAGGCATTCACATCTGGAATATTGCATTCATTTTATTTGTAGTCTGTCTTAAAAGTTCAGGAACAAGTGACAGATTATTAGACACATGAGGAAGAATGAAAGGAAGGATTGTGTAGTTGAGAGAAGAAATCAACAAAAGGAAGAAAAAATAGAGGTACATAAAGAATAATTGGAGAATGTTACTGAGGAAGCATTGTAACTCTTTGTCAGACTTTATTTAATGGACTTTCAAAGCAATTAGTTATTAACACAGATAACAGGAACAACCATAAAAGACATAAGATTGGATTAAAAACCCATCTACCTATGTCTCAGAGCATACCTCAGATAATAATCTAGAGGTGGCAGGAAGTAAGTTCTCCTATTTTTTAAATAATCTTTTAAATTTGTAGCATGGAACTGATTGCAATCAGTTATGATGCATGTATGTATGTATGTTAGTAGAGAGTGATCCAAGCGAAGGGAAAGTTGTATATCACCTTAGCGACTTAGGGCATTTTGCAAAGAATTTGAAGTTCTAAGTTTCTTTTCTGCTTTCCTGTTTCTTCTTCCATGTCTATTTTTCCTGGATCAAGTATTAAATTAAAAAAAAAGGAAAAAAAAAAAAGTAACAGAATAACCTAGACCAGTTAGGTAGCTCCTTAATTTTATCCTACACTTATATACAATATAGGATCATAATAACTGTATGTTATACTTAGGGGATTTCTTTCAGTCTAAGAACAGAAGCACTAGACAGTATCTGATGCATCCCAGTATGAAAGACATGCTATTAAATTATCAGTATCTGCAATGGAATCCAGTCACACTGACAAGAAAGACAAGAAAAAAGATGACAAGTCTTGTCAGGGCTTCTCTAGTGACAAGGGCTTTCTCTCCCTGACGAGATGAAGACATGAAGGAGATGCTAGTGAAGACATTTTTAACATGATTTTATTAATACATTTAAATGACTGATCAGAGAACAGAATAGTGTGCTAAACTGTATTAGAGTCAAGAAAAACATCTATGATCTTTTCCCATCCCAATATCTGTTAAACACAGATGCAAATAAAATCCATATTAAAACATTTACATAGTTGTTCCAGAATAGTCTGTCTTCTCTGTTGCAGCTTCTGGTCATTTTGGTAGTGGTGGGATTTTGGGGGCAAGGGTGTTGGGGTTTCTTTTCCTAGAAGCATACAAAAGCCTGCAGCCAAAACCAATGTTTGCTTGGTAAAAATGCATGGAAAGGGATAATTTCTACCATGACACATCTATAATTTAAGCAGACATCTGGTTAGAAGGAAAAGAAAGGAGGCACTACAGAGCATCACAAAACAGGTCAGTGGCAAATCTGTGAAGAGAAGCCAAGCATCATGTCAGCAACCCTAAGGCCTCTAGGCAAGAACAGCTTACTGGGAAACTTCATTGATACCTACATACTTTTTATCAAAATCCACTCAACAGAAATAATGTTTTGCTCTAATTCTCTTAGGCCAATCAGGCATGCCAAGATACTTCATGGCTTGAAACTGTAATACAGTGCTGCAGCTGCCTCCAAAAACACAAGGAAAGTGTGTATGTGTTGGAGAGCGTGGAGGTGATTAGAGTTCTCCTGTAAGAATATGAAAGACGTTGCACAACTGCAGCTTCTCACTTTGACTGCTGATCCAGCCTGTAATCTGCTCTTCGAGTAATACTGCCTTCTGCCGTGCTATTGCTCATTATTCATCTCCTGCCCGGGGTTTTAAAGTTTTGTTTTGGACAGGGGATCATGTGGTAAGTAGTCAAAGAAACACAACTGTGGTAACCCAGGCAGAGTTTGGGTTCAGTTTCATTAAATAAACTGCTGCATGTTTTGTGGGAGGGAAATAGGATTTTTTTTCGTTGTTGGATTTCCTCCATTGTTTCTAAATTTTTCAAGACAAACACTTGCAGCTGAGAGTGCATGGGAAATTCCTGCTGAAGTCAGTGGGAGATTTGCATATGATTGCTATATGACCCAATAAGTGTGTAATCTACTTGTGTTCTGGTTTTAATTAGGTTCAGACAGCCTGTTTCCAAAACAAATAGCAATCTCAATGACAAGAGGTCTTTACCCATCCAGAGCAAAACTCAAGCCAAGTTTTCAAATGTGTTTTATGTCTTTGCTTTTACCTTTTGGATTTCTTGCTAGGCAAAAGTAGAAGTACCATATTTCATGTGTTGTGTACTTCCAACTGTGACCCAAAGGATGAACATGAAGTCACGAGGGAGTCTGTTCCTAAATGTTTTTTTCAGTTTGATTTTGGATTCAATAAATAGTTTATCTGGTCACCTGACACACATTCTTTAAACCTTTAGACATTAACCTGTTGATTTACTCCTGCAGAATGAACAGAGAATTATAGCAAACGTGTAGTATTTTCTCGAGATACTGGAAGAATAGAAGATCTCATTCCAAGTCTTAAACTCAAGATGCTACTGATATTATTGCTATAGAGCACGAATCAATAAGTATTTTCATTTATTATGCATTGTGTGTTTCTTATGCAATAATTTTTTGCAGGATATGGTTTATATACCAATCTTATTACACATAAGTGCTAAATGTGTTGTAATTTATATGATATGTTTCTCTGCTCTTGTTAAAAAACAGTTTCATTGACCAACTGCTACAATAAAACAGTGATCTTTTTACCTTCATCTGGATATTTTGCAAATGTTTACCCTTCCTCTTGCCTTGCCTGTTTTGAAGTTGTCATAGTTAAAAATACTGGAAAGGAAATTACAAATTGAGCAGTAATATAACTAAGGGTCTACATTATTTTAATTAATAATTATTTTCATTAAAATAATGTAGAGTCTTTCGTCTTCAAGAATCTTGAAGTAATACATGCTTTTTATATATTTACATCTTGTCAGTACTGTTCTCATCAAAGCCTGTGTCGATATTTTCTTTGATGTCGAAAAGTGCAGTATTTGTCTTCAAGATTGACAAAACATTAAATGTGGGAGAGGGGGAGGTGAACAAGGAAGGCCAGGCATGAGGAGATGTATTTACAATGGAAAGATTGGAAGTGCACCATGAGAAATTTTTTTCTGGAATAAATGGCCTATTACAGAGGCTTAAGAAAGAATTTAAAAACAAGGTGAGAACTGGGTAATCCTCTTTTTGCTGTACTCTCACAGTTCCTGGGAATCAGCAGCTAAATGCCTTCCTGACCCAAAGACTTTGTCTTCCTTCTTATATTAATATCCACTAATGGATGTGTTCAGCACTAAATTGTGCAGTTCATTTTTGAACACATTATACTCTTCCGCTCAATAATAATCTGTAGCAACAAACTCCACTATGCAGTAATGCAGCATGGGAAAGTATTCCGTTGCTTTTTTTTGTGTTTAGTTTGAAGAACCAAATCTGGGAAAAAAACCATACATACTCCTATGCAAAGGTACTATAATTGTATCTCCGCACCTTAACTTTATATCATAATCTTTCTTCTCTTTACAAGATTTGAAGCAAAGAAGACAACATGAAAATGGTGATACATCCTTACTGTAGCTTCTGTCATGAATACTGCAAATAAGTATATACGTATATAAATATATAAGTAAATACTGCTCAGAGTTCAAAACTGTTAGTTAAAACCAGAAAAAGATAAACCATACCAGTGGCATATGTGCTCAAAATAGAGTATCTTCTCCTAACAAACCACTTAAAAACATGATTTATGCAAGTTTGAAGTGAGTTAGATTCAGTAAATCAGCCAATAGGAGATAATATGGCAGTGCATTGCCTTTGACAACATAATTTAGCCTCTCAGTTCACTGATGAGAAAGGACTTAAGATACATTTTTTCTATAATATTGTAGAAATAGAATAATTTTTAACTTAATAATGGCCTGGTTACTGATCAGACGCACATCCAAAATGACCATCTTTATTTTTCACAGTTCTTAACTCCATATCCCCGTTGATACATCTAGCAGTTGTGGAAGAAAATAAAACGATAGACTGGAATCCTCGTTTCCTATCTGACGAGGGTTGGCAGAGTCCTTTCTTCTGTTCAGGCAATTAAATACTGTCTCAATGGGTGGAGGTGTCAGAAAAGATTGAACATCTGATTCTCCTTTTAATTCTTTGAATCTCCCGTTCTGGTATAAATCAGAAGCAACTTCACCAATGAAACCTGAGAGGACAATCTCATCCTTTGTGATTATATATCTGTTTGTAATGGCTCAAGTCTTGATTTTTTTTTTGTACTATTTTTGAGTGAAATCCTCTGTTCTGTATTACTCATTGAGCTGATCAGTTGTTTTCCATCTATATGCAAGATGGTTGCAATTCCATGGTGTTCTCTATTTGTAGAAGGTAGAGCTCTTCAAGCTGATAGAATTTTTAACAACCTAAATACATACTACGATAAATAGCAGTGTCATATCTCTCATTACTTACAAAAGGGTGGCATAGAAAAAATGAATTAATTACAGATTAAATTTCCTGTAAATTGCTGTTCTTTATTTCTTCTAATGATACTAAATGTGTGTTAGTCATAAATTTACCTCTCACAGAACAAGTCAAAACCAAAGAGACTTGTAGCATGAACACATTTAGCCCATACTTTTATCCTTATAGCCCTGTTTAATACAAATTTGAGGTTAGCACAAATGGCACCATCCTACAGATGTAGCTCTAACGCAGTATGTGGTTTATGCTGAGCCATTAGAGCTATTAAAACACATTAACATTAAGTAGTGCAATAACATGAACTGTGCCTCTTGCATTACTGAAATGCTTCTCTCCTTAATACTTTTGTTGTGGAATTCTGTATGATTTATTACTGTGCAGCTGAGCTAATTTCAGTATTGCATGTCTGAACATTTTGGCCTCGTTTGGGCTACTCATAAGTCTCTGAATGAAATTCGGTTTGATTAGATAGCTGTCTTTGGCTGAACAGGTGAGTTTATCCGAATCATGAAAGCACCCGCTACTAATTTACCAGATTGCAATCTGAATAGATACTTTATTATTGCTGTACTGAGTGCTTTTAAATGAATAATTCTGAAAAATTATTGGAATACTTGTAACTGATTAGGTTCTTTGCTTCACAATTTTTTGCGTTTTGTTGTTTGGTTGTTTTTTTAAGAGAGGCCATGACTGATACCAAGATCATGGAGTGGCAGAGTGAGCTTAACCAGAAAAATGGAGTTGATATAATTTCCCTAAAGAAGCTTAACAGAGAAGTGGCAGCATCAAAATGAGAATTTCCCGTGTTCCAGTTCAATCCCTTTTCAGTGCTGTAGCTGTTGTTTTCAGTGGTGTATMTGCCCCTGTTATAGTTGAGCTTTATGTTAAAGTTGAAGAGTAGTAAACTTTCTATAGAGTGTTTAGTCTTTTATTGGGAACTTTAATATTGTTCATTTTTTATGAAGTATTGTTGAATGTCTCAGATATAAACTACTGACGATAACAGTATATTACACCTGACTAATGGAAGATCTTTTCATCTATAAAGGTCATGGTGTTTTCTTTTTTTGTTAAATAAAGCCTCATGTCCAGCTCTAACAACAGTGTAGCTGATATGTTCTTACTTTATCATAGAACAATTGCATTACAAAATCGGAAAATATTCAGTTGCTTTCCCTTTCAGCACTGGACTGCACTCAAAAACCAGAGAGCAAAATGCTTCTGAGCAAACCAACATTCAGTGCCGAGGATAAAATGTGACATTAAAGATTTCTCCTTATAAGTATAGATACAATGTAGTTTCTAATATATCTTAGGCTATTTTGGCAAACCTTTGGGTGTAAACTGTACACTATTGATTCAATTGAGAACACAGAGGGAAATAGGCCTCCCTATGACCAGTCCTTGGTCTATGTTGGTCTTTCACTTAAAAAGAGCAATACCAAGGACCGTGTTTTAAAGAATGACATAACATATAAGGAGAAGGAGCTATACTTTATCTACCCCTTCTGTTTATTAAGATGGAATTTCCCCTTCTGTTTGTCAAGAGGGAATTTCCTCTCTCTTAGTAGTTTACAGGGTGACTAAAGAGCAAGTTCCTTGCAATGCTGTTTTTTATGTTGAATTCAGTAATTCTTTCACAAAAACTCGTATTAGAACTCTGATGCTCTAAGTGTATTAGACTTTATATCATACATTAAAGATATAAAGAGTTAAGTATAATATTAAAAGGAAAGCAAAATGTCATCCAAAAAGAGCTTACCAATAGTGGATCATGTCAACCTTTCTCGGAGGGGGGGGGGAACACAAAAAAAACAGAAACCAGCAAAAAAACCCAAAAATCAAACAAACAAAAAACAACTTACTGCATCTTCACACAACGAATGTAGCACTTCGCTTCTACCCAAACTTCTGTAAATTATTCAGATGTGCCACACAGAAAACTATTAATTGATCTAAAGAATATATGATTTAAGGAAGAATTGTAAGGTAGGTAGGGAGCTAAGAAAAAAGAAGATGACACAGGGGACTGTTGAAAAGAAAAGCAACAGGCTGGAGAGTGGATGCTAGCTGAGTTCCTCAAGGAACCGGTTTTGGTTTCATTAATTTTTTCACATAGATATTAAAAGCATCCTGAGGAAAGTCAATGGTGTCATAAAGCTGGAAGCAGTGTCAGTATCAGAGAGAATTGAGACTATATATGCAGAACATGCCAGACAACCCTGAAGACTCATGCAAAATGCTAGATCATGCACTTGGCAGAATTTTATGTTACCTCCTGTATGCTGAATATAAATGAGAAAGAGGAGGATCTGTTAATGACAAGATGTAGCTATGAAATACGATGTAGCTATGAAAAAGGCAAATGCAGAATAATCTCTAGGATGATACCAGGAAGCTTTTAAGGCATCTTTATGGTGGGAGAACTGTTCCTTTCTATGATTACAGATAGAAAAATGTTAATGATAATTTTAAAGAACTTTGTGAGACTTCACCTGAATTACTGTTTTTCTGTTCTGGTTACACATACTTAAGAATAAAGAACTCCATCTGAAACATGTACTTATGGTCTACTTGTGGTCTACTGTTTGACCAGAGGTGAAAACATCTACAAACAAACTAATAAAGCCTGACCTATTTGATTATTTAAAGAAAATAATAAAGTGTGCTATCTTGCTGTTATTTACAGAAGATGCTATGCAAATCAAGGAAGAATTCAAGTTGCTGGTGCAACAGTAAGTGGAAATAAGTATGGATATATTTTAAGGTAGAAACTAGAAGGAGATTCATATCCGTCACAGCAATTGACCAACCCATGTCTCTTAAGCTGCATGCCAGTAACAAGCAGTTCAAGTGCAGCTTTCTGCTGGAGCTATAACATATGACCTACTACAAGGCTATTCTGGTGTTATGGCTGCTTAATACTCCAAATCCCTAATTGCCCATTCCAGTAAGACAGCAGCAACCAATGGGTCCCGCACTGCAATGATCTTACTGTGTTCCCAACCAAGCTCCAACTCGCTAATCAGAGAAGTTTTTCTCTGGCCTTTAAACAGGCTTGGAATATCTCCTCCCCAAAGGTTTCTGAGGTATGTGGGGCAGGAGAGCTATGATAAAGCTACACAGTCTTAAAACCAGGAAGTCTTATGTCCTTTGGGATCTAATGTAGTGAACTGAAATATATAAATGTTATCTGGTACTGAGCTAAGTTGTATATGTGGTTTGCTGTTCCTGAGCAGCGTAACTGACTGCAAGCGTGACTGAAACTAATTAACAGGCTAATTAAAAAAATAGGAAAAAAATATTTGGGGGTCTGGCTTGTATCAGTCATAGAAATGCTACCATGTGACGATGATGCACATGCAGACAGGGAAACTTCCAATCTGCTGTTGGAAGTTAAGTGGAGTAATGCCTAAACCAATCTATACTAATGTGAATAAGAGCTGGAGTATTAAACCAGGCTTTAGTATTTGAATAAAGTAATAAACCAATTCATAAGGAATTGATAACAACATGTGAAGAGGACTTCTTTGCAATTTCCTTATCTGGACTACTGAGTAACTTCACCTTTCTGTATATTATCTGCTGTCCATATATTCATTATCTGTGCTTTGTTGCTTCCTATTTCTTATTCTATTAATAACCAAGCTAAATGACAGCTCTGGTGTACAATCAAATCCGTTGCTGAAAGTACATGATTTAAAGCCCTTGTTCATGCAAGAAACCTTCTGCAGAAGGCTGGACACCCAACCTTTGAATGGTTAAACATAACTCTGATCCTGATTGACTGTCAGGGATGTTTACATTCTGGAAATAGCAAAGAAAACAATGAAAGAGAAAAGGAGATAGAGAGAAATACCATTTAAGCCAGTGTGATAGCTTTTTAAAACAATATATATTTTTACTTTTCATTTTTCCAATATAGTCTAGCATTTAACCATTTTTTTTTATTTTTCCTGGGTGCAATGGAGCCCTGCATTATATTGTTATCCTCTAAGCTTCAGAAGAAGGAAAAGAGCAAAGTAATGAATATCTGCCAGCAGCTACACTTACTTTTAATAAGCAACCCAAAACCTATGAAAATAGTAAAAAGCCTTATAAAACAAACAAACAAATAAACAGAAATCCATTATTTTAAATTATTCTGGTTTGAGCTATTCTACATCACATTAAAGAGAGGCCTATACAGTCCTGATCTCACTACCCTGTAGACCACTGAATGTAGCCCATGATAACTTTTTACACATTTTGAAGAATTACACTTCCCCACCCAGAGCTTAAAGGGTTTAAACTCCTTCATCCATTGTAAGTTCTGCCCACTCTTCAGGTTCATCTTACTAACCTTTTACAGTAATCTGGCCTGATAGCCTCACCCACAGCCAATCCTCTCTGCAAAGTTAATCAAAAGCCGTTATTTATTGGAGGACCATACCTACCACATGTTATAGGAAGGTGGTGGTGGCCAGATAGAATTAACAACAAAGCTAGACCTTCTGTCCCTACTATTTTCTAGTAGTTACACCTGTGGGGAGAGGAACCCAAGGAATACAGGATACGATCTGATATATGAGCAGACTCTTACAGCAAGCTGGCATTTCAGTAATGAGGCAGGGACAGTCACTGTAACGACGTAGCCCAGCAAAATCTTGGCTAGCCTGAATACTGCTAATCACTGTAAGGTTTGTTGCCTTGTAACAGCAAGGCAACACACATCCTAGACAAATTTCTAATGCCTACAAACCAATAATGAAGGAAAAAAAGAAGTAGGGAATATAGTTTTCTTACAGTTATAAAAGCTGCCCTTTATTTTTTGCCAAACTGTCAAATGTGGCAAATTTACCTTAAAGTAAATGTCTTTAATACCTGCACAAACTGCAATAAATACAAGAGAGATGTCACTGGAGAAGGAGGAAAAGCACATTTGCCAACTATTTCATTTTCTCCCCATCCACTCTTCATAAGTGAAAAAAGCTAATATCTTGAAAGCTTATGAGCTGAATGTCTGTATCCCATCATGAATGTTGTTATTGATTCTGCTCAGTAGCAAAGTGAGTGAAGCAAAGCAAGGATTTGAATGTAAAACAGGTGAAATAGCTTTTGACATCTACTTCACAGTTTATTTTACACTGCTTCAAAAGTAGCTGGCTCTCCAATGCCATTAGTGCTGTTTAGATGAATGGGCATTGCAACAGCAGATGGAATTCTCTGATGACAAATACAAGGTAATGAATACGGGAAGGAATAATTTGAACTGCTTACACACATTACTAGGTTGTAAATTAACTCTAAGCAACTGCTCAGGAAAAAAAAATGGGGATCACAGTGGAAATTTCTGGCCAATATACTGTAGGTGCTAAAAAAGGAAGTAAGATGTTGATATATATCAGAAATGAAATTGAAAATAATTTAGCTACTAGCTTATGGGTTTGTATTGTTCTTAGGCACCACGGTATTTGTGAATCTTCCATGCAATGTTATTAATATTGAGAAATATCTGTGGAATAAAATGTAGTTTCTAATATTTTATTATGTGCCTGGGCTTCAGGTGTTTCTGTGTATTCGTGTTAGTGCTTATTCACATGTGCATTATACCTCTCTCGCAGTTATTTTACAACGAAATAAGGGATAGAAATATCACTCTTCTATCAATCTTTGGTTAATATGCCGTATGCTGTGATGATACTATATAAATCGGGCATACACCTCAGTTTTATTTGACTGGTACGTGTTTATACAAGAAAGAAATAGTTCTCCTAGGCAGCAAGCCTGTTGCAGGAGACAACCTGATTACCTACATTGTACCTGAAGCAATTAAATAATAGAATACTGGTAGATTTAGGGCAGCGTGCACTATCAAGATACATTAGACTTAAAAATGCAAAAATGGAACGATCAGTTCACTTTTATTTATAACTTGCATCACTTTCTTTTTCTTGCTATTCCTCCACATAAAAGAATTACTCATTTTATGCTTTGGCTGTGTTTATGTTTCTGAAAGTTTCTTGCCAATTGAATCCCATTGACTTTAACGACATTTCTTCCAGCGTGTGGAAGTGTAACTTGCATCAACACCAATTCTTATTAAATTCAACTGACACTATTATTCTTAATTAAAGACAGAAAGGGAAACTCCAGTAGTACTATTTTATAATGGACAATGCTATTCTGAAATAAATGAATCTGAATGTTCACTGGAATTGCCCTTTTTGACTGATGTAGGTGGATAAAATTTGATGATAATGAGAGATCTACATTTTCAAAAGGTAAAGCTGATGTGGTTTCCATTTTTATTCAGGAAATTTCTTTGACTCCTTTGACTAATTTTCTATAATATACTACTGGTTTACATTATTTACAAGTGAAACATATTTACAAGGATAATAAAATAATTAAATATTGGTTGAAATAAGTGTTTTATTTGAACCCAAAACAAAGTTCCAGGAAAAATTATTCTTAGGTAATTTTGACCTGGGGGTGAGGAAGAAGGGTACTCTAAGCTGGAACAGCACCAAAAGCCACCAGGAAAAGGATTTTTTATTCTCCCTCCAGGTTTCTTCATAAGTTATGTGTACAAAATGCTGAAAGATGTAAATTACACATTGGTTATTTGTTGTGACTTTAAGGACAAAAGGGAACTAAATGTCCATAATTTGTCAAGAGAGGGAGCCGAAAAAAGACTTAGATGGGAGTGCATACTGCAGATATAGTATGTATTACAGAATACAGTATTTTGCACATTTGGGAAATATCCAGTGACATATTTGTTGACAGATGTATCCATTTTAAGAAAGACTTGAGTTTTCTTGAGCTGCCTTAAATCATCAGTGTAGGAAAATAGTCTCTATGGAGATATTCCTGTTACAGATCCTCTACCTCCCCTCCCTCTTTCTCCTTACTTTAAATAACACGATTTAGGTTTCTTTGTGTTTAATAAAAAGAAGAAAGAGAAGATGAATTAAATGAGGATAACTCAATATCAATGTAGGAATGAAAGGGACCTTCTGTGTTATCAAGTCCAGTTCCTGGTTATACAATTATGTTCATAATGGTAAATAAAATATGCCCATAACTGTTCTGTGTTGCTGAGGCCACCTTACAAGGAATCATTCATGCTTATTTCGTGCTTTTTCTTACTCTCCAAAGTAGACCATGTATTAGGAATAGACCCCAGTTGATGCAAACTCTCTGACTGTCCTGGGAATTATTTGGGAGAGTGCTAGAAGCTCTGGGCCAAAACTGTGCCAGGGATCAGTTTTATAGAGCAGACAGCTGAGTTCCCATGCTCAAGAGGGTTTCTTGGTATTGTGTCAGTCAATAGTGTAGGTGTAACTGATACCTTTATAAATTGGTTTAACCGTATTAAAACTACTAATTTTTTGCTCTTCTTATGTCTATTGTGAGGCTGTTCTAGAAGTTTTCTTCTTTAGTGAATAAAAATCTTTGTCTAATTTCCATTATAAATTTATTCATATCTAGATTATATCCCTTTGTTCTTGATAACAATTCTATACAATAGTAAACTAGATTATAATCTGTTTTATCAAACTCCTGATTTATGTAAAGTGAAAGGAAAATCACCAAGACAACAAATTCAGGATCAAGTTGTTCTGCATTGAATATTTGACTAAGGCTGCTGCCAACATTTGCTGTAAATCAACTTAGTAATAGTTAATGGGATGCTTTGTATCATTATGATCAAGCAGAGTACATTATTGAACCCTGTGGTTTTTGTCTGAGCTTGTGGACCCTAAAGACATAATGAAGAATGATGAAGTTATGTTAACTATTTACTAAAGAAATCTATTTAGCAAATCTGTTCATGCAATAGTTTCACAATAAATTATCATTCTCTTTTATTTTGAATGGCTTTGGACTCAAAATTATTGATCATGTGTATATATAGTATTTATAAGGATTTCAAAGTGATAGAACCAAGTGACTGATTCTTAGTCTGAGTGTGCATTGCTCATTTGAATATCCCAGCTAACACCAGTGGGATGTTGACGTGATTAAACGCCACTCAGTATGTAGAATCTTGCCCAATGCAACTTTGCCAGAAATTCACTACAGTCAATTTAAAATGGTATGAAAAATGCATAAACCCTCAACCTGAAAATAAACTGTTAATCCAAAGTGATCATATTTTGGTGAAATAGCTTTTCCTCCCTGATATATTGTATGATCATTCATATATCGGCATCTGCTGAAAACACACTGTTTTGGTATGTGTTCTGGCTGTTCCATCTTCTGTAATATGAAGAAAACCTGAATATTCACACATATTCATACACATATATAGCCTTACCTTTGCTTCTGGGTTAAGTTGAGAAAATTCAGTGCAGGAGACATTGAAACTTAACCAGAAGCTACGCTGCTGTGAGTAGGAATCATGGCTCAAAAGGTGCTACCCTCATAACCACAGCAACCAAATCTTCACACCTAAGGAAACAATTCCAATTGTCATTTCATGCACGCAAGTATAGACTTTACACCGCAATAGTCATGACATTTTGATGTAAGCAAAAAAAGCTATATCTTAAAATTTGGTTTTCTTATCCAAAGGAAGCTCTTTCAATTTTACTTCAATTTTGTCATTTTACTTCATTATACAGATGTAAAAAGAGGACAGATAATGAAAGAGAAACTTGTTCAAAGAGCTGGAATTCCAAAAGTCCCTACCAACTGAAGGAAAAGACTGAGACAGTAAAGCTAACTGGGTACCTTACAGTGCAATATAATAAGGTCAAGAGAGTGGATACTCAGATTCTTGTTTCCCTGCATGCCAATGGTTCATGTTCCCATTATTCCTATAGCTTCTGATTATTTTTTCTGCTTGCTTTCCCTCTGTATCTCTCTCCTGCTGTGCTACATTAGAAAACTGAAGTGCATGCCGAGTTCTCACAAGGCCCTCACCCTCTAGTTTTCGCCTCAAACAAAAAAAAGAACAAAAGTGCTTTTCATAGGGATGTGGGAATCATGGTAGCTCCAGCTGAATATTTTTTTATTATTATTATTTTAGGGGCTGCTAAAAAACTGTGTATTTTATTTCATAGAAAAGGCAAAATTAAACGTCTTATTACTCTTGATATTTTAAGAGTTCTCATGATTTTGTGAACAAAAAAAAAAAAAAGTTCCAAAAGGATTATCTACCTTTTCTTAGCATCTGAAGAAATTTCCGTTTTATCACTATGTAGTTTTTCTGGTTTAAAAAAAAAATTATTTTATGAGGTATAGTTATTAGCTAAGTTTAGCACAGTTTCTGCAACTAACGCATGACATTTCACAGGCAGACAGGTAGAAGGTTTCTGAAATTTCTTGGAGATTTTGCAAAAGCTACTGTAACAATTGAAAGCTGCAAAAATGTTACTGCATGAAAATTATCCTTCTAATTTACTACCCTTTAAAACTACAAACTGAATGTAGATGCGTCAAACACTAACACACTGGCCTTTTTGAGAGCTATTCCTTCCCAACAGTTTGGATGATAGCAGGTATTACGAGGGGTTAATTTGGTTTAGTAAGAGATGTAGACCGTAAAAGTCATGAGTCACCTTATAATGTGCCTATAAAGGAACTTCACATTCTGGTGGAAACTATCTAAACTGTGCCCATAGAACCTGGAGTGCTGACCCTGTACCAGCCTTTAGCACTTTGACACAAAGTAGGATTCATTTGATGAAATTTACTGTTCTGAACTGATCAGCCCATGATCTTTATAGTCTGTGCAGATCTAGTCAATATACTCAGTGCAGTCCTGGGTGCAATTCATCTCCTAGGTAAACATCTGTCTGAAATAGGTCAGATGAATCACATCCTTAAGGCATCTATTTCTCTCCTTTGACTATTAAGAGAGATTTAGGTCACTGGCTGTGATGTTAACATCTGCATTGTGGGTGTTGAAAGGCAGGTGAGACAAAATCCAGCCAATGTTTTCTGAATAAATTAACTTACCAGTCTGTTTTCCTTTTTTTGCGCTTAAAAAAGCTGTCGAGATAAATGTTTACCAACTGTCAGAGGACTGTTACTCTTTGATTGCCACAAAACTGCTATTTGTCTGGCTTCCGGAGAATAAGGACAATTCTTTTTACAGTAGACATCCCTCAGACATGCTAGGTAGCAATTCATGCTTGACCTTACTTTAGGTCAGTTCTGATTATCAGTGTATTTTATGGGTATGATGAACTGAATGTTCGTGATAGTAGATTTGATGTACTCAAGCAATTGAGTGATATGATAAAACCGATCAAGATTCAAGCCCAGAGAGAAGCTTGCTTCTCAGGTGCTCTTGCCCTTGAAGAGAAAATATGTGCTGTATAAGAACCAAAAGTTAAAAATAATCTGAGTGACCAGTGAATAACCTGATTTTCAGGGCTCCTGAGCACAAAATTCTTTGATTCTATAAGGGAAAAATAGAGAAAACCAAATTAAGATGTTTTTAAAAGTCTGTAAAATATGTTTCCACAGACAGTAAAATGTCATAATCATATAGCTATTGGCTGACATGATTACAAAACACAGTCAAGATTATTTGCCTACTTTAATTATATAGTTCCCACATGAGTTCTTTTACATAAAAACTTAATTCTCCACTTCATCTACTCTGTTACTCCTCTCTAGATATCTCTTTTGAGAGATCTTTATCGTAACATTTTTCAGAGACAAACTATTTTCAGTTTCTATACTGAATAGTGGTTAGTTAATCTCTTTGAAGCAGAGAGGAAGTTCTTCTGGGAAATTGGAATGAACAGAGGATAATGGCTCTCCCGACCAGACCTGGGCGTTATGGTTTGTAACCTGCACTGTTAGTTTTGTTTATTAACGCTACTGATTCAATGTAGATGCAAAGGATGGCGTAGATATACTTACGAAAAGAATCACAAATATCATACTATTACCCTGGGTCCTTCATGAGTTTACTATGCCTCTCCTGAAAACCCTCCTATGCTTTAATATATTTAAAAGATATTTCAGATATATAATCTTGAAACACTAAAAACGTACAGAAATGTGGTTGTAAAAATAGACTGAGTTTGGATAACAAAAAAGGCATGTGAAATATTTTTCAAGTAATTTGTGATTTTCAGACTTCATCTTTCCTACCCCTGCTCCATTTCATTTTGATCCACTCCCATCCTTCTCCTACTCTTTGTCCACATTTTTTGTCCCTCTCACTTTTATTCTCTATCACTCTCTCGCTGAGGTCTTACTCATTGAATTTCTAACACAGAGTGAATTTTAGGGCATCTTACAAATCCCTCATGGTGTTTTTTATCAGTGAAAATCTGACAGACCATTAATGACAGCAACACACAGCAGGCACCACCAGAATTAAGGAAACATTTCAAAAATGTAAATTACAAGTGATGATATTCAAAGCCTCTAAAATGAAAATTAATTAGACACATCAGAGAGATGTGCGTGTGTGTTGTGAGGGAAGGATGTTTGTTTCTCTTCAAGCCATTTTGTTTTTGTGAAACCAGGGGCTGGTTTTTGGCTCCTGCCTCCTCACTTTGTGCAGTGGGGTCAGTAACTCTGATTTACGATGTGCCTTCACTCAGTAGAAACACTCACTGTGGTAGGGTGGTCTGATCCAGATCATTTATTCCAGTTTTAACATGCCTAAATGCGATTCTTATTTTACTTCAACTGAGTTTCCCTCAGATTTCTTTGCCATAAGCACTTGGCTGTCTTTTGAACTTAAATTAAAGCTCAACTAACTGTTTTATATGAAAAAACTCATAAAACACATAATTACTATAATGAAGATGCATTGCTGCCCTTTGGGATTTACATCAACAATTTTGTCCAATTTGTTTAGGCATATAGTGCTGAAATGACAGTGTACCCCTCAAGAGAAATAGCTGGAGATAAGATGATCCTTACATGTAAGAGATGAAAAGAAATAGGAGGATAGCTAATTATCTATACACACACAGTCTGGGGCTTGGTACCCTTCAAAGGGAGGAGTTTCTCTTGGTTCCACCTGATAGCACCATGCCTCTACGGTGTATGTTATTAATACTAATGCACCAATTTTTTTTTTTCAACATCTTTCATTCAAGAATCTCAAAAATCATTGTTACCATTAAAAAGTAATCTTCAAAGAATCCTCAGTGTGCAGTTGAAATTAGAGATAGTCACCCAGGAATATACAGTGGCCAGGTCTTCCTCTGGCCCTCTGTTAGGATGTCATACTTTCAGTGCAAAATACAAACCAAAGAGGAAGAATTATGTCTGGTTTATCAAAACTCAGAATGGGTCTTAGAGGCTCTTGGTGTTGCTGAGACTTGCCATTGACTCCCATGTCTGGGAGGAAAAAATAATTTGTGAGATTTTTTTATGTTTCAGGATTTATCTTTATTCAGCTCAAACATGTCTTCATCTGTCTCTCTTCTCTTTCCTAACTCCCATGCCTGAAAAGCTAGAGACAGAGGACAGAAGAGGGAGACGGAGGTGAGAGAAAGATGGGGGAGTAAGATAAAGGCTAGTAGATGAGATTAAGACAGCCAGATAGCATTACCTTGATTACTCCTAGGACATGTGAATGACCCAGCTACAAAATTCTTGTTGTTTTTGCCATACTGGCAAAACAAAAAAATGAACAAAGCCAAGTTTCAGTGCTACTTATCAATTTTCTATATTAAAATTCATCTTGTTTGTTCCCTGCAAATGACTGCACTCTTCTATACACTGCTTTGGTTTGCCAGTTGTTGCTAAAGCTGGCCATTCTTTTTCTTCTTGCAAATATCCATGGAGCAAGTTGTCTTGTATCTACTGGATTACTTGCTCACAGCATCAAAGAAGGAATACTTGGGCTGTTATTGTGAGAGTAAAATAAAGACATTGCCTAAGACCTTGTAAAATTAGGTATGTTCCAGCTTGGTTGACATCTGAGCCTACAAGAGATAGTTGCTCAGAACACCTAGCCAGGAAGAGTTTGAATGTCACCCTTCTGCTAAGAAGTCTTGATAAAAATAGAAGAAGTCAAGCAGAGGAAGAAGGTTGCCCAGAGAGGCTGCTCAGTCTCCATCCATGAGTGTTTTTGAGGCCCGGAGTAATCCGCTCTGATCTCATGGCAGATCCTGCTTTGAGCAGTGGATTGGACTAGAGACCACCTGAGGTCCCTCCATACCTGAGTTATCCACTCATCCTAGGCATGATCCTAGAAGTCACTGGTTTGAGAGCTGCTATACTCTCCTTTTGCAGATTCCTGTGCAGCATACGGCATAGCAGAGAGATGAGGGACACCAGCTGGGGCAGTACCAAAGGAGGCTGTACACAGAACAAACACAAATATTCCACAAACTGCATATGGAAAATAAAGGAGGGAGAGGAGCTAACGGAGCAGAGAAGCACATTAGTAATCCCCTTGCCAACAGAGTCCTCCAACACTTCCTCTGAAGGGCAAGGGTTCAGGAGATAATACTGCATTTTGATACAAACTGGAATCATCAAAGTTGGGTTCTTTTCAGACTCAAGCAACAAAATGAATCCTTCCTTTCCTGCCTAGCACATCTGAGAAAGATCCAGCTTCCAGAAACATCCGTTCACACCTGACTAGTCCACGGAGGCAAGCTGGTAGTAAATGAAGACAGAACTTTACTCATTCTGTGAGCATGAGAGAATTGCAGACAGTGGTGTTGCAACAAGGATACTACTGTCCCCTTTCAAATTTAAACCCAGATTCCTCACATATTTTCCACATTCTATTTATATTTACATGCATGAAAATATAATTTTTCCACTGTATGGAACGTTTTCCTTTTGACCTTTGGTTGGAAATACAAGCTGTGCTGGTGAAATCCTAGCCAGCAGGAATCCTCAGCTCTCTGTGATCGGTGGGCAGTGTCATTACCAGGTAAACCACAGGGAAACCTCCTGCCAGCAGCTGTCCAGGGTATTACTCTGCCATGCTTTAGACCTCTAGCAGTCATTTACATACAGCACACAGTGGGCTGGAGCCCACTCTTGCCTCACCAAAGTAAATCCAACATAGCTGCTCAGAAGCAAACCTGCATACAAATACAGGACCCAGAAAAGCGGTAACTGTAAGAACAGAATACCCTTTCCTGACATTAAAAGTCTTCATGCACCTCATTTTATGCATATATCTCAAAAGGGTTTAAGTGGGTTGAGAGCAGTGCAGCGTGCTTGAGCTGTCTCCTTTGGCTTTATCAAACAAGACATTAAGTCATTTTCATGAGAAATAGGGAAACTGAGGCAGATATTGGTAAACACAGCAAGTTAATGGCTTAACTGGCTGACTGCAAACAATTAGGAATTAATTTGTAACTATATATACAGGCTATCTACATCTGGATATCACTTGATCCATTTTCTTATATATTGTGCCTTTATTGTCTAACATTTGGGGAGTTTATCGTTATAAAACAGAAGTTCTTTAGGCAGAGACTGTGGTTTTCTTTTAAAAAAATCTCTTGCCATCAGTGGCTACATCCTTGCATTTAATTTTTCCATATGGGGTTGTGATAAATAACCTCTTTTCATGCTTGAAGAGTTATTATATCCAATAGTTACATTGTTTAACTGTAATAACCAAGGCTGAGAAAATAAGTCATAAATAGCCAATCATTTATCAATGCATTTTTCTTCTTGTAGTATTTGTGAATTGCCAATGATATTTTCATGGACATACTAACCTATTGGAAATTAGCCATCAAAGGAATTCTGCAATTATTTCTTGGTCTTGGTAATTTCAGGAGTAAGGTTGAAGTATCCTTTGCAACTATCAGTGGATTTGTTTTCTCATCTTTTCTTCTGCTAAACGGTGTTTAGAGTTTTTATGCAAGAAACATCTACTGTAATGAGAAAAATGTTCCACATCAAAAAGCAAAGTCCAAATACTTCATGCAAAAATCAGTTCTTTGTCTTACAATTAAAAGATTTATTTTCCACTTTTCAATAACAATTTTTTACTTTTGTGTAAATTTTCTGCAGAAAATTAAATTCTGACTAGTTATGATCATTGTGGTAGATATTAACTATTCAGGTGTTGCTTAGGTACATTTGACAGGCCACATGAAAACACTGTCTACATACTCAAGTAATAACTACCTTCCAAAGGGAAAACTAACATTTATTCCTTTCACGTTGTCTTCTTAGGTAGAATTTTTTTATTATTAATCTAACACGTTACTGTTTCAAGATGCTCCAACCAAAAAATGATTTCTTTAAAGCAGGCACAAAACCACTACAACAAATTAACTTGTCCACTGGGACAAGAGAGACAATATTGTTTGAAAATGTTTGTCTAGCATGGGAGTGGAAACTCCAGCAAGGTGGAGAGAAGGCCACTTTCTTTTATGAAGTCCATATATCCAGAAGCACCATAACGTATCTCTTGTCTTAGCTGGGACTTCTGAGTAAAACTGCATGTGAGGTAGGAGCTAAGAATAATACAAAGAAGAGAGGAACTTTTGTAATGGAAACATCCTTTTTCTTCCTGTCACTTCCCAGTGTTGGCAAATATGTGAATTACCTTATAGGACTAATTGTAACCCATGAAGTAAAAAAGGAAGGAAAATGCTCTTGTATTTGTATGAGGAAGGAAAGTCTATTTACAGCACCGCTGAATAATCATGGTTGCCATGCTACAACAGTTTGTTGACTAAAATAAGCATATAAAAAAGTGACTCCGTTATCAATGATCATTGATCCATCCTACAAGCAAAAATCAGCTGCTAAGCCTAATAATCTCCCGTGGCATTGTTCAGTGAAAAAAATGAAAGCAGCAGCCACACTGCTGAGTCAATATTTACGACTCAGTGGGATTTATTTCCACCAGAGGTACAAATGTGCCGTGTGTAAGCGGTCTGGGGGCTCTGCTGTGGTGCCCCAGCCAGCCCCGCGCTGCAAGCAAGCAGCCACCCGGCACGGCAGGTGCCTCGTGCCCTGTAGGGAATGACAAGGTGCCGAGCGTCTCGTAGAGCCACGTGTCTCACGGACAGTTGTGAATGGTGGTAAAAGGAAATAGCTTTGTTCTAGGAAACAGAATAACTCATGTTTCTACTGTTCCGCTTGCAAGGCAGAAATACTTCTCAGCTGATGTAATGAAGTGCGTTTGAATGCGTTGCCCTGGCAGACGTTTTAACTCTTTCCAAAGCTCTTATTACTTTGATACACTGTGGTGGAACATAAGCTTCAAAGTTCCGTAATAGTGTTTCACCTTTTGTTTGAAACTGCATTTACTAATCTGTTTTACGTATTTATGGAATAATCTAAATCTAGTCAATAGAACTACTGCGTGAAATGTTGTCACTCTGCGCATGAGCAACACAGCTTGTACAAGCAACTCAGAATTCCACACATTTTCTTGTGCATGAAGATTGGCAGGACCTGGCAGAATTGACGTATTTCTGCTAATAGGACTGAAGTAACAGCAAGGCTTTGGGGTCATTTGGTGGTAGTTTTATAAAAGAAGAAAGCCCGTATTCTGCCAGAAATATGTCCATAAACCATGATCAAAAACACATTATGAAGCTGCAACTTCAAAGTAAGGACAACTGTCTTTTTAAGACATTGAAAGATTGAGGACTGGTCTTTTGTAATATGAATGATAGTTGTTGAGAAAGCAAGGATGAGATGTACACAATGAGAGTGCTGAATGAAGCTTGGAGGTAGCACCAGAAGCTAAGCTGTGGTCCCTAATTCTAGTGGAACTGTAGCTGTTCATAAAAACCTGAATTTTACCACCTCATGGTTGAGGAACTGGGATCTAATTAAGGCTGGGATTTTTCTAGCGACGTAAAGAGGGAAAGAGCAGAGCACGATCCAAGGAACAGACAGGGGGCTGCAGACAGCTGTGTGTGTTATTGCAGCTGACACCAGACTCAGGAGTGACAGGAATTGCTGTTTTGGAGATCTGTCATATCTTTCAAGCATATGTTTTTAGGCAGAGGAGCATAAACACTGTCTTGAAGTATGATCACTGCTACAATTGCATGTCCAAACTTTGCATGCATCAAACCTGTCTAGACCACAGGTAAAAGCCTAAGTGCTAACAAGTCATTTGCCCCATCTCCATTCTCTCCACTAAAATTCTGACAAATCTCCTTGATGCACTTTCAAGGTAGAACTATCAAATGCATGCAAATATTTTTAAGCCCTTTTACTTACTGCCTGTGTTGCTGTTGCCTGCAGAGAGGGTGGAGGTGGTGCGCAGTGCTATTTGCAAGCACTTGTGCTCTGCCTATTAGAAATGGAGTAGCAATGGCTTCTGCTTGTCTGTCTGTTGCACTAATTCAGTGTGACCAAGACTTAGAGTTAATGTCGGGCTCCTTCTAGCAGCCACAGAGTGTCAGGACTGCTGGCTCAATAGTCTCAGAAGACCCAGGTTAAAATCAAGAACTACAGAGTTTTTTTAGAGTTTAAGCCATTTTGATAGTGCCTAAGTAGAGTTGTCTCCTTAAACAGTCGGAGATGCTAATTTTCTGCAGTTAGTAAAGGTGCTGACCTCAGGCATCAACACGTAGCAAAACACTGAGGTTAAACAAAGCAACACCAGCACAGAATGCTTGTGGGTTTTGATGTTTAGGCCTTTTACATATTGACAATGAGTGTAATTCCTTTGTATCTGAGTCCGTTCTCATTTATTTTCTTCACTGAGCTATAAGCATCCACTGACACCTTGGAAAGCAGTAGTTCTTAACATCTTTGGGAAATTGTCAACTAACAGTGAAATTTAAAATTATCTGTTTCTTGGCCAAAGGCATAACTGGAGGTTGGTTTTGCTGGGGAGAAGGAACCTTATAATTTCCCCTAGCACAAAGTACACTTCAGTAAAACATTGTTCCAGGGAGATCATCACCCCATTTGCAAGTGGTCATGCTATCCCCCTGACAAATATGGCACAGGATTTTATAAGGGAAAAAAATTAGGGAAAATATTAAATCCATGATCAAACAAAAACTTTTCAGGAAATCCCTACTGAAATTCTTTCAGGAAAACCTACTGCAAAAAAATAGGATAAATGACTCTAAACAATTTTTAAAAGTTATATTTGATAATACCCACTTGTGACTACTCAGTCTGTGGACCAGAGAAAGCGCACAGTAAAACTCCCGACGCATACAGAGACTGAGCATTGGGACATCAGCACCAGCCGGTTTGCTCTGTGGGTCCATTCCTGTTTGACTGCACTACTTGCTAATATAGAAAAGTTTTAGTTCCATTTGAACATCCAGTTTGTGAGCTCTGACAGCTCAGCAGTGTGAACCAAAGCATACTAAGTGGGAATAATAGGAAGGTTTACTTCAAAATCTCAGTCCTGATCCAAGCATAAACACTAACGCAGAGACATCCAATGAAGAAAGATATATGTGTGTGCACTGCCTTTAAAACTTTGTAAAGGCTATTCATATTCACCTGATATTCTTTAAGGCCAAGTAGCTCTCATTTCTAGTAATTATGATGAGGCTATTCAAAAGCAATTTTAGTATTCCTGGCTGGAGGGTTTCTCTGAACTGGAACTTATGAGTCTTTATATAATAACAGGTTAACATATAAGTTAAATTGTCATTTGTAAGGTTAATATGTAAGCGAAGAAGATACACATATCTCTATCCTGCTCAAGTTCCTGCCTCATTTGTGTGTAAAGATCTCTGTTTGCCTGTAGATCAATCTAAGGCAACAACAGCTCTCCACTAGACTGTTCTAGGGATACTACCTCTAGCTGTAGTATTTAAAGGCTACCAACCTTTATGATTATATGGAAAATAATATCAGGTTGTCCTTTGAGCTGCCTATCACATTGACCTGCATCAGTAGAGGCTTTTAGGTGACCCTGGGATCTTGCCTGGTGACACTGAACCTTCGTTCTATTTCCCAAATACCTGAAATTTTGAGCAGCCTGTCTGATACTGAAACAAAACCTTCTCTGCCAGGAGCACCACACCTGGGAAAAAAAACACTTTTGATTTCCGAGATGATAACCAGATGCATAGACTGACTGAATAACTGACTGAATAAAAGCCATACCCATTCTGATTTCCATTATTCGCGCAGCAGGCTGTGGTCTGGAAATGAAGATAAAAAGCTTGGAGCGTTCCTGAGTTGGAATGGGTCCAGTTACACAGAAGATAACTTGGTGTTCAACAGGACTGAGAAATAGCATCATGGCTTTCTGGTTGTTTTTCTCATACATATATATATACATATGTGTGCATGTATGTATTTTAATTTAAGCATCAAACTGAAGAGAGGATGCAATAACACACTAGTTAATGTCCTTTGGCCAGGATGATATATCACTTGAGCCAGAAAACTGTGTTTATACGAAAAGAAAAAAAAATCACCTGTGCTCTGGAAGGAAGAGGGGAGAACTGACTGTCATTAGATGCTCTTAAGGGCACATGCAGTTTTAACTGAAGAGAGGTTGGCCAGAGACTTTCCACTTGCTCTCCTTCAGGAGACCAAGGTGGACCACCCCAAGTGCATGCACACAAATAGAGACATGCCAAGAGCGCAACATGGCAGGGGAAGCTCTCACATATTTTCTGGGAAAGCAGCATGCCTGGGTGGCTCTCTGGAGTGCCTGTACATTTATACATGCAGCACGGGAACAAACAGGGGGAATTAGAGGTCTGTGTGTAGTTGCAAGGCTACAGTCCCGCTGGGATCAGAGCGATGTGGTGGGACAGATCACTCACCTGAGAGCTGCCATGGAGGGATACAGGTTCTTTAGGAAGGACAGGCTGGGAATGTGAGGAGGGGGAAGTCGCCTGTTACATGAAGGAGCAGCTTGGTCTGCTCTGGAGGAGTGCTTGGTCCAGTGCAGGGTTCCCCAGTACAAGAGAGACCTGGACATGCTGGAGTGAGTCCAGCGCAGGGCCGCAAAGATGTTTAAAGGATTTGGAGCACCTCTTGTATGAGGAGAGGCTGAGAGCTGTCACTGTTCAGCCTGGAGAAGGCTCAGGGGGATCTTATCCGTGTGTATAAATACCTGGTGGGAGGGTGTAAAGAAGATGGAGCTGGCCTAATTTCAGTTAAACCTGGAATTCAGTATAATTGTCAAAACCCAACTATAATTCACAATGCATTTTAGAAGAAAATATATATTTTTGGAAGTGTTTCAGGATATTTTCTTTCCTAGTTTAAAAAAAGACAAAAATCTCAGAAAATCCTACCCCTACACAGTTTTGGGTTGTTTTTTTTTTCCTACACCTCTTCAGAACAGGGGAGAGGGGACAGAGAGTGGGGTGGGGAAGAGAGAAAATATGGCAGTGAGAATACGGAATAACGAAAAGGAAAATCAGTGCTTTCTAATCTTTTACCCTCTTGCTCAAAGGGGAAAGAGGGCATACTAAAAACTAAAAGGGGATGATTTTTTTTCACCTTTTAATTTCTAATAGAACTTTTACATGAGGAGGTAAAATGTGTGAGACAGAGGTACTTTTTAACAACAAGATATAGAAAAACTTAAAACTTTCAATTTAGGAATTTTATTTAAAAGTTAGACATTTCTGTAAAAAGAGAACATTTCTACCATAGTGAAAGTCTATTTTAAAACAAAGTCTTTTTTAATGAAGACATTTCAGCAGTCTTTATGACACAGAAAACTTTATCCTTTTGAAATGGTACACACAACAAATGAGCCATTGGATGACCTTAAAAAGAATTTTGAATTTTGTTCCAAGTCAGATTTTGAGGGCTTTGAGTATTATCTTGTTTATGTGAAGCTAAAAGAGATCCTTTAGGGTTGGTCAAAATGTCTTGTTGGTTATTTTGTGAAAAACATACATATCTTATTTCACCTAAAACATCTGAGCAGCAATGATTTAGAAATTATTTAGATTTTAAAAGGGATTTTCAATAATTAATTTCCTGAATCTAAAGAGAAAAACTTGAAGACACACAGGAGATTTAGAAAAACTTACGCGAAGCAATTGAAAAGAAGCAGTAGAGTCAGGGAGCAAACTCAGAGCTAGGGAGGAGGGGGTACATAACTCCGCACAGCATAGCCCATGAGCCCTCAGGGAAGGAACTGGACACTAGCCAAAGAGCAAGGAAACAGCAAATTGCTCACAACTGAGCAAGACTTTAAACATCTCGAAAATATTTTTCATAGTTATTGTTTGTGGCCATTTTTAGACTCCTATAACTCCTCAGGACATCCAAGAGGAGGAAAATAGCTAAAGGAGTGGGTTTCTGCCACACATTGCAACTTTTTTGACATTATAATGGGGTGCTATGATCCCCTAATTTATATGAATCACGGACAGAAGAGACTCGGTTGTGGAGGAAAAGGGCAGGAGAGAAGCTTTTGGGACCCTGGGTATCTCTGAGGTATCATCCTGCTCCTCTGTTTGTCTCTTTAAAACATCTCTCTGCAAACATTAGCAACATTTTTTATGGCTGTGGTTTGGGCAAAGTTTTAATCTCAACCTTATTTTTTTCATAGAAGAATCATCTGTCTGTCCCAGATCACAGAGAGGGAAAAAGCAAACACACACATTTGTAGTTATTTGAGTGAATACTGCACATCTCTGTGGCAGAGATTAACTCTTATTTGTTAATACGCAAATTAAACATGTTCTCAAGTCTAAAGGAAAGAGCTTTATCACAAAATGACCAAGTAGCCACCACGTGTCTTTCTGGGGGACCTCTGCACTCTAGTAATCCCAGAGGTCCATGTGACCTTCTATTACCAAGCTCAGTTTTATGCATTTAAAAAGTGTATTTTCTGTAGAAATATACACATGTGCACTGTTTGCTATTAAAAATGTGCATTCTCTGGTTGCCCTGAGAGGTGGTAGATGCCCCATCCCTGGGAATATTCAAGATCAGGTTGGACGGGGCTCTAAGCAACCTGATCTAGTTGAAGATGTCCCTGCTCATTGCAGGGGGGTTGGACTAGATGACCTTTAAAGGTCCCTTCCAACCAAAACTATTCTATGATTCCATGATTCCCGTGTTTTTTGGTGTCACAATTTTCCATTATCCTAGAACTCCTTAATATCACAATAATATTAACTAGTTAAGAAGGAAAATTCTGAAATTAGAAAATGGTCACCATTAGTTATATTCATTTAGAGAAGTACCTGTCCACAACCTTTCAGTTGTTTTGTAAATATAGATATTTCAGTTCAGTGACTGTCTGGGCACACTGAGTTAACTGAGACCATTCTTGTTTTCCTAATTTAACATGACTGATTAGTCATCATTAATTGTTCTGTGTTAGTAATTTTTGTTTCATTGATTAGGTGACTCAGTGGTATCCAATCATATAATGACATCTTTAGAAAAAGGCTAGAAGGCTGCAATACTAATTAATATGAAATATTACCCAATGTGCGGTACTGCAAGCTAGTACTTTGCTGAAATACAATTGCATGTCCACGGCTATTGGATGGGACATAAAAGACGATTATTTTTACTTTTAACATAGAACTTCTCATGGATTTTTGTAGTAACTGTTCTTATTTTTTTGCTGGCATAGTGGCTTCCTCTGTATACAAAATAAAGCTTAAGTTTCAGTGTTAGAGAACATTGTTACAAAACCTGGGATCTTAAACTGGTTGAGCTTTGGTGTTAGCATAGACCATAGTGAAGCAGCAGCTATGCCACTAATTAAAGGCATATTGATTTTTTTGGCCTAATCTAATCATAGTCTTTATAATAAATCATAAGGTGTTTTGCAATTAGGAAATCCATACTAAATAACAAAAGGACTGTTATCTTTGTAACCTTATTAACTATGGCTTAATGCAGAAGTGTTGTTCATATAGCTGCATGTTATGACTTTTGATTTGTGCCTCATTCAGTGCTTTAGTGGGATATATTACTCTACCAAAAGTCACTTAGAAAGTGTATATCCAATATTCCAGCAATGGGTTTGTTCCCTCAGGAGTTTTCAAAATCCTATTTCTATTTACATGTTTTCCTTCAGTTGCTTGCTGCTACAGGCATTGCTTAAAAAAGTAGCTACTAGAACGAATATCTAATCAGACATCTATCTTAAACTCAAATTTATAGTTCACACATAAAGATATGGAATGTTTGTTTTTGCATGTGGAAGACAGTTTAAAAAATATATATGTCTTGTATACATATATACCTCTATATACCTGTCACTTTCAAAAACTCAGAAAGTAAAAACTGTGTCATTGCTGGGCTTGGACACACGAAGCTACACCTCTGTTATTGACATGGGTAAAACCGAAGACATTGAACAAGAAAAGCGTTTGCTCTCTACCAGTTGTACCTTTCCCTTTCCTAAATGTCTGTTTACATTGGATAATTGTATACATAGAAGCATTATCCATGTATGTTTTTCATGCAAAACATCTATACGCACTAAACTGCATAACTCAGAAGCGAGAAGGTAATGACTTAATAAGAGCTGTTAATACAAATAAGGGGATTAAAAGCCAATTTAGGAGCAATTCATTAAATCAGGATTTATGTTATAGATTAAAAAATTAATTGTGGCATTGAAAAAGAATATCTGAAATTAATATTAGGAAAGGGACCATATGCTAATTTGAATTTGTAATTCTTCTTAAAAAAACATAGAAGAAAGACTAAATAGCTCCAGTTAAGCTTTCAGTTACACAGGTTCAATATATCTGAAGGCAAAACATGTCACTAAGGGAGCCTAATTCTCATTTTCACTTTGTTACTCCAGCACTGTAAAAATGGCCTGATCATGGGTGTAAAATCAATTTGCCAGAGCAAAGTGTAAATTAGAAACAGGATGAAAGTTTCAGTAATGTTATGGTATTGAGATTCTGATACCCTCTACCACATCAGCAAGGAAAGACAATGGTAAAACTGAAACAGCCTTAATACACAGTAATACCATCCTTTCATTCCATTGTGCTTTAGTTCTATAACTTAGACGTATAAAGAGTAGTCTGAGTCCCTTGACAGAAGGTAATATCGCCATTAATACATATGGTAAGGCTGAAATTGTGCCCACTCTTTATCTCTGAATGTTTTGCTCTGGTAGATTAAGTCCTACCTCTAATATTATTGTAATATAGTTTTTTTGTTGATTTAGTTACATACTCAAGGGTGTACTCTCCCTTTGAATGGAGCACATAACTTCCATTAATGGTAGTGGCAGTTGTGTCTGCACGTCAAGAGGGGAATGTTCCCCTCTAGAAATCATATATGAAAATCCCTAAGAGACTAATATTTTCTACAACTGCACCATTACCCTATCAGAGACTAAAAAGTTAGCGTGTACAGTAATTAAGCAAGCACAACAGGCAAATTCAAATTTCGGGAGTCTGGGTTTTATTGTTACAGATGTTCTTCAGAGCAAAGTCTGCTCAGCAGTTCCTTGGGTCATAAATGTTTAATTTTTAATCTATATTTTATCGGTTTTGTGTAATGCAAGCTCCTTGTAAACCAAAAGAATTTTTACAAGTGTTTTTTATGTCCTGGAAGTTTAAAGTAATAGTGGTTGTTTAAGATTTTTCTTTTAAAAAATGTCCTGCACAATAAAAGAGCAGTGATATTTTTAACTCGAAAACTGGATTCATTTGCTTTTGACTAATGCTCTGAATTTGGCAGTGAACAATTAACAGATTTTTTTTTAAAGGGAGTCTAAGGGCTTGATTCCACTAAAACACCTATGTGACCTTAAAAACTTGGCCCATTTGGAAACAATCCTAGGCTCCTAAGTCTCATTGTGAAACTAGATGTATAGGGCTATCAAAAGAAGGTAAGGGTCCACAGCACCCTGAAGGATTGGATCTGGTGAGCAGGCACATCAGATGTACACTTCCCATTTATGTTGCTGTTTGCAGATGGTAGTCTGTTTGCACAGATTGAATTTTCTCCTGTGAAAACCATACAAGTTACTTTGCCAGTGTATTGTTGGATTCACTTTGGGTTACATCATTTATTTGCATTGAAAATATCTATTTAGTAGACTCAGGAACTCAAAACAATAGCTGCTTCAGGAGATATTTATCTTTTGTGACTCAAACAGCTGTCTTCTCATATTTGCACAACGATGTGATGTAGGTTGTTAGTTAACAGGAGCTGATAAAAGGTAAACTGTTTTTTGAAAGACTGGAAATATAATAACATAATGACTGGGGGGGGAACTCCTGGTGATTTAAACATATTTACATTTTATCTTCTGCCATCTGCTGTAGACCAGAAATATGCTCATCCACACATTGATGTGTGCTCCAGTCACTCAACCCACCAGACAGGAAATTAGTGTCTTCGACTTTACAGAGTTAAATATTCCTCTGGCCACTGCCTGACCCAGTACAGCTCTCTTTACGTTAAAAAAAAAAAAAAAAAATCCTTCATTTTGAATCTGTACAGACGTCATCTATCACATTTTGTACAATGCAGTAGGCCTCTAGTCAACAGTGCAACACAAATAATAACTTACAACTCTTTGTTGATTTAGATGACATGGGGGGAGGGGGGAGCAGAGACACAAATATTTATTTATTTCTCAAAGGTGCTATAGAAAACAATCACGATGATAAAGTCCTGAGGAAGCAGTTGAATATTTCAGAAATGCCTGAGTACCTAGTTCACTTTGCTTTTCATGGGATTTAGATATATGACTGATCCTGAATCCAAAATGGGTGCTTCCCTGTGCCTTTATATACCCAAATACCTTTGCATGTCGGTCTCTATATCCCACTAGCTTTCAAAGTGAATTTGACACTTTTGAAAATCATGTCCTGTAAAGCTGCGATTACCTGCAGCTCCACATCCAGAAATAGAATTAATAGTGAAACTTGTTTAGGTTTATCCTTTTGCAGCGGAGTTTGAGGACAATTGGGCTGGGTCGGAGCACACCTGAGGCGGGAGACCACGTGCCTGGAAGCAGGGATTTGTGGTGCAGACCCAGCAGCAGGACCACACACAACCTGGGGCTCCCCACTCCTGGACACGGGGGAGAACAGGGCCACGCTCGACATCACCTGGTGCAACAGCTCTTACAACATCAGGCTTTGCTTTTGACCCAAATAGAGCATAATAGCCCTGGGCTTGTTTGCAGGCAGGGAAGCGAGGGTTCCCACAGCAAGCGTATGTGCCGGGGTAGTCCCCATGGGTAGGAAAGGGAAGGAGGGCCAGGCAGCTCTGCCCGCTGGCAACTCTTGTAGCTTTCAAACTTGTGGCTATGAGACGAGGTGCTTTTCCCTCCAGCCTATGCTGTGATTTCCACGTTATGAAAGGGAGAATGCTGTCAAACACAGAGCGAGCAAAAGTGCACCCTGCTCCCTCATGAAGTGGATTCCAGCTTCAGTGCCCCACCTGTTGCTTTCAATCAAATATATTGTTGGAAACTGAGCTGTAATAACATTTTAATATTCTTCAGTTATTAAAGTTAAACAGAGAGGAATAATCCTCCTAGGTAATCCAAAGCATTAAAAAATGAGAACACCAGTATCAGAAGATTGGCATAAAAATTAAAAGATTTATACGTAATAAGTTTTGGATGACTTTGTGTTCTGATTCTTCCTTGCCATTTCACTGTTTCCAGATTTTTCAAGTGTCATTAAAGCTGGAAGCTCCTGTAAAAAGAAAAAAAAGCAAGAAGAAAAAAAAAAAAAAGAGCTGATTCTGATATGACTCCCTCAGTGCAGTTGCTAGGTCAATAAGCAAAAACCTAAAATTCCAGGAGACTTTGTGGTAAAGTCACAAGGGATAGCAGAAGCGTCACCCATAGTTCCCTTGGAAAAGGATGAATTCTCCACATGGCTGCATCAGCTCGTGCAACTAGGGTCAGGGCCAGTGCTCACAAACCCAGCCAATTTGCTGACGAAGGCTTCTTTGTCTTGCTGGTGTGCCTGATGTTAGAAATGTTGAAAGAATAGGAATGTTTTGTTTCATTTTTCCCCCTTCATGGACAATGTTTTGCCTTTTTTTTTTTTTTTTTCCGAAAATGCACTGAACCAATAATTTTTAGATGGAACCCCAAATATTTGGTTGTCAGATTTGTCTGAAAACTGAGTCTTTCCTTTAAAGAGATCTATGATTGTTTGTGGAACAAGTTCAGATAAGTAATGACCCATTTTGTTCCATCACCTGAGTTTATAATCTGTAATCGCTCCTACTGCAAAATCCTGCAGTATTTTACTACTTTTTTAGGAGGAAGGACCAACACAAGAAACATGTGGTTCAGATAGATTACAAGGCAGAATTCGTCACTACGGGGAATACAGGAAGCAAAAAGCACAAACTGAAACCTCCTAGGACACCTTTTTCCCCTCTCTAGATCTTGGATTCTTACTGCCTCTAAATAGAAAATGAAAGCATTTGCGGTTGTGGTTATGGAACATTTCCCACGAAATTTCAGGCATTTTTTCCCTAGAAGAGTGAAAACTCCTCCCCTCACACACGTGCATACATACAGATACGGTGGCTAATTCTACTTCAGTTTATCTGCTTGTTCCTCTGACACTCAGGAAGGATCTGCTTCCTTCCATTCCGCTTCTACCCCCACATTTTTATGTAAATCTTTTTCTAAATTCTCCTTTATGCTCAATTCCACTTGCTTTCAGCATCACATTTAAGCTCCTCACCCTATCAATATCCACTGTAGTTTAATTCCTGCCTGTTCCTTTACTCTAGTTCAACAGCCAAGCAAATCTTCATCCAGTTGTGGCTATGACTATTGCTTTCAGCCCAGCTTTTCATTCTCTTTGTGGATGGCAGAATCTGTCCTAAAATACATTTGAAACATATTTAAATCACTAAACCTTCTAGTATCAAATTTCCTAATTAACTGAGAAGGTTTTTTTCCCTATTTTTTTCCTAGACAAAGGCTCAAACACAGATAATAGATCTCCTAGTAACACCTGAATATCTTTTATACAATTGAATGTACACAGCTGGACTCAGTGCAATTCTTTGACTGATGGTAGTGGAAATATTGACTCTGGTAGTGAAAGATGAAAATACAATATACAATAACACAATACATCCTCTGCTTTTAGAAGTGATTTTCAAGGCTAGATATTTAGTAACTGCTATAAGAGCTGTTTGTAGATCAATTTTTTTTGTTCCATGTCCTTTGGGAAATGACCTTGCTGCTAAGAATGAATAAGGCACCATATGTGTTCCTTTAGACATGCTGAAATAAAAGGAATATCCTCACAGATAATGGTTTTTCTTCATGCATATTTCTATAGAGCACTATAGCTCATGCCTGTAAATCACAAGTTTATTACCCATCTAGATCACATCCTGCACCCACTGAAAATAAGTACAAGTTTTCACTTCAGCAGAAGTTTCATCTGATGAGCTTAGGGCCAGGTTGTAAATGGTAATTGAGTGCATAAAAATGAAGGCTGTGTGAGTTAGATACCTTGTCCCTGCAAATCCCACTTGCCTGGAGAATTTGTCAATGACTTCTGTAGGCATTGCTACTGGCTCATTTCCACACCAGCAAAAATGCTAGAGGAAAAAAACATTATTGTGTGAATAGAGCCTGCTTTTCTTAAAAAAAAAGTTGATTTATTATGACAGTTTTCATGACCTTTTTCATGATTGAATGGTATTTGCTGTGCAACTAAGTAATTCTTATCATGGAGAATCTTCACTAAGATGTAGGAATCTAACAACTTCTTGTTGTTTTGTATTGGGCTCTGATGTTGCATCATATTACATATTGCTCTTCTAAGTTAGGGTTCCAGATTCATGTATAACTTTTCAGTCGTAGCCTTCTCACCAGTGCTGTGTTGCTTGTTTCAAAGTATTTTTAAACCTTTTTTGTACATATCTTTGCCAGACTACTGTATCACCATAATATTTGAAGAATATACCCAAAAAGTAGTGAAATAGAATTAGGACATTAGACAGAATGAAGAATAACTCACTAATCCTACATTGGTAAAAAAGACCTAGGGCTGAATCATCTATGATTTACAACTAAGCATTTTGAAGGTCTAAAATGTATTTTAAATCTCCTGGACCTAATTTCTTCAACAGAGAGCTACGAGATCCAGTTCTCCTATCTTATAGAACAATAATGAATTCTTCAAGCATTTATAGTCCAAGAATTTCCATAGAGAATTGGGGAAAAAATAAACATCCRTATTCTTTCTTATAGTGACTACTTTTAATCATTTCCTACAAGGAAATCAGAGAGAAGTAGGTGGTATGTCAGTTAAGTGACAAGGAACTCGACCTCCATACCTCGAAGCAAGGAGAAGAGCAGTCTACATTTATATATAAAATATATATTTTATATGTTTTATACATATATAAAATATATATTTATATATATGTCTGGCTTGCTTGTCCTCTGTGCCGTCTGCCCCTGAGGAGAGGCAGAGCCCTCTTTCCTCATTTCCTGGCTTCATTTGGATCCTGTGGACAGGGAGAATGGACTCTGCTTGGAGATGGTATCTCCATCTCTACCGGCCGACTGTGACTGGCTGAAAGGCTCACCTCACGAGTCATAAGCTGGTAAGATCCAAAGTCTTGGCTCAACCTGCACCCTTTGGAAAGAGACACAGACATCTCCACAGGGCAACTCCTGTCTCAGGGTGGGATGAATTGCCGAACTGGAATGAAATACCTGAAATTCTGATAGGCTGTATTCATGCTTATCTTAGTATTCATTGTGTTAAAATGTGTTCATTGACAGATTGTTGCAGCTGTCTGACGTGAGTAGCTCATTACTTCAGTCACCTGTCTTGTACCACTCTGTTTTCTAATGGAATAAAGTTTAGAAACAGGATGGTTGTGAATGAAATCATTCCGTCCTCTTCAGAACTGGTTCGAAAGACAAGTAAGACGTTTAGGGAAAGTAAAAGAATAGGAAATAGAGCATGAAGGCACCAGATGCTTGACATCACAAAATCAAGATTCTTCACTTAGGATGTGATTCATCTAAGCTAACCTTAGGCATAAATATTTTGCCAGTCTTACTGGGATCTCTCTTACCATAGTTGGTGAGTGAAAAGCATTTTAGGACATGAGTCATCTGACAATACAGACATCTAACTTTTGTCATGCCATAAATATACCTGTTTTTTCTCAGTCACAAAGAAGGAAACTAATGTGACTAGCTCAGACATGGATGTTTCCACTTGGAAGTCTACGTCTGGTCAGATGATTCCCCTCCACAGCGTGAGAAACATCTGCAACTCATAGAATCAGAACCTGAAACTTTTCTTGTGTGAAAAGGATATTTACAATGTAGAATAGACTTGATTGTGTGTATAACAGCTTTATTTTATATAAATAAACAAAAAAAGTCATTTAAGATAATCACATTTATTTGACAAAAGCAAGAAAAAGGTTTCTGTTTCCTTATAAAAAATATTTATTCTCTAGACTGAGGTTATTCTTATAAAAAAATCAGAAGACATTCATTCTTTTCACTGTACTTGTTCTATATTTTTTTCAGGGACATATTATTCTGACAATTTTCAGATGTCAATGGTGGTTTCAGGTACTTTCAGAATTAAGTACCAAATCTCTCATGCTAATCAAGGTCTATGCTTTTACTCCTTCAGCTGATTTCAGAAGGTTTGCAGTTAGACTTCCAATGGACAGAGTGTCAGAGATACTGAGCACTGCAGTGATTAAAAAGAGTGGGAACAGTTCCCAGGGCATTAAATAATACAGCCAGAATATTATGTGCCTAATAACAATATACTAAAGCTATTTTCAAAAAACAGGTATCTTCACACCTCTTTTGTTTTCTCTTTACTTTTACTTCCTTAAATATAGTAAATATTAGTTCTTTCCAACTGCTATGAGGCTATGCCTTCTGCTCACTGCACAGAACTACCTAACCAATGTATAAATATATTTTAAGTACATTTTATCCTTACCTCACTCTTTTTACAATATTTTTATAAAAAATATTTTATATATAATAAACAGAGAAAACAGAAAATTGTCCCCTCAAAATAAAGTTTTATTATCACAACAAATATTTTCTGTACATAGGTACATATTCTGTTCAGGTTTTTTTTTGATTGATAGATTTTTTTACAATGAACTATTGTTAAATACTGTGTACTAATAAGCAGAGAGGTGATCATGCTTTTCCTTCATGTATCCTCTTAGTCATAACCAATAATATTGAAATCCAGAGAGACAGACTTGTCATAGAAGTAAAATAAGAGCAGGAAAATGAGAGACAGGAGGAGAAAATCCAGTAATTCAAATTACTTCTTGGAACTGGTTTTGCAGTGATAATATGTAATGGACAGTAAACTATAACTAGTGCATACACATGGTCATAAAATTACATTATGCAATCTATTTCTTTAGAAAAAGAGTATGTGTGTGAATATATACGGTTGCTATATAATTTTATATAAACTGTATCATCATATTTACAGCAATTTTTATAATCCATGGTTGTTAACTCCAGCAGGCCTCTTGGTAAAAAATATCTGTAAGCCTACTGCAAATGTTGATCTATGTTCAATTCATTTTACCTATTTCAGTTAGCTAAATAGGTTAATGAGTTCACACTATAGTTAGTGGAGGGAGAGACAGAGAGAGAGGTGTTTCCAGAAAATTATTCATATCACCCAGAGACACATGAAAAATAGGTGTGGTGAATAGCTTTCCTCCATATCTTTTCTACTTGTGGATTAATTTGTAGGCAGCTGACTTTGGCTGAGAGAATTAACACTAACAACAATGGCACTATAACAATGAGACAATTGATAGATAAATAAATGAAAAATAAATATTTCCTTTATACAAGGTTATCTGTTCCTTTTAGGTAATCTTGTGTTTCACAGTTTTTTTGGTCTTGCAGCTCGGGCACTATCACCATAATAAATAACTAGCAAACTATTATACCAGGAGTTCAAAAGTTAAGATGGAAATTTTCCAATATCATAGTTTACAAACATTTCTGTCTTTTTAGAGCACAGCTGAGACAGGTTTTCATCAGTTTTCCTGTGTTCCCTGTAAATAGGAGAGCTAAAACATAGTTTTCAAGCACAAATTAACTCAGATTACTTGCTTCCAGAATATGGTACTTCACTACAGAACAGTCTTCAAATACCATACAGTTGATCATTATACTTTATTTATACTCACATTTCTCTAACTTTCTTGGGATAGAGGTAATTCCAATGACTGAAAATGACTTGTACACTTACTAATAACTTGACTTTTTTCCTCTCAATAAATATTCCTGATCTGACTGATTTTTTCCTAACTGTATTAGTTGTTTCTTAACTTATTCAATTCAGTCATGATTTTTTGAATGTTTAGTGATTTTGAATGTCCCAGCATACCCAGTTCATTTAGAGATTTCTCCAAGGCTTCCGATTCAGGAAGCGCTGAATAAATCATAAGTCATAGGTTCGGTATTGCTTGGGTATACTCTATAGGTTGTTCGTGACTTGCTTGCTATCAGAAATGGATAGTTGGGATTAGTCGTGGTGCTTTTTGACATCTCTGTCTAGGGACTGGTTTCTCTTCCTGTCAAAGCCTATGGAAGTGTAAGCCTCCTGACACTAGGCTCTGAAGCTTGATTAGAATACATCACTTATAAGCCTTTTCAGACTGGGGCTTCATATACGTGATTTGTGTTTTCTACATACATTAATAGGATACCTATCCAGAGCTGCCACATATTTCTCTATTTTTCCACTCAGATTTTGCACGCACAAATGAACATCTGTCCATTAAGTATATCTGCTTTAAAATTATTTCTCATGATGTTCAGAAGACTAGGCACAAACATGACATCCTTTTTTCCATGTGGAAAGGAGTACAACTCATGTGTTTGCAGCAAATGTACTTGGAAGGGACCTGCATATACCCCCATTTGTCATACATGTGATATATGTATAAATCACCCTGACCTTTCAGGATCCTGTTCAAATGGATGGACACAGGATGCAGAGTAGGTTTTTACCTCTGGGAGTGATCATGTTAATTCTGGACCACCATCCCAATAAACACCCATGGCACGACCACAACCAGAGTGACTTTATTTAAAGATTTTTGTGCCCCTTTCCACAGTAAACAGCTGGGTCTGCCAGCACCCACAGCAGTGTAGAGATCCTGAGGGCTCCGCAATGTTTTCTTTTTACTTATTCAATTATGTGGGGATGGATAAATACAGAATGAGTTTTACAGCACAGCGCAGCTTTCACAATGTCCAAAGGACATGTTATTATATGTTTAAAACTAGAAAATTCTCAAATACTTTTCTGAAGGATATCCCAAGGACTCCAACACTTGACATGAGCTACCAACACAATCCAGGGAAAGATAAGGAATTTTATTAGGTTTGAGATTCTTCTATCTATCTCATTTGAAAAATAATAAATAAAATTGATTAATCAATACAATTTAACCTTTTTTACTGTAACTATGCTAAGGTTAAATATGACGGACACTTCTTTTTGTACATACATTTTTATTCTACTACCTTGTTAACTGGTTATCAGCTGTACTGTTATTTACTGGCAACTAACTAATCATTCATTGTCTTCTCCTTAAAGCTTCAGTTTGCTGCTTTTTCCTTCTATTTAGAAACGTATGAATCTCATAGTTCACATTCTTCTTTTGTAAATTATTCTTACCCTGCTCTAACAGAGAGTTCAACAGACAAATTAGAGACAAATAAATTATGCCACGATTTTCAAAGCACCTAAAGGAGGTGGGTGTTGCATTCCTAGGAAAACCAAGACGAATTGGCTGTCTAACTCTCCTAGTCTGCTGAAAGCTTGAAGTCTGATTTTCTAAATAGGAAGCCTTACTGTACAGGGTGATGTTCTGCAAGCCTGGCATTTTAACCACAGTTTAGCTTGTGACTATCTGGATCAGCAAGTCACGATATGAAACAGGAAACTTCAGCCACAAGGTGAATCAAAAGCTCTCCACAGCAGTCCATACTTGACATTGTCAAACATGGAGAGGAACCCACGACAGGAAGGCGCCTTGTCTCTTTTTCACTGGCACATTAAGCATAGAAGTGTTTCAAAGGAGCACGAGAGCTGCATAAAGGTCTGCAGTCCAAAAAAGCACAAATAATATTAATTTGGCTTGAATCCAGAGGAGACACAGCACCCTATCATGGCTTCAGTTCAAACAGTTCTAATTGGGTTTGCTAGCCACGTATGAGGTCAGGATTCCAGGTTTAACATATTTCACTATAGGTACTTGCCTAAATTTAAATCAGCAATAAGACTTGACGGTGTGGAGAGCTGGGTTCTTTCTTCTGGACATATGTTTTCAGTTATGGTTGAACTTTTCTCCTCCTTGTGCTAAAGTCCTAAAATATTCTTGCTGTGGCAGTAAATTTTTCAATCAGTGTTTATTAAAGGAGTGTGTGGACATTCCATGTGATGTGAGCACTTCTCTTATTAAAGTTGTCATTTGTTGACAAATGGGCCACAATTATAGTATGTGTAAGAACAATACACGTTATTTGTGCTGACGAGCCTAATTACATAATTTTCTACATGTATTACTAAGCAAATCAGAGAGAACAGCAATGGTGGATTTGGATCAGCAAATAAGTAAATCAAAGAGACCTCATTTAAATGATAATGGTAGAATGTGCGTTATGGATAACTATTAGGTAATGAAATATATTTATTTGATTTTTGTGGTACAAAGCAGTCCTCATAGTGAGATGCAGATGGCTCAGGGCCATTTCACAACATACAATAGCTATCCACATTAGGGGAGGAGCCTTGCAGGATTCTAGGTTGGCATCCAACCAGTCCAATACAGACATCTTTTATTTGTCTGAAGAAGGAGAGCTACAATAGTTCTTTTATATAATTCTCCACTTATTGTCTTGAGGTTTTTGCACTTCAGCAAGAAAATATTAAGAATTAGCTCTCATAACCAAAAGTCAAATCAAAGAAGAAAGGTTTCATGTCTGGATTTAAAAACACACCCACATTGTACATTTTTATGGCCTATGGAGATATGGCCCTCAGACAAACCTCAGAGGTCTTTATTTCCTGGGGATATCTCAGAAACACTACCAAACTCAGAACGCTGAACACTGGGGGATCAATGTGTGTCAGCAAATCAACTGAGATTCAGGTTCTGTTATTGGCTATGTCACTATGAATCCAGAGCTACTCCAATGGTCCCACGAAGTTCAGATAGATGTCAGTGAAGGAAGAAAACAGCTTTGGAGTCTGGCACCAGGTAAAACACGGAGTCACCACTGGCCAGACCTTCTACAGAAGACAATATATTCTCTTGCTATGCAGACATAATTTGCCATAGTCATGATGGGAGACTGGTCCAAATAAATGTTGAGTTTAATTTGCAAAAGTTAATTCCTAATTTGGAATAATGTTTGTGTGTGTGTGTGCGTGTGTGTGTGTTTTTAATTAGTGCAAAGGACTCAGATGTCTTCTTGTTGGAAATCCAATACAGTATCTAAAAAATTGATCTAACAATTCCTGTGCCATCCAATTGGTGTTTGAAATCAATGTTGCAAAGATTTTCTAGACAACTGCAGGAGCTATGAGCTAAATTAAGTTCTGAAAATGCTGCACCTGAGCCAGCTTCCACAGAAGTCAGTGAGAACTTCCTTAGTAACTTTCCCAGAAATGATAGTGAGTTACATGTTCCCCAAAATTGATGGGGACATCTGCATGAGGCTTTGTCTGGTTTTTGAAAGGATCTGTGAGAGTAAGTGTGCTGTTTTGGGAAAGCCTGAGTAAACAGGTGGGGTTTGCTTTTAGTCTTTAGTATGGCAAGTGGTCTTGTTTCTTTTTCACAGCAGGAAACTGATGTAAGCGTTGCTTGATCCAGCTAAATGAAAATACTGTTTTATATTCATAATATCCAGAATAACTATTTTACCCAAGAAGTGAGTTTCTTAAGTAGTTTTAGGATCAAATTTCAGACTACCTGTTACTTGTTTGCATATTTTTAAAGTATGTTTAAAATATATTTTTAATTACTTAAAATTCGACTAGTCATTGCCTATAAAAAATGTTAAACATTAATTTTTCATTCTGTATGAACTACAGATTTTACAAGTATTGGATATCCATAAAGTCACTACCATGTCAGCAGTATATTGCTATATACATTAACACCAGAACTAATACAAAAATCCCTTACTGGAAACAGTTCAGATATTTTTTGCTCTATTTGCACAATGCAAAAATAGCCTAAATACATTTTTAATGCAATCAGCTGAATTCCGTAAATCCAAATTGTGTGTTAACTGCTCATGCTGATTAGTGTGAAATATTAATTTGCACTAATCAGCTCGAGGCAAGGGGAGCATAATAAACTTGACACATACATTTCACGCTTTACAGTGTTGGAACTTGTTTACAGTGCAGTGCCTAGAAACATTATCGCTGCTGTTAGTTATGTCACAGGGGCTGTATATTCAAGGTGTACTTGGAAAAATTTCCTTAGCCAATGCTTCAGCTGGTTCAGCATTGTTGTGAAAATCCTGGTCTTTGAGAACTGATGGTCTGCACCAGCTAAATGTTGTCAGAAGCATTTGTCTCTGCAGTGAGCCAGAGCATCTGATTCCTGCCTTAGCTGTTTCATGACTAAGTCAGTCATTTACATTCACGTTCCCTCTGCTCTCGGTGTACCAGGCTGCGATTAGATTCCACAAGCCAATGGCTTCATGCTTCCGTTTTACGTGAAACATGTACATTTACTAACAAAATAAAACTAGGCCTAAAGAAATAGGCCAGCTATTAGGCAAACACATGGGGGAGTATCAACATGTCAGGTTTCAAAAATTATGTCTGAGGGTCGCTCTTTGCATCCCATCTCACTCTTCTGCAGAACGGTGCTTTCAATTCCTGAGCTCATGGGTTAGCATTACACCCAGTCAGCATCTGATTTAGCAAGCACACCCTCCCCAGATGCTATTTTATGCCATAAATCCATCCTGTGATGTGATAAACAGGGGCTCTTTAATACCTGGCTAAATATGTAGTACCTTAGATGCTGGGTCACAGTGAAAGTGAGAGTCTGACAGAAGGCTGGAGGGGAAAAGAAATCTATTTATGCATACTTAAGACAATCATGTGCATGAGTGAGAAGGGATAATCTGTGCAGAAAAATTTGTTGCTCGCTGCTGCCTGGGTCATCCATGCTCCATCCTTCCTACTCTCTGTGCACTGCTCTGCAAGGGCCCGAGATCGCAGCCCTGCAGAGCATAAGGGATAGACATGAATGAAAATACATATGGTGAAAGTCACCACTCAGTTGAACTATAAAATTGCAAAGGCCTGTAATTCTACTGGCATTTCACTAACCTCTGTCCTCCTATATTTTTCTCCTCATTTTAAAGATAAATTACTCCAGGACACAACTATATGGATGCTGTTGTCTGACCTGGTTTTTCAGGTTGTCTATCAGAAAGGTGCTGCAATTAAGATCTGAAATGTGGGCACCCCAGCCTTTAATGAAGAAGAGGGCATTCCTCGTGTTGTGCCAAGAGGCAACATGGAAAAGTTTGAAATCTTTAAGTGTGATGTGTTTTCATGTGATTAATATGACCTAATAAAAAATCATAATTATCTCATATGTTCTGCTCCTCAGGGCAGGCAAAGCTCAGCATGTTGCTGAGCACAAAACACATTGCTTAGCACAAAGCTCATGACCAGCTCATTGATCCCAGTGAAACCAGTGAATGCCATTTACACATAACGAAATATACATTTGGTGTGCTATGCTATCAACAATATTGGTTCAATTACACTCATTTATGTTTCCTAGAGGCAAATGGAATTTGCCTTTTACTAAAAAGGGGCATTTGAAACTTGAAACAGGTTGACAGTGTTAGTTCTTATAGTAAATGACCACATACATCAATGGCCACATGAAAAGTGTTCCTCATTCATTGGTTCTGTTAAGTTTTTGAACAATATATCTAGAGTTGGAAGAAATTTCATTCATTGTTTCCTTCCCCCATTTCTGAAGATTTTCTTTGTGTATACATCAAGGGAAATTAAAAGAGCCATTGGTAATTGTAGGTGTACAGATCTTCAGTTTGGAATATTTTTTTATTTGTTAACAGTCTGCGAACAGACTCCCAACATTGTCTTAAAAATCTTTTTGGTGCAATCATTTATTTCACTCCACTGTTTTGGACTAATACAGCTAATCAAAAAGTGAAGCACATACCAGCCAGGGCATTTTATTAGGTATGTTTAGCCTGAATGAACACAACAACTCCATTCTTTCATTTTTCCCAACTCTGTCAAGTTTCATAAATTAAGTAGAGTGTGGCAAAATCAGCTGGATGAAACACGTTTAAGAATACTAGATCTTGCTACTTTTATCTTTTCTCACACAAGTAAATCCCACTTAAGCCCCTGACAGCTGGGGAGGGGGGGAAGGGGGGAGAGAGGAAGGAAAAAAGGATGACTCAGATCCTGACCCTTAAAAGCATTTTTACCTCTGCACTAGGGAGAATTCCATTTTTGGAGAAATGTAGTATTTTAGTCCCGACCACTCATAATTCATTATGTCTTCTTAATATCTCATATACCTCTGTCAGAATTCAGCTTGTGTGACTATACCTAGAGAAACTTCAATTCTCTTTGTGGTTTCAACTTATCACATCTATATATAGTTATATTCTTCCTTTTTAATTCTGACTTTTTCATCAACTAAACACTTTCTCTCCTCACAACTATTCTAGCACATTTTATCTTTTTCCTTCTCTTTTACTCTTAATAGGAGCTAGCAAGTGCTAGTCTGAACAGAATTTCAACACTGCAAGACTCTTCTCTAATGTTAGATGTAGTCTTATTTACTAAGTTAACATTAAGTGAGATGATAGAAAATATTCAGCAACTTTGAATTTTAAGCTCTTTCACTTGTTTGCTGTCGGAACAAAGAAACTAAGTTTTTCGGTTTGGGGTTTTAAATCACTGTGCTGTATCTAACAATATATGTTGTCTGTCTTTATTAATGTATTTACACACTTTATAGTCAAGGGAAAAGATAAACAATATATCATACAAATTTCATTAAAATGCACAATTGAACCTTCTTCTTTAAATTTATTACTATTCATAGGACCGTCTTCATTGTTTTAGCTTCTGTACAAACACTTAGGAAGAGACAGCAATTACTCTAAAGCACTTGTAATCACACTTACGTGTAGTTAATTAATTAAATTAAATCAAGAATAAATCATTGTAAAATAATTTAGCTGAATCCACCAAGGCCTTGCATCATTTTAACTTCATGTGTTTAAAAAGTAATGATGTGGTGGCACTGATGCAGATTGTGTTTAAAAATAGGATATCATCATACAAGACAAGGCTCCTAAAAAACTCGATGTTTGTACATTACATACAGTACAGAAAGAGCAAGTAATGGGTCTATGCAGGAATGGGTGTCTAAGGCTTCAATCATTTAAACATCTTGCCTAAAGAAGGCAAGTGAAGTTCAAAGCAGAGAACAATGGAAAGAATCCCAAAACAGGAAATATCTGTTACAGACATTAGAAATGCAGTAGATGATCCAGGTGCAGTCACATACTGACCAGGAAGGCATATTAGGCTTTGTTGCAGAGAATAACAAATCCCCAAAGCATTCAGCTTGATATGCAGCTGCAGAGCACAAGACAAACAAAAACTATTCCAGCAATAAAAAAATACAATAGAAATCAAAGGATATAGTTCTGCTTCTAAAAATAACACTGCTCATTAGACTTCACCTAACAGGCAATATGCGGTCTACTTACTATGATTTAGAGACGATGTGCATATAAACTATACCAGCGCCTGAAGGCATGCAGTGTTTGGCAGAAGGGATATAAATTTTGGTGTTTATTAGCACCAGAATTAAAGAATAAAAGGTTGAGAATGTAATGAGCCAATATAATTATTTCTTAAATGACTCAATTTTGTGGAAAGATAGTTATAGAGCACACAACAGAGACTAGGAGCAAAATAGGTTCATGTAGCAAAGACGAGGGAGGTAGCTTCAGTTTATCAGAAGGCTTCTGAGACTACTGGATCAATTGACTTTACAGGCTGAAAAACGCACACACAAAGCCCTTTCCATGAAAGCAGGATTTAGATCTTGCTCGACATTTTGCCTAGTTTATGGCAGTCCTCTTTCAACAAAGAAAGCCAATTAATTGGGTTTTCACATATGGCAAAAAGACCCATTTAGTGAAGTGGGGATCCAAAATGACAAGAGAATGAGGTGGTGAGAGGGGGATGAAAGGAGAGTCTCCATCCCTCCTCCTCTGTGAGGGGTCCAGCAGCTGCAGGGAAGGGGGCGGCTCCAGAGGATAGGCAGCAGCAGGGCTGCCAGCCCTGCACCCCCCTGCGTGTAAGGTCTAAACTCACAGCCCTGCCTTGTTTCCTCCTCTTGAGTGCCCAAACACTAGTGATGGCTTCGTGCCACAATACTGCCCACTGTGAGCTGAAAAATAAATAAAATAAACAGTAAGGCTTTGCCCAGTAGCCGAGAAATTTGCAGGACGTGCATGGACCTTTGCCAGGGATGCAGAAGTAGAAGCCAGGTCTTTCTTCTGATGCAGTGAGAGAAGTCTAAGACTAGGCAAATGCTTTCCTCCAAAACATAGGCTGGTGGGATGAAACAAACTCTCATAAAGTAATCACAAGGCTGCTTCCAGTAGATAGGGAAAATAAAATACGGCTAACATTACCAGAGTCAAAAAATCATATAGACAAAGAAGAAATACTACTGGTCTTAGAAGGAAAAGGGAAAAGGGAGGAGGGTCATGACTTTCTAGGTGTACAAGAAAATTCAGCTACAATCCAGCTTCTCTGAAAGACAAATGAAAGCCTTTTCTGTTGCACTGGCCTGATCCTCTAGTGAGATGGGTTGAGTCAATTAGACATGATGCGAGAGAAATGCCAGATTATTGTTGCTATATGAAAATCTGTCTTTCCGTCTGTGACTGGTTGCTACAAGCCAAAATTCATCAAAGGACTGAGTGAATTTAAAGTTTGCCACAGCTGGAATGAAAATCTCATCTATGGTTTCAAAAACAGTAGTCTAAATATAGGTTCTCTAAATACGTGTAACCTGTTTTTCAAAAATGTGGAGTTCTGTCAGCTCCCATATGAAAATCAGGCCAAGTCTACTTCATAGCTTCAATAGGGATTCAGTAAGCCACATATAAGCAGCTATTTTTGAAAACTTCATCTTTGCTTTGATTTCAATAGTTTTGCCCTTTCAAGTTGAACATTTCAAATTCAATCTCTGAACAGAATAAGTGGACATTGCCAGGTAGGTACATAGGAGAAGGACGAGAAGACAACAAGAGACAGAAGGTACGGTGACTTTTTTTACTCTCCTTCTAGGGAACAAATTTTGGGTTATCTGGCAGTAAATTACTGCCTCCTACCATGCTGGCTGATCAGTTCTAGGCAATCTAAATAGGGAATTGACAGCTCTGGTAGGCCCTTAGGCCATGTCACATCCCGTCTGGTCTGGAGAAGCAGTGGGGGAAGAGATATTCAAGCCTCAGGTCTACCAGAACAGAAGTTTTGGCAGCTGGAGGAGTTCCTGCTCATTTCTATGGTTCTGCAGTGCTTTTCAGACATTACATTAAACAAGTTGAAAAGGAGACAAAATGGATACCAAATGCTCATAAAGCCCAGGCAATCAACCAACGTTTCTGACTCTAGTGTAAATTTGGATTAATCCCCTGAAACCAGCAGAATTAGTTCTAGTATAAGAATTGGTGCTTGTGAATTTGCGAGTTACTGAACAGCCTCGGCTCTGTCTCAGGCCACGTTCTGGCAGTGAGGATGCTGAGTCTGGCCTCGTATTATCTGGAAAACAGGAAATGAAAAGGAAATTTCAGAAAGAGGATTTCCTCAAGGAAGGAAGATTCTGAAGGGTGTGGGAGGCAGATTCTTCAAGGGCTGTTTGAGCTAGTGCCAAATTCAAGAAAATGGAGATATTACTTCGAGCTAAGAATGAAAATTAAAATATGATTGATATACACTCCATTAATTAAATGATAAAAGTTGAAATAAATCAAAACTATTTTAAACAAATTAGCATTAAGTAATTACTGCTTATAACCCTAATGCCACTTCAAACAAGGAAAGGTACCTCATGTTTCAGCTTTAGATTATCTACATACACAGAATTAATTTCTAAATGATACACCAGATTGCCTTTACTGCATCATTAAAATCCACTGGCTTTGTTATGCACAAACATTGTATCTTTAGCTTTGACTAGAGGTTGCTAGTTTTACAACTGTGTTAGGCATATTTTACTTCCCTAAAATCTAATTTGTGGTTGACTTCATTTATAAATATATAATATCAGTGAACGACACATCTTTTTAAACTAGCCAAGTTTGATATTTCAGCATATAGTTCTGCAGTGAAATTTACATGTGTGAAATACGGTGCGGAACCCCATTTCTGCCTGCCTTCCCTCTTCACTCAAGACATAGCTAGGAAGAAGTTTATGTTACACGAAAATAGAATAGCACCCTCTTAAAGAATTCATCAGTTCTCTAATAGTATTCACGGTGCTTTGCTTTAGAATTTACTGGAAACTAATAAGGGCACGCAGCCAGGACTGAATGTTTGTACATGCTTAGTAAATATACTTATTTGCAACCCAGAAGTACATGTGTATTTATATTGTTTCTGTAGGCAGAGAAAAACAGACACAATAGCATTTAATAGTGTCCATAATTTTAGACCTGTAATTCCAGTGAAGTCAATGGGTCCTCACTGGTTCTTAAACTAAGAAATATGCTGGAATTATTTCAAACTCCTTAAAAAAAGCAATCTTAATATTTAAAGAGACTTCATAATTTCTATATTTAGAAAAAATTACTCCAGGAGAAAATTATCCAGACAGAACATGCTCTTAAATACTTAAATGCAGGTTTATTTTTTATAATTGTTGACTGAGTTCTGGGAAGATGCATCAATTGCTAAAAATAGACCTAAAGTAAAATGTGTAGGAATAAATTTGACTTTCAATGGCAGTTTCATTTCCATAAAGACAGCACCATTGAGGGAATACACCTAAAATTAGGGAACTTATTTATGATTCCTTCTGCTTCATTTGCATACTACTGTATCAGCTCTGTTTGTTCCTGTTATTCAAAACTACATGGCAATTTAGTCTGATTTGGAGACCTGAAGTGAAAAAGCCAAATTCAAATTTAGGCACCTGGGAATTTTCCCTTTAGAGGTATTTATGGACCTTACCCTCCCTGAAATAAATGGAATTCAGCAACTAAAAATGTTCAGAAAGTGGCTTCTTCACTGCAAAAATGAATTACTTTCCCGAACTGCTGAACATCCACTACTTAAGCTCATGAAAACAAGCATACACAGCGATGGTATTCCAGCATGAATGCATAGGTCTAACTTCAATAAATTCTTTTAAGTATTTCGAATTCATGTTTGCTTTTTTTTAACCAAATATAATAACACAGAGAATCACAGAAACGCAGAATAGTTGGGGTCAACAGGGACCTCTGGAGGTCATCTAGTCCAACCCCCTGCTCCAAGCAGGATCAGCTACAGCAGGTTGCTCAGGATCAGTTGGATTTTTAATATCTCCAAGAATGGAGACTCCACAACCTTTCTGGGAAACTGGCTTTAGAAGTGTTTGACACTTTTCTTCTTATGTTTACATGGAATTTCTTGTATTTCAGTTGGTGCCCATTGTCTCTTCTCCTGTCATGGGGCACACTGGGAAAATTCTGGTTCCATCTTCTTTACACCCTCCCATCAGGTATTAATACACATGGAGAAGATCCCCCTGAGCCATGTCTTCTCCAGGCTGAACAGTCCCAGCTCTCTCAGCCTCTTCTTGACAGATGTTTCAGTCCCTTAAACATCTTTGTAGCCCTGTACTGGACTCACTCCAGTATGTCCAGGTCTCTCTTTTACTGGGGAACCCTGCACTAGACCAAGATTTATCCCACCAGTGCTGAGCACAGGAGAAGGATCACCTTCCTCAACCTGCAGTGCTCTTCCTAATACAGCCCAGGAGGCTGTTGACCTGCTCTGCTGCAGGGGCACATTGCTGGCTCATGTTCAACCTGGTGTCCACCAGGGCCTGTAGGGTCTTCCTTGCAAAGCTGCTTTCCCGCCAGTTGGCCCCAGCCTGTCCAGGCACATAGGGTTTTTCGTCTCCTGGGTCAGGCCTTCAGCATTTCCCTTTGCTGAACTTCATGAACTTCCCATCATCCATCCCTCTGTCATCTTGATGAGATCGCAGCCCTGCAACTGCATGCAGACCTCTCATTCTCTCTGTTTGTTCTTCTGTGCTGCACACTGATTTCCCAGAAAAAGAGTGAGCATTCCCCCCATAATGCTCTGCTCCTGGCACTTCTTTATTTGTGTGTATACAGTTGCGGTGGCCTGCCTTTTGTCCTGTTCTGTTGATTTTGCAGTCTCTCCTTCCACATCAGCCAGTCTACCATTTCCCCACTTGATTTTGGGTTATCATCTCCTTCCTCCATTGCTTCTAGTTTAAGGTTCTCCTCAGCAGTTGGCCAGCCTGTTGGCAATGATATTTTTGCCACACTTGGTCAGGTCGATCCTAACTCTTCCTAGCAGTTCTCAGTCCTCAAAGAGGACTGGTTTTGTAAAGCAAATCCTTGTCACCAACACCGGCTGCTCAACCAGTTGTTGAGTCTCAGGGTCCATGTACAACAGATGTGCATGAATAATCTCACAGTAATGATACTGTCTAATTGCAGTGCTGTCTCAGGGCATAGGCTGATGGGGCTGATCCCTGCTCTGAAGAAGAGCCTGGTGCTGTGAGTCTCAATGCATCATTTTGGGCTGAATTCACTCTGGTTGTAATAGAAACGCAGTCTTTACAAGTAAAGATCTTCCTTGTAGGCTTTGATGTGCATGCCTACCATGGAGGAAGAAGCTGATCCTGAGGACTCTTGACTGTTTAAGATGATAGTACATACAGAGTGGTTTAGTGGTTTCAGGAATATCTGGTAAACAGATATTTTTTTAAAGTGAAACAATCTTGATTTCTAAAGAGCTTTGACCCCAAGACAAAACTTCATAAATAGGTCAAAAGCCAACATGACTGTAAATGTGTCCATTTTTAAAGAAATCCTGATCCCAAGCCCAGCTTTTAAAATTGTTTCAACTCTGCTAATGATTGTGAATTTATTGTTATTATTAATATTAACATTATTTCTAATCTGAATGCAATTGAAATGGCAAAGCAGCTGCAAAACTTCAAAATGCTTTCAGTAATTATCATTTTATCAAAGTTATTACAAGCAGGTTCTCCTTCTTTTTGTGGCTAATCTTCATTGACTGGGAGTGAACAAGCAGCAGTAAATTCCCAAATGCCTGCATTTGACTAGAAATAGCAATTACTTGATGCCTAGTAATGTGCATTTCAAATGTGTTTGGCATTCTTTCAATATTCATTGATTACTGTTACTGGCTTAACAAATCAAAATGCATCCACAGGTATGAGAGAATATAGGATTTGATACCGGTTGAAATCCTGGTCATAGAGAAACCACTGACTTTGCCACGGACTTCAAAGAGATGTCAAGCCAATGGTCTCTCAAGTTAGGTGTTGAGTCACTAGCAGTGGTCAATGGCAGACACTTTCCTTTTCTTTAGGCAGGAAAAGAAAAAGAACAACCTTAATTTATTATTATTGCTGTAGGATGGTCATATTTCTTCTGACTTTGCAGCTCTTCCAATAACCTTAAGGTGAACATCCCTAAATATTCTTGATATTGGCCTGGAGTTTTCCTAAATATTCTTAGATACCACTGCTACCACAGGCTATAATGTAAAATATCTATATCATGTATCCAATTAGCAGAGGAAGCAGTCTACCCTAAAGCAAAGAATGTAGCAAAGAATCTGAAGAAACACAAATTCTGCTGTTTTTCTGCTGCCAATCTTGGAAAAGTTAGCTCACCTTTCTAACACAGATGCTTGAGAAAATGTTCCCATCCCATGGAACCTTGGGCAATGCAAAAAACATGACCTTTCCGCAAAATGGTGAAATCAATGCCTTTCAATGTTGCGCTGCAACCCCCAATTTATAAATTGATCACAATACTCTGATGTGAAGGGCATTAAGTTGGGATAAACACAAGTTCAAGACTTATTTTAATCACTTAAGCAAACCTCTAACAACGGAAACTGAAATCAATTGAGAATTTTTAAAATCTTAGGCTGGGATTCATCCTTTCTAAATGCAGATGCCTCCACTGAGACATCTAATCAACTGAACTACTCACTCTAGGATGTCTTTACAGCCAAGGGAGACTGAGTCAGTGGAGTCTAAGGCTGACTCATCACAATTCAAAATCCCTGTAAGTATCCACTTCGCTCTACTGTTTTCAAAGGAGACTGAGGATGGCTTGCTTAATTATGTAAGTTTATATCAGAGATGTCTCAAGCTAGAATTCCCTGAGATATTAGTGAATAAAGTCTGAGCTTCTTATCTGAATTGGTCACTTTAGCAAAAAACATAGATCATTGGCTGCACTGACAAAAGCCCTGATCCTTTGGTAATCATTTTCGAATGTGTCTCTTGCAACCAATAGACAAATTTCATTTAGAGAAATCTACACTGATGGAACATTTTTTTAAAAATAGAAAATTCTCTGTCATATCTACCGCATGTGCCTCTATATTCCTCGATAAACTAAGAATAATGGCTGCAATTTCTTTTCTGGAGTGCTTTGGGATGAAAAGTGGGTAAGAAGAATTAAAACTAGATATTACAGTTCTTAAGTCCCACTAGGATTAGTAGAGTCAGGTAGCAAAAATAAAATTAGGAACTAAATACCTTTGCACATCTGGGCTGAAATAAAGGCAAAAAAATCTATTTCGGTCAGGCTTGAATTTCAATCCTGAAAAATGTCATATTAGTCTTTGAACATAAGCCTGGAATCCTCATTGGTATTTTTGGCTAGTTCCTGTATTATGCTGCTGTCTGGCTGAGTTTACATAGGAACATATTGGTTTTCTCTTCTCCCTCCTCCTGCATCTCTCTCTCCAATACAAACAGCATGGAAGTATCAGCACTTAACAAAAAGAAAGAGGCCATAGGAATGGGCCAGCTCCTGGCTCATGCACAGGGAAAATCTTTTTTCTTTCTGACAGGACATTCTGGAAACATCTACTTTTCATTTCAGGCTTTTCTGTGACAAAAACAAGCTCTTTCTGAGCCTATTAAATCATTTCAGTTTGAGGCCACTGACATGTTACATTTTTCTAGTGCCCCATATTGTCAGTCTTGTTCATCTCGAGAGAGAGTTAAAAGTAAACATTTACTTTTACCTGGTGTCTCTTGCGGATACCAGTCAAATGTTTTTTTTAAAATAAAAAGTAGACTTGTGCAAGTGTGGCAACATTTTCCAGGAAATGTGAGTGTATGGTTGGATTCACATAACTGTGGGCCATTTTATCAACCCACATCATTGTTGTTATTGTAATATATGTCTCACTGTGGCAGTATTTAAAGATTATAGTCAGGCTCATTTTGCAAGGTCCTATGAATGAGCTGTGCTTCACCATCTAGAAATTAGAAACTAACTTAGTACTTAAGTAAGTCAATCATTTAGGTTCCCTTTAATGAATGAAGTGTCACCAAATTGTCCTTTACAAGAGATTGGCACCTCTGGAAGGAAAATTAAAACCAGCTATCTCATACACAGGGGCTACTGCTGTCTGCTGACAGAAAAGGGGCAAAGATGGTGAAGCTAAATGAAATTTAGTGGTTACACTCAAGGAATGAGCCCCTCCCTCTCAATTGACTAAGGAGAGCAGGAACTACCATGTCCTATGAATCAACTGGAGAAAAGGGTGCGGTAGTAGCCATGTCTCTGTCTGTCAAATCCTGGCCACCAGAGCTGGCTGGCTGCATAAGAGAAATATGCCAAACCTCAAATAGGATATTACAAATTATGTCTATTTTCTTGTTCAAGTGGAAAGGTCCAAGGACAGGTGCTTTTCTGAAGAAGTGTCTGACAGTTTCTCCATGAACAGGTCCACAATCTATTCCTTGTTTGAACACAACGGGAGAACACAGGCCGGTGAATTTATCTTCCACTTCCCCTAAAAGAAAAGATAAAATGCAATGTTTCATTGTTTCTCTATAAACAAAAGTGAAAGACTGCCTCCATTATCCCACAAACATATACACACACAAGTGTCATGGTAGATCTTTGCTGCAAGGTGATAAAACAACATACAAAGGTCATGCAAGGGTAAGGTCAACTTCTATTGCTCTTGGGTGATTTTTTGATTACCTTGGATTTGAGTCTGCATACTTTGCTTTTTATATTTTAATTTGCAAGAAGTCTTAAATTAGATTGTTTACAGTTCATGAAGGTAGACATGAAAAAAAAGGTCCAACAGGTGTCTATGCTGTTAACATACAGATGTTCCTTTCTGAAGATACACTAATCCAGCTATCTCTTGATAATCCTGACACTTTATAGTGAACAAAGTAAGTCTTCATTTTATTTATCTCTGAGCTGACACTCAGGTCAAGCTGAGGATTTTGCTTCCAACTTTCCAAAACAATCCCTCTCATAACCAAATTTGGAGATGTTTCCCAAGGATATTCCCACTGATTGCAATAGCACTATTTAGCAAGTGCTGAAAACTATGACTAGAGGTGTGAGAGACTGACATCTAGAAAGGATCAGTCTAAAGTTTGAATATATGAGGATATTCTGAGAGGAAGAAAGAAAAGGTCTACCCTGAATTTCCAAACGGGGACAAAAATGCTGGAGACAGAAGTGAACAGGTCTTACCCAGAAATAAGAAGAGAAGGAAAAATTGCAATCTCCATAGATGCAATAGCATAAAAAATTAAAAATATATGCACCACTGGTCTTTAGTAGAGTTCAAAAAAGAAATTCCATGGGGAGTTACAGTTGTACAGGCTTACTATGTGGGTATACTTAACGTCAGAATCATTACGACTTTCCACATTTCCAGAAAGGGGAAAACTGTAGCGACCTGGAGCTCCCCTCTGCCTCCTCGCTGACTCTGTTTTGCTTCCCCAGTTTGCCTTAGAGCTTGGCAACATATAATCATGTAATTCCACCTGTAGTTCCTGAGCTGTTGCTGCAGAGCATCCTGCATGACATTCCCTGGCAACATCCCCAGAATTCAGCTTTGTTATTCATTCTGGCTTGCCACAAGGCTTCTGCTTCTGAAGCTTCCTGCTTCGGTGTCTTCCAGACAAAGAAATAAATTGGAGACAGAAGAAAGGTAAGATAAGAACAGTGGTTTTCTGCTAAGCAAAATTCACCATGATTCCTATGAAAACCTATCGGTACCACGGAAGTTCTAATATTGATATTGCACTGATATCACTTAAGATCTTTGTTTCATAGGAAAAGAACCTACAGGGCAGCAGGAACTCCCATGTTACATGGAAGATGTTGGTATTTAATTGAGCTTTACCATATGACTTCTTATAATAACACTTAGGGAATTTCCACATTACACAACATCATGCCACTTAGAGATATCCCAGTGATCTATAAAAAGGCCCTACTGAGAAACTAATTAGTCAAGGGAGAGCCCTGTGTAATTCTTCTCTACCGCTTCTGGTATTGCACTACCTCTTTCAGAGAGACAAATAAAAAGCAAACTGAGATGAAATAATTGGCCTGGGGATACAGAGGGTGGGATTCATCTCACCTGACTTTAGACATCAACAATGTAGACATTTAAAATCAAGCTAGCCCCTGGGGCTCCATTTATAGTCACTGGAGATAAATATGCCCTTTTAGGGTGCCAATCATCTGCCCTATTTCAGACGTCTAATTTAGGAGACGATGAATTGCCCCCTGGATTCTATTGACTAGTTCTTCACTGGCTATCAACTGAGCTAGAAGCCACATGCAGATGTCTTTGGTACAGACATCTGCATTTAGTCAATATAATTCCACCTGCAAAGTCAGTGATGAAGCTGAGAATAGTACATTTCCTTTATTCCCAAATCTGTACACTATTCTGTAGACCATACCACCACTTTGCTGTCTCTCCTGGTAACAGAGAGACTTGCAATTATGCTGTATGATATTTAGAGATTGTTTAATTATCATATAAATTAAAGTATATTTAATGGACTAGTCAGGTAACTAAGCAGTTGGCTGGTATCAAAAACTAACATATTAAAAATAAAAAACTTAATTTTAGTATAATTAAAATCCCTCCTAGGGTTTCAGTTGCATTCTCACTGGTCAACATCACAATGGATTAATACATTAAAATTTTGATTCAGTTGTAAAAACAGAGATGCAGTCATGCAGTTATAGTGTCAGGGTGGGGCTTGTCAAATAGGAGCGCCAGGGAAGAAGACAGCATCATGCAACATAGCCCAGTCATGAACAGTGCAAAAAGAAACATGTCTCTGTGTACAGTATGCAATCCATTTCCACTAGATCTGAATAAGTACTAAAAGCTCAGCAAGTATGGGCAGTGCTATGTGAATAAGGACTACAGGCTGAATGAAAATGTGTCTGTGGTATCCTAGCTTCAATTTGCTGCAGAAAATGGAAGGTATCGAAGAAAGGATTAAGGAAGAATACTGTAGAAAGTATAGCATTTCATTACTAAATACAGTGAGGAGAGGCTTGACTGCAGATTCAGGTAAATAAATTGGTTGTCTGCAAGGCAGGTGTCTGCACATCAGCTGGGTGTCCACGTTCCCAGTAGAGTCAACTGAGACCTATTCAATGCATTTGGTAGAGCATAGCGGAGTGCTGGGCTGGTCAGACATAGGTGTCTCCTGGGGAGGGTGAACGAGCAGCTCCCCAGGCTCTGTTGACAACAGCGGGAACTTAGATGCCTAACTAACTCAGCTGTAGACACAGTATAAACTTCTGCCTTTACCTATTTCAGTACAAAGCTTAACTTAACCCTTAACAGCATCATCTCCCTACCTCTGCCACAGTGGTCATTTTGGATTAGACACAGCCATTTACAGTTAGCTCTCAGCTGTTAATATTTTTTATTCCCTGCTTTCTGGGTGTGATTTGCAGAAATTCAGAAGGCTGAAGCACATGGATAGATGACTGGAATGTAGATTATCTGTTTAATACTATTGCCCCTGAGAAATTATAGGCTAGGTGTCTAAAGTTGGTCATCAAAAATTAGTATAGTGTTTTGACAGCTTTGGCTACAATTTATCTTTTCTTCAGTTCTCCATCTCTAAAGTGGTGGTAATAATATACCTAATTGCTAGGGCTGCTGTGAATATAAATTCACGATGTTTGTGAAGAACTGACAAATTACAGAAAGAGAACCATAAAAAACACATGAGGAACTTAATAATATTGTATTCAGCTGAGCTTTAGATTGTGATTAATAAGGCCTGGAGCCATACGTTGAATGAAGGAGATAAAAAGAACTATTTAATAATTATCCATACAGAGAAATAAAAATAATAGATGACCATGTAATTAAAGTCTGTGTCAAAACACACATGCACAGGGGGCTAAATGAAAGTGGCATATAAAATTTGTAACATTTACAGAGCAGTGCCAGGAAAATGAAAACATAAAAAATCTCTAAGTACAGTTGAAAAATTTTATCTCAGGGAAGGAAGCAAGGGTGGTCAGTCACCTTACCATCACACAGCCTTGTGTGAACTCACTAAACAGACATAAAGGTGCTTAGTACCCCTTCTTCATCACCGCTGTATCTGTACTCAGCCACCATAACTGTAATTTCCTTTATTCTGTGGGGATCTCATTCCCTCCTCTGTCTGGTTCATTTTCTCCTCCTTCCCTTTTTAGGCTGTGGTTATAAAGACATTTTCTTCAGCAACTATTCCACCTTCAGCTGCTACACACTTCTTGCTGTCTATGAGACTGTGCCCATGGAACTACTTCAGGAACCAGCAGCTCCTTGCTTGGATCCAGATTTATGTTAGAAACCACCTTTTCTCTCCACTTTTCCTTTTTGTGTTACTTTCAGGGTTACTTTATCTCAGGCTAGCCTCTGGTCTGGTTCAACACAAGTCCCTACAAACCATAGTGCTGGCAGAACTGGAGAGGACATATGGGGTGAGAAGGACCACCCATGGGGTGAGAAGGAGCATCCAGGAGGGATGGGGCACAAGGAGAAGGGAGAAGGGGAGCCACGTAAACCAGCGAGGAGAGAACAGCCTGTGTAAAAAGCACTGGAACCGGACACCCCTCCATCTTTAAAAAAGCCCCTGAGAAAGACAGAAGGTTCACGCAGAAAGCAGTTTGCAATTTCATCTTTTTTCTTTCCCAAACATGGCATGAAAGTGCTATCCTCAGTGACAAAAACTCCCCTGAGACTCCACCTCTTTCCAGCTCTTGTGTACTGACTTCCCCTGGTGTGAAGGAAGGTTGAAGTGCCAGCTGTTAGAAGAAATAATTATTACAGCACTTCCTGCTAGCACTTCAGATTTTAGAGAGGAGAAGCAGAAGCTACCTAATTCCACACTTTTTTTTTTGCATTTGCTTTTGCTTTTTTTTTTCCCCCTTACTCCCTTACAGCCTTTGCCTATAGTCAGTGAATGAGCTTTTACCCCAAGGATTCAACACGTTGCTAAGGGCTATCATTACAGTGAGCACATTCCTATAAGTCATATTCACAGTGTCATTTCAAAAGAGGCATGGGCTAACCCTTTCCCGTTACAGACATGGAAATCCTCTCATAAGTAAATCCATTCCGCACCTTCTAAACATTTAGGATGATGTGGGTAACTAGGAAATGCTGAGAAATGTTTCTGTGCTCAAGATTACAGAATACAAAGGCAATAACTGTAATGTGCATCGCCATTGTTCACCGCCTGCTTGTAGCTCACAGTTAATTGCATAGATAGGGACCATCATTTACTGCTATGCCTATGCACGATTCATTCCTACACAGCAGTCGTTTCCTTGTCCTTATGTTAATTGTCTGTCACTAGTAGTGTGGCAGCTACCTCTGTGCGGGCATCTAAACATGCTGTTATCCTGCTATCCACTCTGCAGTTGCAGCTTGTGGTCCCAGACAGACCATTGCTGATCATCTCTGAAATAACAGCTATGTGTATTGGTTTTACAATGGGCTGAAACCAACTGAATTAACCAACCTGCTTCAGTTGCTTTCTGTTATTCTTCCAAGACCTGATTAAAGCCTATTTGAATGACGCTGTATTTTCTCCTGTCGTTGCTTCATTTCATTTTGTAAAATGTTGGCACTCAGAATAAAAATATAATTAAACTATGGCACAGAAGCAGATAGCTTTGATCCCTACTAGCTTAGTAAAGAAGACAAAACAGGCACATTTAATCCACTGTTTGTTCAGTTACAATGTGCTAGTTTTAAGCTATGCACATTCCAGTGACTGAATGAATATATGATGAATGCCAAAAATTAACGTATGAGTTACAATTATTGCCATACAAAGGCTGTTATAGCGTACACCAAAAATCTCTAAACAATGAGGTCGTGTCACCATAAAACATAATGCATGGCTAAATCATAATGCAAAAAGAATTTTGAAATACCGTATTTTCACGTGCACAGCCTGTGATTCAGTAGAGGTTATACACATGCATTTGTAGAAAAAGAGATTTCCCCTCTCCCACATTTCCCCCCTCACCCACTTCTGATTCTCTTTTCCCTCTTCAAAACATCTCCCCCTGCTTCTGCTGCCCCCTGCCTTTGCCTTTGCTTTCCTGCATGTTGCCTGAGGACTATTTGAGCACTTTTATTTGCCTGAGGATTTATTTGCATAGGCATGCAGCTTATCTGGTATGCAAGTTTTACTCATGGAAGTATGGTATTTATTTTGCGCACAAACACACACAGAGACACACACACGCACTGCCAGGTGTGATAATACCGATGTTCAGCATTTTTTATCCTCAAAATGCCCTACAAATGCTAACTAATTAATCCTCAGAACGCCTCTTTGGGTTAGGCATGCTTATCCCAATTTCTTAGGCAGAGACAGGGAAACTGAGAGATTAAGTGACCGTGAGAGTTTCTACTGAAGTCAGAGGGAAAAGAAAAACACCATCAGCTTTAAATTGGACTTGAATCAGGTATGAAGTGATTTGTCTAATACCACCAAAATGTCAGGATTAGAGCAAAGTTATCTATAACTGGGAGTTTCTGGGACTGACTCTGATCTTTTGGTCAGCCCTGAATTGATCAGGCAGTTGGACTAGATGATCATGGTAGTTCCCTTCCAACTGAAAAAAACATTATTCTATTCTATCCTATCCTATCCTATCCTATTCTATTCTATTCTATTCTATTCTATTCTATTCTATTCTATTCTATTCTATTCTATTCTATTCTATCACTGGGTCGGTTTGTGCCCAGTGCAGTCCCAGAGCTCCCAGCAGCATGACAGCGGCATCGGCACCTGTGGGATTTGGCTGCTGGCAAGAGTGCTTGCATTCGCATTGCACCGTTTCTGCAGCATTTCTTTGCATCTCTTTCCCAGCAGAATGCAGCAAGACAAAAAAATGACGGCAAGTGACAAGGTGGCTTTTCGCTTGTGACAGGGCACTGAGTCATGAGACATGTCTCCGTGGACAGCCATGGCGTGACATGCTTTACACTGCAGGGAGAGGTCAAAGTGCTGCAGCCCGTCTCGCCTCTTTACAAACAGCCCCCACCCCCTGATGCTCTCTCAGTCATGACAGTTGAACAAAACGAAGGCTATTTCTGATTTATAGCTGCAACCTGCAATGAATTATACTTGGGTGGTTTATTAATGTGAAGCACGTTAGCAAGAGTATACTGTGTGTCTGCCACAGATGGAAAAACTAACTCTATCGATGACTGTAATCCATTCATTGTTTTATGAATCCAGCATCCTCCAGAGAGCACCACAAAACCCCACTCTGAATACTACATTTTACATTTAGATTTTCTGGCTTAGAGAAAAGATGTGTAAAATCACAAGCAGGCATAGCATTCCCCACTGACTAGTGCATTTATGAAGTCTTTTGTGGTGTTATTACAGCAAGCATATGAAATACAATGTACATGAAACTAGGAATAGGGAAATAAATATGTCTGTATTTTTTAAAGGAACAAGAGGCTGATATTCAGGTTTTATCCCACACTTTGGATTGGGAATGTTGTGTTCTGTTTTCTGGCTATGAAAGCACAAACCTGAAAACCACATGGAAGTAAAATTTCCATGAGAGGTCTGGGGTAGGATAGGCTTTTTGAGGCTTTTGGTCAGAGTCAATTTTGAGGTCCCTCAGTGGAACCTGTATATCCAGTCACACAGCTCTGGGAAATCACAGGGGTTTGGGCCAAGCCTACGGCGTTAGAAATAAATGCATATACAGGTATGTCCAGGGTGATTTTGAATTGCCTGGGGGGCTGGTCAGAATGGTTGTAAAAGGTGTACCCAAATGGCAGGCCAGCTGGATTGTGTCATTCCTGACCAGAAGTTGTCCCCACACCTTCAGGCTGTACAAATGTCAGAACCGAGTCCTCTGGGTCTATCTGAAAACAAATGTGCATTGACAGAATGGACTGAAGTTTCCCACTTTACACTGCTGGACTCATCTTTCTACAATATTTTTCATGTATAAACCTCTGTAATATCCCAGTGTATTTCTGGATGTTAAGAGAGCCTCAACAAACATGGACCAATGGGTTTGGTCCATTTCTTGCTTCCCACAGAGGGCTTTTTACACCTAAAACCCATAAAACTGCATGAGTTTGAACTTTCAAAGCACATCTTTCATGAGATGTTCACCACAATTGGCTGCTCCTCATGTGTCTGAAAAGTGCCATAGTTTTAATCAAACATTACTCACAAGAAAATTCGTCCCAAAACAAACCAAACCTCACCATGAAGCTTGTTGTTCTCACAGCCTTGCACCTCCACACATCACTGTAGCATTGTCATGGCAGGGTCTCATGGGACACAACTGCCGCTGGTCTGAGACTCAGCCCCTCTTCTCCCTTTCCCACTCCCTCGCTGAAGCTTTGGTGTGCAAGAGGGGACCTGATAAGACACATGTCCAAACCTTAACAATCAACGGGCACACAGCACCCACATCTTATTTCATAGAATCATAGAATCATAGAATCATAGAACCATTAAGGTTGGAAAATACCTTTAAGATCATCGAGTCCAACTGTCAACCCATCACTCATGCCCACTAAACCATGTCCTGGAGTACCACATCCACATGTTTTTTGAATGTCTCCAGTGTTGGTGACTCCACCACTTCCCTGGGCAGCCTGTTTCTTTCAGTGAAGAAATTTTTCCTAATATCCAATCTAAACCTCCCCTGGTGCAACTTGAAGCCATTTCCTCTTGTCCTATTGCTAGTTACTTGGGAGAAGAGACTGACACCCGCCTCTCTACAGCCTCCTTTCGGGTAGTTGTAGAGAGCGATAAGGTCTCTCCCTCTCAGACAGCCAGTCCAAATACCCCAAAATCACTCCAAGGATGACTTCTGTACTGAACATCACGGAACGGTCACTTACTAGGAGATTTACTCCTGCAAATGCCCATCCTGAATTCTGTAACTCCTTTTTTCCCCACAGGCAAAATACTATTTACTTACCTCAGATGTAATAGGGCTTATTTACTATGTATGAAGAAAGATTTCTGAATAATAGATAAGAATTCAAAGCATTATTATTAATAAATAGAAATAATAAATCAGGCCCTGTTTTCATACCCTTAGTCAGTCCAACCTTTACTGAAGTCAAAGCATTATTTTGGGGAAACATGTACTGCAAGCTCCAGGTCCTTAAAAAATCTCGCTAATTGCAGCAGAATTTTTGCTAGGATGAAGACAATAGGTTTAGCTTGTTGCAGGTGATTAAATCTTATGCAAAAGATGTTTATATTTACTGAAGCAAAATACTCATCACTTTTACATTATTTAATAGGAAAACAATCAGCTAATTTGCCAGGATTCCCTGTAATCTGAAAAAAAATTATCCCTATTCAGAAATTAGTAATGTTGTCTCTTTCTGTGTATGAGAACTCTCTTTGAATACTTGCATGGATCTTACAGTCCAAGGTTTTGAGAATTTTACAGTCCTTTTCATTGCTTTTTTTAAAATGTATTTATCCTTTCAACTGTCCTTCAAGATAGTCTATAGATGAGGTATAAATCTGTCACATGACCAAGATATTGCAGCTGAACAATTCAATATGCATTATCTGAGACATGGTGACTGTCCTTGTGCTAACTCAACCTATAGCAAATGCAAGGCTATGCTATTTATCTTAAATTTCCTTCATTGTAAGCTAAGACAAGCTGAATTTGCTGTGGGCTATGAGCATAAGCACAGGCAACCGATGCAGAGGAACTTGTACAACTTAAGTAGCTTGACTCTGCATCTGAGCCTACCAGAAAGCGTGGAGTCATTTGCCTGCAGTAGCACAGAAAATCTGTGGCAGGACAGGGAATCCTACTTCATGCTGAAATCAGTGGATAACTTTCCTCTTCAGGGCCATGCAATACCTTAGTGAAAGTAGCTGGTTGTCCTAAGAGAACATTCACTCTAAGCAAAATGCATTTTTCTTTTAAAAGGGGGGGCAAATATATGAGTGACCTTGGTTTGATAGCCTAACACAGTGCTGCAAACAGTGACAAGAACAGCCCTACCTTTGCATACAATTCCCCTGAACAGTATTTTCCTTTTTTTATTTTTTTTTTTACTTACAGTTGACTGAACTAACATCTCTTATCATGGTCTGCAAAGAAAAGCTGTAAAAAAAATTAAATTGGAAAAGCTAAATTATTTATACAATTTCATGTGCTGGATGTTTTGGTACAGTTGAGCCTTGCTTCTTCCTAATAGCATAAGACTATTAGGAATTGTAATACTCCTCAGGGGATGTAAGATTTATCAACCCTTGCAGAACAGGATGGAAGCCAAGGCAGGAGATTAAGGGATACTAGTTAAATTAATCAACCTTCTCTCCATATATTGGCCAGGATAATGCAGTAAGTTGTTATTCATACATTTTACACAGTAGGAGCACAATTTGACCACAACCATATGTTGAATTTAATATTAAACTTTGGATCTTTCCAAAAACAACTCCATAAAAATGTCAATACTTTTTTTTTTTTCTGATGAACAACTCTATTCATTTTTAAAGGCATTTACACACACCAAAAAATGAAAAAGTGTTTTTCTTTACCAGTTTTGAAAAAAATCTTCATCTTTAATCCTGGTTCAGGACCCTATCGTGTTTGTTTACGAATCAAAGTCTAAAGCAAAGATTAATGGAGAAGATGCAAGAGTTACAAATACTCCTTTTTTGTCCTGTCTTTTTAACTATAAAAGGGTCAAGAAGACATTTCCCATGTCAAATTGCAAACCTTGAAATGCTATCTTTCGCTTTATGCACAATGCTGAAGTTTAAGTTTCCTGAAATGAATGCACACTATTTCTGCCTCTGTACAAAATTGAAAGTATCATTATATGAGCAATTTTTGGAACTTATTATACCTATGGAACAGTATTTTCTCAAAACCAGAAATTGGTTAAAGAATTATAACATCAAAAATTTGGAGACCATCAAATTAGACCATCTTTACTCCTGAGCAGGTGGAACTAGTAAAGAACATCTTTGTGTTATGTCCAACATTCCCCCTGAGGGAAGGAAGCAAATAGATCACACGCTCTGCATTGCAGTACGTACCTAGGCAAGTCTAGGTATAGATTGCTAACCAGGTGGCTGTAGCTGGCCTATGACTTGTACTGTAAGAAGGTTTGTAATGTCTTGCTGGACCAGAGAGCCTTTGCACGGTGTTGCACGCACCCGCCCCCGGTTTCAGGTTAGTTTGTGCAGCCTTACAAGTGAGTCAGTTCCTGTGCTCTACCGGTTGCTGAACACCAGTATGACAACCTGGGCTATGGCCATCAGGTCTTCAAGGCCAAGCATCTGGTTGCTCAATTAGCTGTCATAGCTGTGTTCCCAGCTTTGAGCCAAATATGGGTGTGAACACAAAAAAATCTATCATGGCAGAAAGTTAGATGGCAGCAAATGCAACATCCCTTGTATATTCTTTGCTTGCCAAAAGCCCGAATTCAGAAATGCATTTAGGCATGAGTCTATAATAAAGAATAAGTATAAACATGTCTCCTAAATGATACATATTTAGGGCTGTGACTCATGGCAGAAAACCAGAATTTCAAAAATTCTTCATAGTAACTCTGACATCAGGGTAACCAACAGTGAAAAAAAGGTCAAAACATTTGACAGTTCAGATATCCAGTTCTTTTAGGTAGATGCAATGAGGGAAAACTAAACTTCATTGTTTATCTAGTCAAATATGTTTCAGAACTATGTATTTTTCTGTGCACTCTAGCACTGGTGTACACTAAAGGGCTGTAATTTTTCAAGCCAATAAGTGGGGTAAATGTGTGAAATAGTGACTATATGGAAATTAATTGTTAGGGTATGGGAGGATAAGGAAAAAAATGAGAAAGACAGTGGGTTTGTAGTCCCCACAGAAGGTATAGTACATGCACTGTGTCACACAAAAAGGGGACTGCTATATCACACAAAAACCCTCTACTGTATCTAGCTGTATATCAGCTGAGTGTGGAAGTGGCCTGTCAATAATTATCATTCTGTTCACCTTTTAACTGAAAGGGATCAAAAATAGGACTATATAAAAAATTATTTTAAAACCTTATTAACAACATCACTTCTTAAGACAATGTAAAATCTTCCTCTGAAAAAACACAGAGGAAAAAATCTTCCACTGAGAAGATAACAGTGTTTGAAATGGCAAAATAAGTCAACTGAAAGTGTAATGACTTCTATACAATGTCAACAGAAGTGTTTGGTTCACGCACTCATATAATGCATAAGCCATTCACCTGACATTGTATCCAGTTGCTGTTATAGTCTACATGAGTAAGGGCCTGCAAAAATTCATTTTTTCAGTCTATTATTCAATATTGGAAGTGTTTGTTGTGAGTGAAAGCCTTTCTAATGCTCATTTATTATAAGCCAAAGACAGTAACACTGATATCAAACCAACTAACCTTACTGCTTTCCAGTTTTTCTCCAGTATGTACTCCGCATTCATCTGCACTTTCACAGACCATCTGATCTGAAAGGGGATTATATAATCCTCTCTTGGAGGTACATAAACTCTGCCTGAAATAAAGCATGTGATCCACAGGCATTATATTATAGCAACAGCCAGGAAAACTAGTCGTAAACATTCATTTCACTATGATTCAAAAAATCACCCATTGGAATTTATTGATTTGAAGGCCAGTGATGACTTTTCCATCATTTAGCCTGATGTTCTGTGTTACACAGACCATAGACTTCATGCAGTTACCTTGGTATTGAAGCCAATGGACCCTTTTCTCCAGTCAAGGCCAAATGCAGCTGTAACATGGCCAAGGAGCCTTTACTGCACGCCCTGATCCGAGGTGTGTGCACCTTACGGGACTAATGGAAGAACTACTACACATTTAAGTGTCCTCTTTTCCCTCCGTTTCCTTGCCTTTTCCCCAGTAAAATCTGTGGCTGATATTTTATGTAAACTTTCAGGCAATAAAATTCTTAGGACAACCTTTCCATAGGAAGAGAAAGAAGCAAAACATTGGTGCATATTTGCTCAGAGTTCAGATAGACTGAGAAGACAGAGTAGCAGTGAAGGAAAGGTGTAGCATTCCCATTTAGGCAATGTGTGTAACGCTATGATCCAGGTGAATTCATACAATTGAGCAGCATGAAAATAAATTCCCAGTAACAAACACAGTACACACAGTTAAGACAGGAAATAGCTTACTAGGAATCCACAGGCTACGGTATGTTTCTATAAACCAGTCAACTAATGCCTGGTTTTGCCACCTGTATTCACTCTAAGCATAAATTTACTCCGGAGTAGTCCCAGATTAAAAAAAAAGTGACGTTTGTATACAAGTGATTTTTTTAAAAGATAAAGCAGCTATATTTGATGAACAAGTTGTTTGCTGAGGATATGCTCTACGTGCGCCTGTACACAATATGCTGAAAAGTGCATGACATTCAAAAATCTTTTCATGAGAAATAAATACATCAAATCCAAATTAAGATCTATTCCAAGCCTTGATTATGCATTGGGAAGCCCTGGTCAAGAACACCAGGTTTTGTGTACCAGCATCCCACCTGGCCATCCCTGGCTTCCAAGCTCTTTAACTAGACAAACATGTATGGCTGGTCTACAGATGGAAAGGATCATACCTTGAGAATCCATTTCAGCCATTTTTTCTTCTCAGCCTCATAAGCATAAAAATAATAATTCATGAGGTTAAATGAATTCTTTTCACCAGATCCAACACTTTCCAAAAAAAAATATGAGTAGATATGTTTGCTGGTCTGATTGTAAATAGTTTCTATATCAAAGTAGTAACTTAGTTGTCCAAAGGTTAAAGACACCAGACAAACTCTCAGTGATTGAGTGTCTGAGCTTGTAACTCAGGTGTCTGAAACTGTGTCTTTGCCTTGCAACGGCCATCTTTTCTTTCCCCATCTTCCCATAATAAGGGCAGTGGTATTTATACAGGTTTGAAGCTGCTGAAAACTTTACTGGTCTGATTCATCATGATCCCTTCTTTATATAATGAAATTGAAAAATTTTAAACTGATTTTCAAGCTCACTTTTTAGCAAAACATTAAATGAAAGTGAGAAAAACATCTCTGTGGATGAAATATAGTACATGTCAAGGAAGAGCAATACATCTTTCTTTCCAAGAATTCTTAGGAGTTCATTAATTTCCTAAGCTCATTTCTCACAGTTTATTAATCCAGTGTTGCTGAATCTCCTTTCCTTGTAATTTTTTTATTACCTCTTTTATATTCACAGGATGGGTTTCCCCTGTGAATCATCAAAATTCACATTATTTATATTTGCCAGACTCCCTCTATTTCTTCTACAGATATGTCACGTCTGAGTGCTGACTGGGCCTGGAAAGTAACAGTGCTGGTTTCTGTGTGCATATGGTATCACTGATTGCTTTTAATCACTGACCTATGGGCTGTTATCCAAAAGATCAGCAACATGAAAAGGGTTCTGCTGTGCTGGTAAGACTATCAAGAGAAGTTAGGCATCTAATCTGCAGAGATGCTTCTGTAAATCTTGTTTGTCACTTTCTACCTTCTAAGGCACCTCAATAGTTACATAAATCTTGCCTTTGATCTACAGCTCTTCCTTCATATTGTATTACAGCAGCACCTACTCACCCATGCTCGAGGCACCATACAAATTCAGTAAGAGATCTCTCCCATCCTGAATAGCTTAAAAGACCTTTTCTATCTGTAGGAAGGGGAAAAAAAATAAAGAAAAAAAGAAAAAGCGTAAAAAAGAGCTGGAAAATGCTCAAAGAAAGAGCACAAGGATGACCAGAATTATGGAGTGGCATCTGAAAGGAGAACCACCAAATACATGACCCCTCCTGGAAAAGAAATCAATTCAGATGCACCAAAGGAAATTGATCTATAAAATCACGAGTTACACGGAGAGGATAAACAGAGAATGATCAATCACACTTCACTGTTGCAGTACAATGACATCAAATCAAACTAGCAGCTGGCAGACTGAAAGCAAACAAAAGGACTTGGTTCTCACACTAAGTGAAGGTGATATGCGGACCTCAATGCTGCAAGACACTGAGGGGATCCAAAGGTTTACCCAGCTTCACACTGACAGAAGAGAAGCCTATCAGGGAGTGACTGAATACTAAAATAGTGCTTCTGCCTCGGGCAGCCCCTAAACTCAAAATCACTGGAACTGGAGAGAGAATTCTTGGCAAGTTCTGCTACGTTTGTCCCATTCTTAAACTCATCTGTAGGCTTTTTTTCATTGTCAGAAAATAAACCACTAATATGATCCAGAAAAGACTTTTTATGTTCTTATGTTACATTAAATAAGCAAATCAAGTACACAAAGCAAATTTGAATCCATCTGCATCATAGGCCAGCAAAAGAACCAGAATCAAGTCTTCCATAATGGCTGTGCACCATCAACAGCTACATCTGTTCTAGTAAATAAAAGTGACCAGACAATGTTCTTTGCCCCTGAAGTCAAATGGCATGACAGGGCCATTGTCCATACAGCTGAACTCTTTTACCTGCTGAAACCAGATTTACCACATCCAGATTGGCCACTGGGAATGTTCCCTGGCCCTTGCCAATTCTTGAGGATGATCATAAAGCTAAGAAAAGCCTGATCTCTTTTCTCCATTGCCAGCACCTGGCTATGAAGAAAAACAGAGAAAAAAAAATCCTTTCTGCGTCAGGTACTTTTGTAACCAATAGGCTCTGGAAATTTAAGTATTTCTAGACATGGGAATTTTTTTGTTGCAGAATAAACCAAGTCTCCTATCTAGCAAATGCTTGGCATGACTTATATTGTTGGCCCTGGACTGTTGGCAATCCTGGAAGAGTGCTTATGGTGATAATTAACCAGTGTCAGTTAGTAATAATGCCCAGTTCCATCTTTAATAGTTGCAGTTACTTCTATTACAGAGGAGCACTCAGAAGATGTATTCATATTTTCAGTGTCATTTGAGATCCTTGTATATACACAAAGATGACAAAACACTGTTCTAATACCATTGTGGGTCTCCAGGTGCTGGAATTAATGTCTTGCTACAGAAACTTGTGTGTGAATTCCCAGGGAGCTGAAGAAGAGTGAAGGATAGTAATTCTGTATAATTTCTGCTGGTTTTGACAGACTAGTTTACGATAGCTTCTATTATTGAGTTGGAGGGGGGAAGATAAAGTAACCTAGCTTTTTGCTTTCCTTCTTTTTTTCAGAATTCAGCATCTGTATGGAGCTAAGAAATATGGTTGTTATCTCTCTTAGTTGTATACACACACTAGTGTTATTTGATATTCCTGACACCAGGAACATACTGTTTAAAAAATGGAACAAAACAATGGGAATTACTCCACTCTCTCCATATTTTCTGTTTCCCAATCAAAGTACTTGAAAAGCGTGAACATTATGTTTAAAAATAGTTCTGCTGAAATATGCCCAGAGATCAGAAGAAAATTCCATATTTGGAAGAACCTACAGTATGTTCTGCCAAACTATTTGGCTTTTCTTTAGGTCAAGGCAACCCTGGGCTTTGCTGCTGTTCCCATAATGTGCTATAGAAGGGGTGAAAATGCTCTCCAGTCATTTCCAGTTTGCAGTACAGTTTGTGCTAGCCAGTATGGGACATGCCTTTGCAGTCAGTCCTACATCGAAAACCTCAATAACTACAAAAGCACGTTCTCCCCTGCAAGTACTTGTATTTCCTGTGGGTAGCCATGAAGAGCAGGCAGAATTTTCTCCTGGAATACTACAGGAATTCTCTCCTTCTTTTTTCTCGTTGACTCCTCTCCACCCATCTGTTAAAAAATATTCCTTTTCATTTTTTAAAAGCTTCTTTTTAGAAGATGTGGTAGGAACTAGTGCAAAAATTACATTGCATCTATCTAGATTCTTTTCCTTCACTTTATTTTTTCTTAGGAAAAGACTTGATTACACTGTTTTCTTAAGATCTTGTTTGCTATCAAATATTTAATTTCAGGAGCATTCCTGTTACCAGTAGTCATAGTGAGTAAAACCTCCATTGATCTTAAATTGGATTCAGCCAACGAACAGTGACTTCCCTAAATTTTTGCCTACCAACACCTTTTTGCATGTCTAAAGAATGAAGTGCCATTGCAATGCTTCCAAATATTATGATGCATCACTATGTGAATTAACTCAAGCATGACCTTATATTTCCCTTGCCCCACTCTTTGGGTAGTTAATTACCATATTGGTAATTAACCTTTTTTTGGTCTATTTTTTTTCCTTGTTTAACTTTACTGTCCCTGCTGACACTGCCTTTCATGCTCTATCTGACACTAACACTCATTTTCATGTTTTAAAGAAGGTTGCCACCTAAGCTGGAAGGCTGGAGGCATTATATATCTTCAGTTTCATTGTGTTACCTGAGTATTTAAATCTTGCTCTGTTAGCATACCAATCCCAGGCCTTCAGAAAGCAGGTTTGATTACAGTGTTACCTCTGCTCCCCTGTGCTGTTGTTCCAGGAAAATGGTCCCCTCTGCTAAATCAGGGACTGGCTCCTGGGCAGCTCTGGCAATAAGAATGTGCCATGCACTATCTCAGCATTTCCTATTGCTCAGGCTGCTCTTTGCCCTCCCAAACTACCTCAAAGGCAGGATGAAGTGCCGCCTTCTCTTATCCTCAAAGAGTTGCTGGTTGGTAAATTTTATTCAGTGTATAAAACTGTATATTGCAAAAAACATAATGGGCAGGGCAGTTGGCAACTGTTAATGTCCAAAAACAATTCTTCAGTGCTTCACTGTAGTTTGAGTCAGAATACTTGATAAGTTCGATTGTAAATAATAGCACGCAGCCAAAGACTCCTATTTCTGATCTAATTATTTTTGCAATCCAGTTCTTTGCCACTCAGTCCCACTGGTCCTGAGGTGCTGCCTGTGCTTATGGGACTCTTTGGCCAAGGCAGCTCAAATGCAAAAGAAGCTGAGGCTCAGCCCTGTACTGAAGGACTCTGATGAGCTCACATTTTCTCATAAAATGCAGGATAAAGACTTAAAGATTTGCTTTCAAGCTGGAAAAATGCATCCAGTAAATCCTACAGCTGGGTTTATAGGGTCTTTGTTCTGTGGGCAAAATCAAAATTAGGAAATAAAATTTGCTTCAAGGATTAAGCCTCTAATCCTTGACTCTCCTTTGGCCAATAAAGCGTCTGATGGACAGTGTAAGCCTCAAAGTCTGTATCTCAGAACTGACTTCTCTGGTCCTCAGAGCAAAGAAAATTAGAAAACTTCACACGCTGCTTGAAGACATGTCACCAGGCAAATCAGTAAGGCAAAATACAACTTCAGGAATATTCATATTTTGCATAACAATTTACTAGTTGAAAAGTGCTGCAGAAACACCAAGGGCTTAATTAATAATGTGGTATGTCTCCAATGCCAACCCTTGATTTAAGGGGGTGCTCTGCAGAAAGTCAGCATAGACCATGACAAGACTTTGCAGTGAGCCTTCCTTCAAAATCCTAGTGAGCACGCACTGAATCTCTGAATTCATCTTTCTGGAGAACTCATATTCATTTAGGATAAAACTGAGCCCTGTGCAGCAGTCAGTGCAAATGCTGGGTTTCACTCTGTTCGTTTTTTTTTTTTTATTCCTGTACCTAAAGAAAAGTCAACTGGGGAGAGGATTCAGTGCTTTTTTTTCCAAGGGGAAGAATTATAAGTGCTTGGTATAATGACTTTGGGTTAGCTCTGACTTGATGATTGATGACAATCCAAATGTAAGAAAATAATGTAATGTCATTATCTGTCAAGAGAAATTAATTGTTTTAAAAATCTTAGGTAAACTATGTGTTTTACTGAATAAAATGGGATTATGGTTGAGGTTAAACTGGGACTTGGTACTATTCGATTATCTGAATTTACAGCAGCAATATCTGTGATTTTTTTCTGAGTCCTTGATAATTTAATTGGGGTCTTAATCTGTTAAACATTCAATTTGCACTGAATTTCAGTGGACTTCAAATATTTTTACCTCCTTAGGCTGCTTTGACAATCTCTCTTCACATGGAAATACGGTTTATACACAATCCTGGAGGTGACATGAGGTACAAGGACAGAATGGCAAATGTTTCTGCTTCTGTGTGTGACAACATTCAGGTGTTGGAGCAGTACTGGCAAGTGAGATAATGTTGGCTCCAAAGCAGCGTTCGTGGCAGCTTAGATGCACTTAGCTCAAATCCTTTCCACTGTGGACTAAATTGTCTCAACTTGTCTGACATATGCCTTTGGCTAAGAGCACTCACAAGAACATTTGCCACGGCTTAGATGCATGGTAACCTGTTACTTTGAAGTCACTTGACTGACTGAAGTCACTGACTGAAGTCACTCACATCTGACTCTACCTCACCAATGTCTCTTCAGCTCTCAAACTTGAAAGAGCAAGTTGGGAAATTAGGGAATATCTTAAAGGGACTGAGGATTTACTGTTACTAGACATTCATAATTGAGCCCTCTGACTCCTCTTACTGGAGCTGATGAGCAAAGACTGAGTAGTTGAATGCCCTCACACCCTCCGACGCCTTTCAGTAGTGACTTCTTCAGATGCTCAGAAGACCAGAAAACACTCCAGGCTGATCAGCCAGCTGCCTTCTTCCTTCTGGATTAAAACCATCAAGAGTGCTTTTCTTCCAGTGAGAAAATCATTGGTCTGTTGTCTGTATCAGTCCTTCCACCTTCACTCTTCACATAAAGCGCATCACTGGCTGTAGGTTGGCAGCTCTTTTCGGTTCTCTGTAGTACGGGAAGTATTCTAATAAACACCACCACTGGCAGCAGCTGAGCTGAGGAACATAATACATGAATGTAAAGCACTGCCAGCTACTATAGATTTTGTCTAGTACTTGTGGAATGCCACTTCCCATACTTTTTTTCTTCTCTGATGTGGTACGTACTCTCGGTCTTTCACATCACTTTAAATGAATGTGTCCTTACTGTTCCTTTGCTTTCTTTTTCCTCTCCTTCTAAGAACTGTTGATTTTATTTTCCTTTCTGGCTTACACTAGAGCCAGTTTAGACTTGATCACTACCAGTGTATCACAGGAAATACATAGTACATACTGTGCTTTTAGTTGGGTGGACAGGGAGCTATACATAAAACTCCGCAATAATATGACTAATGAATATGCTGTACTATGGGTTTCCTGCAGAAGAGCAACTTACACAACCCAGCCTTTATCACATTGTTTTTGTTAGCCATCGCTCTTTATTTACTGTCACTGAGGCTGGGAAAGACGGCTTATTTTCTCAGCGTTGTGCATATGCATCTGTGCTGGAGCTGGCAGTACAACTTGTTCTTCTCCATTTTCCTGCATGCTTTACAACCTGTTTTTATTTTATAGTACTCCAGTAATTTATTCTCTAAATTGAAGTGGAATGTCTATCCTGTACGTGGGCTACCTTGCACATTATGCTCTACTTTTAAGAAAGCATAAAGGATTATATTAGAGCTCATACATCTCTCACCAATATGCTGAAGGTCCTAGAAATCCAGTAGTCTTAGCTGGCTTATTTGGAGGCACGAGTTTATTCAAAGCTGTCAGCTAGCTAAAAGCCTTCGGTGGATACAATTTTCAACATCTATAAAGCATACTGCTTGTTTCAGTATCACTTCTAGCTGCTTATACATGGGGCAGATTTACTGGATGCCCCAGAAATCTGCTGCTCCCTCCTTTGTCTTCACCAGTGTGTGTGCTTTCAGAGGGTAAGAAAATGACCACACTGTCAGCCTCTCCTCCCCCACAATACTTTCCATTCGTTGTGACAAAAGCTGTACCTTTGTTGCTTAGGTGCTCATATTTTAGGTGCTTGTACCTTAAGCATAGAAATATGTACTATCAAAACTTCAGTCTTCCTTGTTGCAAGATGGAGGTCCTTCATACTGACTTAACTACCCAAGTGGAATTTGTTTATCCTGTTATGTGGTCTTTAGGTAAAAGCTAGGTCCCCATTATGGCACTTCAGTATCGCTTTTTGCAGAATAGAACAAGTACTTTTCTGACTGGCATTTATAACAATTGCTGCAGTTGGGTCCTCAGTGCCTCTTGATGTGAGAGCTGGAGGAAGAGCACAAAAAGTTTTACAGGACTACTTAGTCTTTGATACCTTCCCTTTGGGTTTGTGCTCCTTTCGCATTTAACCTCTATACTTGTTAGAAAGGCAGTCGCAGTAGCAAGAAGGAAATATTGAATTTCAAGGCAAGTAATTTGTAATGGACTCTCACCAAAGTTCTACAAGGGGAATCTCTAAGACATGATCATCCACTTAAATAGCAAATATATTTCTTAGCAAAACCGTTCAACTGCAAGAGAACAACCGTTAGAAAGTCATTATCATTTCAAATTAATGCCACATGGCATCCCCATTTCATATCGTTCATCTCTCCAAATAATTACTTGTTTTTCCTGATTGCTCTTTATTAGCCCCTTTAGCCACTTCCTCAGTTCTACTTTACTGTGCAGAATCAGGTAATTTACAGCAACATAATTATTCATATTTCTGTAAAAGTAGCTGGTTTAGACTGAGGGAATAGGGGGCTATGGTGCAAAACGTGTGGGGTTGATGTATACTTGGTCCAATATTTCTTCTAGTGATTAAGCCAAACCTCTTTCAAAGTTTAAATATTTAAAAGAAGAATTCCGTGTTATTCTTGGAAAGCTTATTATTTACATAAAGGAGTAGACTCTACAAAAAAATCAATTCTTAGGTTGTGAGAGTCAGCAGCCTCTTAGATTTTGTGCTTCTCTGACTCTGAGAGTCACATTTCGGCTCCTCAGTGAAATCCTTATCTGGCGTCTTTGTTCCTCTACAAAAACAACAAGAAATTCATGTAAAGTCCTATACCCAGCCGAGGGCTGACCCCTGTGCTAGGGAAAACCAAGTGACATGCCAGACTGCTGTAGCCCTCGCTACCAATGGAGCACAGGCTTCTGCATGACCAGTCTAGAGCAGCTGTTGCAAAATACTGTGTTTTGTACCATTACAACACAGATGTGTTGTAGTTTGTGTCACCTCAGCTCCCCCCGCGTCCTCCTCTGAGATAGGGATAAGATTTTTATGTATGAATAGTATCATATACCTAGGTTAAGGTATTTGAAAATATTTGTTATCCAATCTCAGAATAAAAGGTCATTTTAAGGTATCTTTGGGGAATAAAAATGGAAATATCAGAACTACAAGGTACTTTCACATATTTTAAATGGAAATCACAAGCAAATCTCTGAAGAGAGACAATCCAACACTATACATTTCTAAAATGCATTCACTTGGTGTTTTCATTTTGCTTCCCTTTTTTGCCCAAATACCCCATCTCTGTAGAGATGTGAAATAAACATTAGATATTGTACAGATGTGAAAAAAGATATTTCAGTATTTTGGAACTGCTTAAAACAGTGGGATCCCCAGACTGCAATCCTTATGTAGAAATTACCCAAACAAAGCTCCCACTGAAGCCAATTATTTTACTGCCATTTATACAGTTGTATAAAACGAGCTACATGCTTTACAGAACAAATAAAGAAAAATCACATGGTGCCTTTATCGCCTTTCCTACTTTGTCTTACTCTCACAATTCATTGCATAAGAGAAACAAACCATCGGAGCAGAAGAGAAAAGAAACACCATAAATGGCTATAGAAAACTCTATAAAAACAACAGCTGGATGGGGCAGAAGTTCCTCTGTTGAAGTCAGATGGCTACTTATTTTTAAACATTTCACAGGATATTTTGCTTTTTGATTGACTAGCTGATAAATCAACTGGAGTTTTACCTAAGTGGACACTAAAGGAAGACTTGTGAATAAACCTGTTAGAAACGATTAGATCACTGCTGTGTATTATGGTATTATTTTCATCCAAAGTCTTTTACTAAAATAGCACAGCTTTCGTCCGAGCTCCCTTGTCAGCCAGTGCTGTGAGGAGCGTTTTGGCACTGCTTGCTCCCCCCCGCTGATTCCCCGGCCCGGCGGGCTCTGCGAGGGCAGGGGGGAGCAGCAGCCCTGCCACTCACCTGCCCACCCTCCGTGTGCCTCACACCTCTCTGCTCTGGAGGCTTCTCCCCAGAAACACAGCTCACTGAAAAGCAGTTTACCAGAGTTATTATTATTATTATCATTATTTTTAAGCAAAGAAATCAGCTGTTTTTTTTTTTTTTGCTTGAAATCTGACCATCCACGTTCAAAGAGGCTCTCCACAAAGAAATGCTCAAAATTACAATCTTAAAAGGAACTTGGTTTACAGAGATTTCTGATCCTTTCCCTTCTCTTGGTGACACCAATATAAAAACACCACTTTAGTTGATGGGATTATATTGAAGCGAAATGGAGCTATGAGTGGGAGGGAGTAAAGTGAGATCCACTGTATGAAACTCCCATTACTAATCATATAATTGGAGAGTGAAAATATTTTCAGATTAGCCTTGGCTTTAATAAGAAAGGATGTGCTCTTTCAGGCACATTAGCAATGGAGCAGAAGAGACTTGAATGAAATGTGATGAGGACATATGGAAAGCTAGTGCAGAACCCAGAGGTGGGCAAGCAGAGGAAAGGGAGGGAAGTAGAGTGTTGGGTCCATGCTGTAGGCTGGAGGGAAACTCTATTGTCATGGGTGTATTTCAGTATATTTATGTATTGCTGAAGCCTAGGAAGACTTAGAATTTACAGAAATTACCCGAAAGAAAGTGTTCTTCTATAAGTAACCTGTCTCCCAAGTACCTTACAAAGATAATGGAGGGTTGTAAAAGAAACAGAAAAAAAAGAAAGAAAATATTTTGAATAACAAGTAGACAATAGATTAGGAAATGGGCATATTGTTGTACCTGTGTTATAACCTTCCATTGACTTGGACTGAGAATTTAAATGTGAGATTTAAAATGTTCTACCTAACCTGGTTGCAGTATTTTTTTGACAATGACACATGGCAAGCAAATATATTACTATATTCTGCTTCAGCAACAGAAGCACTTTTCTCTCCATTCTGGTTCAGCAACTTTATGACACTGTGGAAAGGAAGAGATCAGTATTTAAATATGCCTTAGCAAAAAGAAGCAAAATAAATCTGAAAAATTCATAAATGCTTCTGTCCTCTACTTCAGGCCAGGAAATCCCTTCTGCAATGGTGCTCACCCTTTTATCAAGCATTTGTAAGCCTGTGATGTGAAGCCAGGGGAAGCTCCTCGCTACTATTCTTCGATGAACCAAAAGCATAATAGAACCAGACTGGTCTTGCATGCACACCAGGCCAGCTTAAATATGTTTTCTGGACTTCAATTAATTTTGTATAGATATTCCTAAGCCAAAAATATCATCCACTATAATGAAAATGAACAAATACAGTAACTACACTTAACCTTGCTGCGAAACTAAAAGTAACAGAAATATATTCAGTATGCACCTGAATTTCCGTTCAGCATAACTAATATCTTATTCATAGGTAATGGATTTTGGAGCTGACTGAAGCTACAACAAAAGGAAAAAGGGAAATGTGATTTTTTTTTTGGTGCTAAAGTTTCTATTTAAGAATTTTTTGTTTCAGTAAAACATTATCTGGCTAAAGACCTGGTTCTATCACAAGGAGATCTCTGCTGACTACTGTGGAGCTCTAAATAAAAACTCCTGGTTTGACAGTGAGGTAAGAAAACAGTATAGCGGTGGTGAAAAGGGCTTTACTGGGTATTAAAGGGGCTCAGACCTAATACTGGCAGCATGGCTAGAGATAAACTGATGGAAACTCTGAAGTGCAGAATCCCTGCACATCACTCTGCTGCGCCCTCTAAAACCCTACGCTTTTCCATGTCATATGCTACTTGCCACTCTCAGGTGCAGAGCTAGATGGGTGTAATCCAAATATCTTTCTTATATTTTGTGCTCATATAAGAGATGGTATGATGACAATGGTGCAGTAAGAAAACAGAGAGGATACTACAGTAAGAGATACCATGGCTGAAGGCAGCATCTCTTTTCTGGCCACCAGGCAGTACTTCCTCTTAACAGAGGCATAGTTACAATAGGATATTGCTAAAACCAAGAATTTTTGAAGATGTATTATTTTGTACCTACCGGTCCAAAAAAGAAATAGAGTAAGTAGTAGGGAAATAACAGAGGGACTTCCGGTGGGACTTAATTCACATCCAATTTATATGCTTAGAGTTTTCAAAAATAGATTATACAATTGCAAATTATCTCTTCAGCATGTCCCACATTCTGAACTCATGGCTTTGAATGAAAACATCACAAATAACATCCCTGTAAGCAGTACTTATTGGTACCTTCATAAATCATCTTATCAGAATCGAAAGCCTGGATAATCCTGGGGACTAAGACCCGGATTCTTAAAGGTATTTTAAGGATCTGTGTGTGTAGTGCCTTCTTATGTTTATCACTGATTCTTACAGTCTCTGAGAAAACTGTACCTCTGACATTTTCTTATCTCTCTGACCACACTCCCTCTGCTGCTCAGGTCTCTAACCATCACTTGCCTCTTCAGGTAGAGTCAGACAATTTTCCCGTTCTCAGCCAGGATACCCAACACAGCCCCCACACAGCAAATAAGATTTACTGCAGAATGTCTGACTTTAGTCCAAACAATGCAGTTCTGGTCCCTTTTGGCAAAAGCCTTCTTAAAGCATAGCATTATTTACCAAGAGCAAAAGAGTTTCTGAGGAAACATATCTTCAGAGCAATACAACATATATATAACTTTTTGCCCATAGCTTTATTAATTCTGACACAGCTCCACTCTCTACTGCTTTCAGTCTCCCCTTTCCCTCTTAAGACATGCTGTCCTCAAGAAGAGATATGCTAAGTCAGCCCAAGCCAGCTGTCCTGTCTCTGAAAGTTATTAGCACCAAAGAAGAAGGGCAAGTAAGGAGTAATCTTTCCTCTGTCATGCACACTCTCAGTCAGATGTTGCATCAGACAACTGCTTTCAGTAACCAGCAATGGACCTATCTCAATAGCCCATTTTTCTCCAGATGAATAATTTTTACCTCTTCAGTGCTCTTTTCTCTTTCTTCTCTTTATTTTTTGCTTTTGAAAAAAAATGAGGCTCACAGCCCACTAAAGATGAAAACAGGATCCTTACAGATTTCCTTGACTCTTCTTCCTTCTATATGGTAGAGAAATTTCTATTAACTGATTGTGTGCTTTTTTTCTGATCACTTTTCTCACAACCTGATGTTAAATTAGTTTAATGTTTTCAGACAGAACAGTTCTTAGTTCCCTCCATAGCCTACAACTGTCTAGCAACTTTTCCTTGTTGATCACAGAAAAAATTATCCACAGATGAAAATACAGAAGCTTCATGCCAACTGCATTACAGCAAAGTTTGTGATTCTGTTGTCTCTAAGCAGACAAATATTGTTTTCAGTCTCCAGTGCTTTCATTCCAGCAGAGATTATAGACACTGCTTTGCCTTGGAAGATGATAACAAAAAAACAAAAGATGGAGAATTCAGTTTTAGAGGATTAGATATGATGCTGACATCCACTAGTCTGGAGCTGGAATAGCACTGAAAGGAAAACAGGAGATAAAAAGAGAAAAGACAAAACAAAAAATTATCACCTTCAAATGAAGTGATGAAGCCAACCCAGGAGGACACATGAAGGCAGACAGATAATAGAGTTCATCATATTTCTATATATAAATATAAAAGAATATAAAAGAGTTGTCACTAAAGGTGTCTATGAGCAATTTTATTGCCTCGTGTGTAGTTCCTATACACCCTTAATAACTCTGAGCTTGAACATCTGATTGTGGAGATTTTGAAATGCACTGCTAGGAAAAAATACACCTGGTCTATCTCAGAAGACCTGACTGTTCAGAGCTAGGCTCAGGGTAAGCTGATTGCCTATTCCTTCCAGGGAAACCTAACCATCAGCATTGTTCGTGTCTGCAGCCAAAAATCCTGTGGAAGAGGGAAGCTGAGCCATGGGGATGTGTACTCTGTATGAGCTCTGTGATACATGCCAAAGAGTGCAAAAATCATCAAAACAGGTGAAAACCTTGAGGAAATACAATGGAGCATGGTAGTACTCCCAGACACCTCCATGGGCTGGCCAAAAGGTCACATAATAGAAAAGGTAAAGGAGAGCAGGAAATGTTTAGCTGTGGTGGTGTTTCTCACCACCTTGACCTGAGGAAAATCCTTGTAGGAAACAGCTCTTTTTCTTTCAGCTTATACAGACACACAAGGATTTTTTGTGGGGAGGGAAGGCAGTGAGTTTGTGATGTTTTGGTTTTCTAAATAAGCTACAGAAGCTTGGGCATTTCTTATTAAACTAAAAAGTTGTGTTCTGAAGCCCCACGCAAAGTTCTGTAGTAAGCACATGCACCCTACACCTTTAAGTCCGTAATGGCTACAGCAACCAAGCACAAAGCAATTATAAAATCCTGAAGCCATTCATGGGTATTCACTATGGTTCAGATCTCACTTGACTTCATGTAAGGCTTTTCTAATAGCATTTAAATTATAAGATCTTCAAAATTCCATACAAGAAATATCTCATAAAGATATGAAAAGCTATGTTTCAGGTCTCTTGAGCAGTAGCTATAATTAAAACTATTGAATAGTGATTATAGACTTGAACTATGAAAATACTGAAGGAGAATCAGCCAAAATAAAAGTCTTGATTAAATTGGGACTTGATGAGGAAGAGCTCAGAGACTTCAGTAAAGCATAGTCTGTAATAAAAGTTTGAAAGACACAGATTGAGATTACAACAGGAGAACTAACTTCTAACTTGCAGCTATCACTGTTTCTTTACTTATTCAAATTCCCTTTGGTTTTCTTCACAATATAAACTTAACAATCATCATAGAGTTTTGCCAACAGCAGGTTGCAAGAAATGAACTGAAGTTTGGACCAGGTGACTGTTCATTTAGTAAAAAGATCTGAGCTCTGGAAATTGGACTAGAAATGTCATGATGAACTTTTCTGTTTCTGATTGCATTGGTGGGATTATTGTAAAGACAGGCTGTGCTTTGGCTTTTCATTTTTTTGGGCAGGGGCAGAAAGTGCTGAGACACACAAAAATGTGATGAAATGCCAGTGGTTTCTTTGCTAGCCAATTGCACTTATAAGCCTACAAGCTTGCTACATATGCAGGCCACATATGGACAAATGATTAGCTAGTTTGCTTCTTAGTTAATGGTCTGAATTAATTGGTGACATGAAGGAGAATGACTTGAATGGAGTACTTTCTGTGCCAAAAAGCTTTTATGTGGGGACATAGTTAAACATAGCACTAATGCAAGTTTAAAAAAAAAAAGGGGGGGGCGGGGGGGGGGTCACAAAAGCCTAAATGCTTCCAAGCCAAAGATCTGGTTTGTGCTGACCCAGCTTTGAACTTCTGAAGGAATGAATGAATTCTGATGAGCCAAAGTAGTTTTATCCTTCAGCCCTGAAAACAGAGTGGGATAAATAACTATACTGATAACTCCGCAACGATTGCATCATTACCTGGGCATGAGAAGTGGAGCAGAATCAGCAGAGGGGGCTGAGAGGCTGCTCTGCCATGGCTAAACTTGCAATTCCTTCTAAACCTGGAAGGTCATCTCCCTCTCACTCTGAACAGAGCCTCCTGCATTTTCAAATGCTTTGCCATGAAATTCCTCACCACCTGAAAGGGAGGGTGATATAGAAAGATTGAAAACAATGGAAACAAATGAAGGTCGTGAAACAGGCTGTGAGAGGCAGCTCTTGCTGTGGTCTCTTCACTGTGCAGCTTCTTACTTATGTGCTTACTGCAGCCCCGGTGTCGGAGGCACTGGGTCTCGGGGCATCAGATTCTGACCTAGCTGGATCATCCAGGCAGCATCCCTGACTTGCTGGATAACACTGGGTAAATCACTTTCCACATTCTCTGCACCGATTTTCCCAACAATAAAAAAAAAAAAAAAAAAAACCCACACAAACAAAAAACCCAAAAAACAAGCATATTCATGCTTATGGTTTTGTTTGTAAAAGGTACTGTGAGCTTGAGTTAATATGTGCTATATAAAGGCTAGGGATCAGTATTCTTTTTTGTTAGCAGCAGTGAGAATTATTTTCCATATAAAGAAACAACCAAGGACACGTTCGAGCTAGCCGAGAAGGCAGCGTTTTGTTCTGCTGAGCTAGAGAGGCAGTCCAGGTGCCAAGTTTTTTCTTTAAGCCAACAGAAAAGTTAATATGGGCATGGCAAAATGAAACCCCGGGGACAGAGGCTGACTTTCTTCTCCACATGCTCAGTTCAGCATGCTACTTGCAGGCTCGGAAAACTTCAGRTCCATATCTTCAAGTCAAGCTGAAAGCTGCTGTGATGAGATCTAAATATAATGTGAGAAAGAGGAAAAGTGGAATAGGGAATCCCATGGAAAATTTGAATTCTCTGAAACACATCAAGAAGAACATTTAAGTGCAGCTACCCCTCAAGCAGGTGATGACAGGGATTTTAGCGCATGACTTGAGTTTTTCAGAACTCAAACGCGAAACCACTAACTGTGGGGTAAACTGAGCTTTGCCTTCCTAACTTGCAGACTGAGGAATTGCAGCCTTGAGGGGGGGAGAGGAAGAGCCCTGGAAAAGGGCTCAGATTTAAAACCTGGAGCTTCCACACAATCTTTGCAGATCACCAGTTCAGGACCCCAGAAAAAGTTCAGCCAGAGAAAAGCAAAGTTTTGCTTTCCACAGATGTATCTGCTTTCAGAGGCAAAGAGATAGGCCTGTCTGGATGCAACCTAGTCAGTCTGGGAAGCAGGTTACAATAGCCTTGCTGTCAACTCTTTCTCCAAGCAAAGTCAAACTGGCTGCAGCACAATAACAAATCTTTGCAAATGTGACTGTAGAAGACATAATATTTTTGCGTTTTCCTGCACAACATAAAAATGCAGTCTTTCTGGGTTGGGATCAAGCAGAATTGCAGCCTAACACAACCTCTGCATGTCAAGGTGACAAAGTGCACAAAATGAACATGATATGGTGACATCCTAACAATGGTCATGGAAAACAATGATAATAATATCTCATGCAGGAAGAGCAGTTGTCGGGGAGCTTTAAAATGCCATGCTTCAACTAATCCTTCCCTTTGATTTTGACCACAATGAAATAATATGCAGACTATGACAAGGATAATTTTGACCTTCACCTAACAACCAGTTATCAGCTCTATACCGAAAAGCAGATCTGACATCTGACTGTAAGCATAGGCATGTTAAGACAAGTATCTTTTGAGATAAATTAATAAATTAATGACTAAAGTTGTTAGCAAAATAGAATTATTAACTGGATAAACATCAGAAACCAGTATTTCCTCACTAACTCCTGTAGCTGGCCCAAATTTAATCCCCAGAGCTCCTTCCTGGGCTCCTAAGATAATTTAAAAAGAAAAAAGAAATCAGCAAGATGGCTCATATTTGGCATACTGATACAGCCCAACAGATTGACTTTTGAGATTGAACGTTATGGTTTACAAGGCAGGCTCTACAATTCCTGGATTTGTGGTAGAATGGACACTGTAACCACTGTAAACCATACGTTTAAACCTGCTCAGGCAGGGGATGAAAGAAATTCATAGTCAGGGCACAGAATTGCAGCTGTGATTAATCTATATTATTTGAGTAAATAACTTGACATTACCATATGTATGCATGTATGTATTTCTACTGCATCCTTGCCCACAAGCCAAGGAAATAAATACAGTCTGTTCACATAAAAGGTAAGGCACAAGTGCCAAAGAGAGAGGAAGAAGTTGCATTTGTAAAATTTAGTTGGATTGGTCCATTTATTAGTCTCAGAGCTCAGCTCTGCTGCCTTGCTGATGCTGTTTGTTCACGAGAGCTGATGAATCATTGAAAAAGAAGCCCACATGATTGTGATAACAGACTACAAGGAAAAAGGCTGAAAAATTTAATCAAATTATCTCAATATTCAGTCAAAAGATTGTATGTCGATATGAAAGATCTCAGTAAGACTCTAAGGCCACTGACAAAACAGGAAATATTGAAGGAAAAATCCATTTCAATACCAACATCAGCAGAAAATCACTAGGAGCTGCTTGTTAAGCTTAGTGTCATTTTAAACTCTAGATTCTTTCACTTGATACCCAGCAGGAGTAAAATATCCGTGTACTTGTGAAGATATTGGTGTTTAAACAGATGTCAGAAGCTTTTTAGGTATAAATGGAAATTGAGTTACAGATTATGATGTCTTAGGGATTTGAGTGGTGTATAATATCAAAAACTGTATCTGAGAAAGAATGTAGTATTGAAAATAATGATCTTCAAAATCCTGTACACAGAAACTTTTAAATTGTCTAAAACTAGATTCTTTCACTTTTGTAATTAATGATGTAGAAGACTATTAAATTGAACAAAAAAAAATCAAATATTTAATATGACATTTTCTGTTTCATCTGCCTGTGTATTTTTTCCCCATGGCCTTCCAGCATTCTGTATTTTTTTGCATTCCTCTTGATTTATACCCTCCAGAGTGCCTAATGCAATTCCTACATAAACCCTCATCCGCAAACATAGCAGATAAATCATCAGCACCACCAGCTAAAAAATGAAAGTCCTATATTCCCCCCAAAAGTTAAGCTACCTGCTAGTCTCCATTCACTCTCCAAAAAAAATGTGAAAATAAATAAGTCCGATGAGTTGTTATGGAGGTTAATACTTTTGGGCCTTTTCCTGTCAGGGGCCTAGGAATTAATTTTTATATCACAATTCCTTCCTGGTAATGGAAGTCAGGAAAGATTGCACATTAGGGCAGAAAAGGGAGCACAGGGATTATACACTGTGGACTGCCACAAGGACAAGGAATTCATCTGCAAAAACTCCTATAAAGAATGCTGTGCCATGACTTGAAACATGCTTTGAAACTTTAAGGTGGAACTACCTGTACTTCAGAAAAAAACACCTCAAGCAAGTAAAAATGGCTAGAGCCACATTCCTTCCACTGTGCACCTGCACCCATAAAGTTCACTTCAGAAAATTCTTAGTATTGTAATATTTTATGCTACATATCATATGTTTTCCACATCAGTGGCAGATGAATTCTGTACATAATCAGCAGCTGAGAGGTAAGAAATTGCTTTTGCATCTACAGATTAGTTTAACACACCTCTCTGGAAGTCAAAAGACTCAGTCTGATTTGTGTTTGCACCATTTGCTATTTAGAGCCTCAACATGAATTTATAGTTACACCTTAATTAAATGTCTTTTCCATTCTCAGGCCTAGTTAAATATAAATATAAATGTACCAAATGCATACATAATCAAACTTTTCCTCAAATTACTCTAAAAAGCCTAAAATGCTACTAAGTATTTGAGCTTCTATTGAGCACTTCTTTGTCAAGCTGGCATGGAAACCAAGGCATTCCCCGGAGTTGAAATGAAAGTTATCGATCCAGCTATGCACACCTAGGTGGGACCAGGTTCAACAGGTCAACTTCAGAGAAGTAATTTTTTTTTTATCATTCTGAATGTAAGTAATCTGGATCATGTCTAAAGAGAAAAGTATCCATTTTCACCCTTCATTTCTAGCTAGATATGGGGTTGTATCTATCTGTCCTTCAGGAATCTCTGACAAAGGATTGAACAGGCACGAAACACTGCAGCTTTTCCCGTGAATAAGATTATTCCCCTCACATATGTACCTTTGGATCTATTTCTGCTACTTATCTGTTTTTGCCTTGGATTTGATGCATGCATGCATCCTGTGACTTCAGAGAGAACGCTGCATGAGTGCCACAGCTGAATACAGCATTTTGTTTAATTTTACCATGGGCCATACCATTTCTCCAGAATGAGCTCTGCTTGTTCACAGTTCTGACTGAGATTTCTGTCTTTTGAATTGTTTCCAAATACATGCTATTAATCTGACATGACACAAGTAAACCTTCTAAGTAAACAGTCTTCCCATTTATATGCAGTATTCTGCTTCCAGCACACAGCTGTACATGAGTGGGCATACTGTGTCAGACAAAAGGTACACTGATCTCGCTTGTCTCTGCTGGTGGTCAAAAGCAGATATCCAGGCAATCATACAGTCCTAGAGGAAGTACAGACTGTTCACTTCCCCAGAAGGCTCTCCTGGCCGCCAGCTGAGCACAGATTATGGAACTCTTCAGCTTTGTGTCCAGTAGTCCCAGATGAATTTCCCCTCCATGAACCCATCCACTTACCCTTTTAGCCTATGGAAACTTTTAGCATCCACGTCATTCTGTTGCCAGGAATTTCACAGCTTAGCTGTAGCTGTATGAAGAATTGTCTTCCTTATTTTGAACATCATGCATGCTGGTGTCACTTCATGCCACCCAGTTCTTTAAGAAAAGAGTAAACAACTGATCTCTGTTCATCCTGTCCATAATATATCACAGGTCTTTTTCATACCCACCTTAGTCATCTCCTTTGCAGACTGAAGAATCATAGCCTACATAGCCACTCCTCACAGGGAAGCCATTTCATCACCTATGATGATCTGTATAGCCCTTTCTGAAGTTCTCCCACAGCCTCTTTGATATCCCGTATCTTTTATTCCAGACATAGATGGATTCACATGGTGGCATGTTTTGTCAGCATGCTGAAGTAGTTGTGGTTAGGTTAGACTAAGTCCTGGTTCACTGTGTTGCTGGGGTGGCTCTGAGTTAAAGACAGTCAGAATACGYGCCTCACAGTTGAATACAATATCCTTGTAAATAAAACCTGCCCTGACATGCAACTTCACTCAACTCGTGCTTTAACTTCACAAGAATTCTGGCCCAGCTCAATATACCTGCACTCTTATCCAAACACATGAACAGAGTGAGAAGCAATAACATTTTGATAACGGCTTCATATCTTTGAAATTACCAGGCCCACAACATTCATAGGAATCAGAGGATCGTAGGATAATTCAGTCTGGAAGGGATCTCAGGACATCTCCAGTCTAACCTGCTCAAAGCAGAGTCAACTATGAAGTCAGACCAGGTTGTTCTGGGCTTTATCCAGTCAGGTCTTGAAAACCTACAAGGACGGAGGCTGCGCACTGGGCTACCTGCTTCATTGCCTGACTATCCTCGTGGGAAAAAGGTTTTCTTTGTACCCAGAACGTCTCTTTTCTCAACTTATGCCCATAGACTCTCTTCAGCTCATCATGCACTGCTGTGCAGAGCCCAACTCTATCTTCTCAAAGGCCTCCCCTAGGTACTGGTGAGCTAGTGTTGGGCCCCCCAAAGCCTTCTTCCCCCCTAAAAGTCCCACCTCCAGGCTGACCAGCCCAGGTCTCTCAGCCTCTCTGCACAGGGCAAGTGCTCCAGCCCCAACCACCTCGATTGCCTCTGCCAAACCTGCTTTAGTCTGTCCATGTATTTCCTGCACTGGGGGGGCAAAACTGGACAAGGTGTCTAGATGTGGTCCAACATGTGCTGAGCAGAGGGGGACGATCCCTTCCCTCCATCTCCTGGCTGTGCCCTGTTCACACAGCTTGGGATGCTGCCATCCCTCATTGCTGCCAGGGTGCACAGTGCCCAGCCCACTGCCACCCAGGCCCCATGGCCCTTCCTGCAGAGCTGCTCAGCAGCCACCATAGCCTCATCCTGTGTCACTGGAAGGAGCTGCTCCTTCCCTGGTGCAGGACCGGGCATTGATCCTGGCTGAATTTCACATGGATCCTGTCAGCCCCCTCCTCCAGCCCTCTGGATGGCAGCTTTCTTCTCAGGCATGTTGACTCTCTCTCCCTCCCCCACTCCCAGTTTGGTGTCATCTGCAAACTTGATCAGAGTTGCCACCTTCAGGTCATTGATAGAGATGTTAAACAGGACAAGTCTCAGGATAAACCCCGCACTACCCAACTTGTTATGGGCCTCCAGGCACAGTAAAGCCCACCTAGCCAGTTTTTTACCTATCTGGTTGTCCACTGATCAAGACCAAAACATCCCTACCTGAGTACAAGAATACTGTGGGAGAGTGACAGCGACCTTCTTAAAGTCAAGTAAATCCAGTCATTTTATTTTAGAAAGCCATCAGGTTGGTCTGGAATGATTTATGCTTGGAAAAGCCATGCTGACTCTTCCCTTTCACCTTCTTCTCCTTCATGTTCCCAGAAGTGTGCTCCAAGAGGACTTGTTTCATAATTTTCGGTCTGACCAACCTGTAGTTCCCTAGATTGTCCTCTTAGCCTTTTTCCAACATAGATGCAATATTTGCCTTCCTCCAATCCTTGTGGACCTCTGCCCACTCTCCATGACCTTTCCTAGACAGAAGAGAGCAGCCTTGCATGGACATTAGCCAGTTGTCTCTGCACCCTTTGATGGAGGTCACTTCAGACATTTCCACCATTTAGCTGGGCTTCAAGTGCCACGTGACAGAGGAAGACAGACAGAACTGCCCTCCCCTCGGACATCTCTCATGCAGCAAGGCTCCCAGGTGTCTCCCTCTTTGCTTTTAACCTTCCTCTTACAAGACTAGTCAAGCCTGAGTTTGACCCTTCATTAAAAATGACTATTCAATCTGAATAGCCGTGTCATGAGAACATTGATTCTTATCTGCTAATGCTGTGTTAGGGACATGAGCTATATATGTCAGATATAGGCAGATTCAATTCCTTTGAAACTAATGTATGTTTCTAACAATGCAGAGGATCAGGCCTGTTATCAGCTTCTCGGTGTACTAAGGTACACTTCTTATTTTGAGTATTTTTGTGACATATGCTCAAAATCACTTGTTTCCATGTATTTTAATGCAGTAGCTTATGTTTGTATGCTCCTGTGTATTTAGTACTACAGAAAAGATCTAAGCATCATGGTTTGGGGTTTTGTTTGGTTGTTTTTTTTTTAAATAGCAGCAATGCCTGTAAAAATTTTTTCGGAACAGTGTACTATCCCCACAGCCCTGAATACAGATCAGTGTCTTTACACTTTGCATCCGAGGGCCACACCTACAGTCCTCTCACTTTTTCCAATCCTCTCCCGGGTGACACTCAAAACAAACAGCGTGCTCAGAGCACAGAGCTCAAGCCCCAGCAAAAGACAATTGCCTATAGCTGCATGCTAGATTACTGCTTTTCTTACTGAAAATAAAGAAAGCAAGCAATGAATGCTTGTGAGCGGCACTGATTATGCACTCAAATCAAGTAATTATATCATGGAATAGCTATATCTTTTATATGTAGAATGGAAGAATGAGACATGCAATGGGTGGTTGAAGGGAAAGTAAGATGTTGTACAAGAGGCGTGATAATGAGAATGGAATCCTGCCATCCTGCTCCTTACAGCATCAGCCCTTAGCAATTATAGGACATATTCAATAGATTTTCATCAGGAAGGAATGTGGCTGTCTATTATAAACACAGTAGCTATAGCAATGTGAGGATCTACTTTCAGTTATTCAACAAATAAGAATTTTTGAAAAAGGATTGTGGCCCGAAATCTGCTCTTGGTAACACACACTCAACCCTCTTGACATTCTCTAACTGAGAAAAGAATTTAGTCCAATTAATGTATTCTTTTTCTTTCAAACATTCTCAGTGTCTACAATAGTGCTAGCGCTCTCCAAGTTGGTCATTTTCTGTCAACTAATGACAAGCCAAGCAAAGGGCTCTCAGCTACTTCTCAGGCACTCAACAGGTCATTAAATGCCAGGAAATGCCTGTTCTATCAGCCATTAATACTGAAATAGAAGTTTCTGTTAATAATAGATGAATATCTTCCTTCCAGAAGAGGACTAGTCTTTTTGCCACTAATGTACTGGACTGAACTAAACTTTTCCTTAATCTCATGCAATAACTTAAAGTCACAGAAAATAGAATAATTCATCTTGGTAGAGACCTCTGAAGGTCACCTGGTCCAGCCTCGTACTCAAAGCAGAGGTAACTTAAAAGTTAGCCAGGGCTTCTCAAGGCCATGTCCAGTTGAGTTTTTAATATCTCTGAAGATGGAGATTCCACAGCCTGTCTGACCAATATGCTTCCAGTGCTTAACCACTCTCACTGTTATTTTCTTTTCCCTATATCTGGTCAGAATTTCTGTTTGTGTGACCATTGTCCCTTTTACTATACACCTCTGCGAAGAGTGAGGCTCTGTCTAGCATATAACCACCCACAAAAATAGTTGAAAACAGCAATTAGAGTTTTTCCTTCTCCAGCCTGAACAAACTGCACTCCCTTGGCCCCTCTGCACAGCAAGTGCTCCAGCCCCAGGTCCGTTGTGGTAGCCCTCTGCTGAACTCACTTCAACATGGCACCCTGCTCCTGAGTGTTGTGTAGAGGAAAAAAACGTTTTCCTTCAACCTGCTGGCTACTTTTTTCCTAAGACAGCCCAGCATGCTGCTAGCCTTCACAGCTGCAAGGGCTCACTGCTAATTCATGTCCAGGTGGTTATTTATGAGGAGTGCCAGGCTCTTTTTGCAGAGCTTCCACCTGGTCAGTCAGTTCCCAGCCTGGACTGCTGCACAAGGTTGTTCCATCCCAGGTTCAGGGCTCTGCACTGTTCTTTGTTGTACTTTATGAATTTTCTGTTTACCTACTTCTCCTGCTATTTGAGATCCCTTTTCTGTACTATCAACTCGTGTCCCTGCTTTGGTGCCAACTGAAAACTTGCTGGGGCTATGTTTTGTCTCATTGTCGACGTCACTGATGAGGATATTAAACAGTGTTATGTGCTACATGGAAGATATCACAATTTTCTTGTCCAGACTCTGCCTCACCTCCTCTCCCAGCTGCCTACAAATAGTCTGTCCCAGGGGACAAAAAAAAAAAAAAAAAAAAATTGCAGTGGAAATTACAAAAACTCCCCATTTCACATGTGAGCAGCACCAGGTGGACTATGCTATGGGAACAACATATCTAAATGAGGAAGCTTGACTTATTCAGCTCAGCCAAACAAAGATAACCCCAATTCAACACTAAATAGGGGGCAATATAGCTTTTCACAACTTGACTTTTAATTTCTTACTGTGTTTTTGTACACTGTTCCTAACAGTAAAACATGTAGGTGAAATTGTAAAGCCAGTAATAATAATAGGAGAAGGAGAGAAGCTCAGCCAAAAACCAAGTTATCCTTAAAAGGAGGTTAGATTCATAAATACAGACCATGTGTTAAGTGGTGAAACAAATTTAATGCTTACTGAATAGTGTCACTGATATAAAAATAGAGCATGTTGCCTCACGCTTAATGGACCATATCAGATTTAGAAGAAAGTTACTAGACATTTTTGTTAGTTCAAAATAGCCATGTGACATAGAATGCATTCACATTGCCCTGTGTTTGTAAACAATCAGCAAAAATAAGCAGTTTTTTATGAATAACAGTGAAGTGAAATAAATGTGGTTTTAATATCAGGATGGTGATGAACTCAGTACATTTGATCTTCTCTGAGACCGTGTAATACGTTCTGCGTGGCAGAAAGGAGAAGTGGTACTTTCCTAGAAAGAACAATCCCACCCCAGGCCTGTGTTACTGACCACAGCTCTGGAGCACAGAAGACGACAGTCTGTGAATAATCCACCACTGGTTTTTAGAAGTTTCTCTGCAAGTTGCAGGAGCACTGTCAGCATCTTACTCCATTCTGCTTAGGCAGAGTGAGTTATATGATAAAGCTGGTTGCGTATTCCCATGGTCTTAGCCAAGATGTGTATCTTTTGCCCACTGATGTCAATGCTGCTGCTTTGCACCAAATTATTTTCTCCTTAACTGGTCTAATATCTGATTAAAAATTGGTTGATTTTCAGTGGAAAATGGGAAGAAACTCCCACCCACTGACTTAATTTTAGAGGTATGCATAGGATAGGGCTGAGTAAAACTTAAACTGCCACTCAGCTTTTCATACCACATGGAAGAAATTCTTCATAAGAGCGAGTCTAAACACTCAGTACCTAATCCACTCTCCTCTCCCTTCTCCAAGAAGGTATTTAGGGAAAACCCCAAGGCTACCAGAAAATGCTGCCTTTACAAACCCTGGTGTAGGGCCATGTAGGAAAGATTATTTAGATGATGGGCAGCATAATAATCCACCGATAGCCTTCAGAGTCTATTATAATTTACACAAATACCGAGGTTGCCTAAGGTGTGACCAGGACTATTTCTACTCAGAATCTCTGTAGTAAATACTGGGTGGCTTGAACCTGGAAACCTTGCAGATTGTGAGCAATCATTCTCTGGCTTCTAATGAAAAGCAAGGTCCAACAAAAAATGTGAATAGTGTCAAGTGTGAGAGGTATTGGAGCCTCAGGCTCTGATTCAGACCTCTGATACTAGTGTTGCACTGTCACTGCTAACACCAGTGCCAACAGGAGACAAAGAAAGCTTGCCCTTTGTCCTAGGCTTTGAAAGGGATGGTGGAGGAACATCTACTTGAGCAGACGCAACAACTTGCAGTGTCTTTGGTGCAAGGGAACAGGACTTGGTAAACTCAAGAGTGTCCCAGATTTGCTGTTTTAATTCTGTTCATCACCAGTGAAATCTCCTTCATTTCCTTTTTGAAATGGATTGTAAATCCTAAATATGTCTTCCCAAGGCTCAGAGCAGCTCTGAAGCTTCAGCTGAGCTATTTTCTTCAAGAAACACTAATACAAGTTGTAACCATTCATCCTGGTTCTGCGCCAGGTTACTTGGCAAATGCATGGACTTGGGCGGTTCCTTTCATCTAATTTGATGCTTTGCCAAGGTGGGTTATTTTTTTATTAACCTTCTGTCATGCCTGCTGTACAACAGTCCAGAAACCTCTTGAGTCTTTGGCAGAGCAGCAAGGGAGACTCTCTGGCAAAGGAATAATAAGGACTCAAAACCAATGGAATTTAAATGATTATGAAGAACAATAAAACACTAAGTGACCAGATTGCTTAAAAAATATCTTGAGGACCCTGCTGCATCCAGCAGTGAGAGTTAGTGCTTGCTGACAAAGAAAGTATTTTGTTACTGTTAGGGTAGCAAACCAGAGATGAATTTGGTGTCCTGGCATCAGTTCATACAAGACAGGTGTTCCTGCTGAAACAACTAAGTTCACAGTTACATTGCGTCCTCTTTTTTGACGTTTCAGTAGATGTCAACAACTGACTGAGCACAAAATAACTGTGCTTTCACTTAGATGAGAAAGGTCCCAGTCGTCAAATCAGGAATTTTCTGGACTTTAAGAATTCATAATCTTGCTTTTAAATACTTGTGCTCTGTTTTCACAATAGGAGGGTTGATATTATTCTCTACTGCAATTCCAAATTTTTTTGGAATTTTGTCTTATGTCTAGCCCCTTCTACAGTAAATCTCCTCAGCTGAAAGACACATCAATAGCTCCCACCCTCAGTCTAAAATGCTGCCATTCATTTGTGGCCCATTTCTTTGTTTGGAGTTACATAAGGAGTGCTTGTATTAACAAAGAAGTTGACAAAATATTTTGGATAAAATACAATTCCTTTGAGGAAACTGAGGGCAACCAATCTTTTGTAGCAAAGCTTTATGAGGACACATGTTAAGAACTTCCTAGGCAAGTACAGGTCTGCAGAGGTAGACAGCTTCCAGTTCAGAATTTGCTTTATAGCCTCAAATATTCTTCATATTGTCTCCCAAAAAATCACATGGGCCTGCCCTAGAATTACCTGTCTCATGTCCTACCTTTTCAAACAGGGAGTTCTTTTTGGCCTTAGAAACCTTGAAGTCAATAGAATTACATATGTGAGAAGATCAGGCTGCATACAGTGTTTCTGAGGCACAGTAATGTAATCTGATCAGCACTTTCCCTCTTAACAGTCCGGATTTATGTTTTATTTAAAGAGAAAAATCAGCACAGGATGGTCTCAAAGCTAAAGAACTGCCTTGGCCCTTAGGATTTCAAAGTCCAAATCTTGCTATCTCATAGGAACTCTCTGGGAAGTTGTATATAGTGTGAGTACTTTAAGAGGTATTAGTCAACTAATGCCAGGTTAGGTATCTCATTAATTTTTAAAGTCTCTCTCCTGTTAACTTTTCATCAAACAAAGTACCTGCTCTGCTGGATTAGGCCTTTTCTGTCTTAGGTTACATTTAAAATGAGGATAATAAAATTTATGGGAAACAGCTTATTAACAACAATATTAGTTGAAAGAGGCTCTCAGAGTTCACAGATTTAAAGAGTTAAGGGGAATTTACATAGGCTCCCACTGTTCTCAGTTCTCCATGGGATTTCCTAATATTTCTCTCCAAAAAACAGTCTTTATGGGGGGGTGGTTACTTCACACACATATTTCTCACTCTTATATTCACTGTAAGATTCAGTCAACCCTTGTCACACCACTTGGCGAATGCATTAACTGACACGACAGCAGATTAAGGCCATTAATAAAATCCGCTGCACAACCAACCTTCCAATGAGAATGTGCCCTGTGGTAATGGTGAAACTGTCAGTAGTAACTAAAAAGGAACAGCAAATCTACAAAAGAAAACTAATAACCATCTAACCTACGTAGCCTGCAGTAATGACCTAACTAAAATGATTTAACTAAATAATACAATGTTTAACTTTCCTCAGTGAGAAGAGGAAAGCAGAAAGGCAGACATGTTAAGGATTTAATTTTAGAAAGCTTGCTCAAGGGAACATGACTGTTTCTTATTGCTATTTGTTCTTTATTCTTAGTATTACCTATGGGATTGGTAATTTGCCCTTTAACACTTTTACCAAATCACACATCAAGCTACTTTTTTGGATGAGGAAACAAATAAAGGTGGGATAGGAATATAGACCTCCTTATTTTTTTATTTGTTTACTAGGAGCATGATCCTTTCATGCTATGTATGCAGCCAGAACAGATATTTCACTTTCTGTCAGACAAATGGGAATGGGAAGATGGAACCAATGTGACAACATTAGTTTCTGTCAGGGGGCATTTAATGGACATCAGGCTAAGAAAAGTTTTAAGGAAAGATTTGAAAGAAGAAAGGAGGTTGAACTAGAGAGGAGGAAACACAAAGGTTTAGTGGCCATACAGCCCTTATTACATTAGCACTGGAAAGCCTGGACTGCAAAAGCTTGAGCAACCAAAATAAAATCAATGGGACCATTTGTATTAATTAAGCTTACATTATGTGGCACAGATACTGTACACAGCTGTACGTTCTTCATGTAAGTAATCTCCTTCTTTGGTATAAATTAATGTTTGAGGAATAAGGGATACTCGATCAACTGTAAAATGGAAATAGTCTCGGTGGCTACTATCATGGAATACCAGAGGATATGGTAATAGGAAAGAACGAAGGAGGAAGGTGGAAAAGGAGCTGGGACAAAACATTCTTTTAGATCCTGATTTTCAGCCATAAGTCAACAGTGTTTTGCCATTGACCTTAGCAAGCATCAGATGGGGCTGAAGGATGATTGAAGGATGAGGAGGGATAGGGGAGGGGTCAGTGGGCCTCTTTCTCAGAATAATGTTGATTTCTGTGGATGTTTTTTTTGACCATCATTATAGTACCTGAGTCAGGCACAGTGAAAGGACATAGGTAAAACAAGCATTTATTCACAGTGATACTCTATTAAATCTTCTGTCTTCACTGATTTCCAGTTTCCTGCGATGAAGGACAGCTCTATGGTATGCAGAAAGCTCCCCGTGCAGAGGGTGTTAACCTTCAGCAGTGACCCAAAATGGGGAAATGACTAAGCAAGGCAATGGGTCTTCTCAGAAATTATAAATGTCACTCTTTAAAGTGTATAAAGAATCCCTTTCTTTACCTTATTTTGCCTTTCACGATCCATTTTAGCAGCGGGTGATACTGAAATTTTTGGAAAGCAAAGGACTCCAGGGAGAGAGATGTAACAGTAAGAAAAACTGCAGATAAGCCTGTGAGTCACATTTTCTGTTGATCTAAATCACTGTCGTTCCAGCTGCCTTCGTGATTTACACAGGCTGCGGATCTTGCCCTGTATTTCCAGGAATTAACAAACAGTGGATCATTCAAAATTTTATATTATAGTTCTCATGTTGTATCTCTATTCCATTTTCTTAGGAGGAGGAGTATGGCTTTATGTACAGTCTGTATATTGATATATGATTATCATTAATCGTCTTTTGGTACATGATGCATCTCTTATTAATAGATGAACTTCCCAGCTGTAAATGTCAAGATAAATTGATTGGCCAGCTGGTCATTTGGAGATACAGTATTTCTCTAAAATATCCAAAGCTTGAAGTGGGGGAGGGGGAACGGAAAATCATTTTGTTTTATCCAGGATTCAGCATTATTTAGTACAAAAAGGACTGATAACAGAACAAATCTGATTAATACATCGGGGCGGGGGGGGGGGGGAGAAGCATTTTCCTTTAATTGTAGATCCTGACTTGCAAAACATTTCCTCTCCTCCTCCCCCCAGTACACAGACAGTAGATGTACCTTTGGTTTACTTTCCCATATTTTATAAAAAATGCATGAGCTGACAGAGTGCCAGGCAGGCTGCCATCTGCCGGCTGCTGCTGCGCCAGGTAATCTCATTAGCTAAGGCAATTGCATTAACCTGAGAGAAGCGTGCTGTACAGTGACATTGATTCAGACATTTCAGAGGTTACTATTGCAAATCAAAGTACGTTTGGAAAAACAGAATGATAAATCAAAATGATCAAAATCTAATCTGGATACCGTCGTTAGGATATGTCCCTATTCACACTGCAATTCTTTGTCAGACTTATGGTGGTCTCGGTGATCCTGATCAAAGAGCTTTGGTTTACATGCAGGAAAACAGAGGACTGAACCTGATACCATGTGCCCTTAGCAGGAATCCTTCTAAAAACTGCTTCTCCTTTTTGTTTAGAAGCTAGGGGGAGAAGTGATGGGGGAAGGAGAGAGGCTGGATTTCTGAAATTCTTCCTTTGTGAATCAGCAGATAGTGCTTCTGGAGATGGGAATGTTTCCTCTTGGACTGACTCCATCTCCTTTTTTGGTCTGCAAACCCTTGAGGTTAATGGTTGGGGTTGAAGAAGTTGGAGCACATGGTAGTGCTTTGAATATGAAAAGAGGAATTTGCACAATATGGGTGCATTAGTCATTTGCAGTTCACTAATTATCTGTTTTATGTTAATGCTAATGCTCCATGTAAGTAAAGTAAATTAACACGATAACATAAGAGAAGCAATTAATGGAATATATAACATTTGTAGCTATAATAAAACTGATTTCATTCCACACACAGAGAAATCGTCTATTTAGGTCTCTGAAATAAATGAGGAGCTTGCTGAGACCTTGCTGCTCTAAGTAACACCAAGGACAGACTCACATGACATAATATTGTTGCCATAGTAACAGGGATGTGCACCAGCGGAATCATGCCCATATATCATTAATTTAGTGCTCTGCTAAACACAAAATAATACCTCTCCCAATTATATTGTGCCTTTGATTCTTAAGAATGTACCACCACTATTACCTAGAGTCAAAGGTATGAAATTTGAGCCGCAATGCCTATCAGAACATATAACTTTACCAGAACATATAGCTTGTTGTACACTTTATTGGATGCGAAACAGAAAAAAGAAAAAAAAAAAAGGAATCCACATCCACAAGTCTCCCATATCCACAAGTCTCCCCTAATTGTCCTAAATATGCCACTGAGGAAGCTAATTGGATGTGTGCCATTTGGCAACATCCTTCTTTACAGTCTTCCTGAGGCTCTGTGATATCAGCCACTTCCCAAAGCTTGGAGGCTCAGCTTGATTTAGAACTGCATCTGGTGCTTTTGGGAAGCACACTTGATATCAGCAATCACACTGCACACGCACAACTTCCCGAATATCGCATCCATACCCAGAATACTCACATCAGCAGCCAAAAAAGGGGAAGAAAAAAATAAAAAAACAGCATAAAAAGCTATGACTAAATTTACTAATGAGAAAACGCTGATGTTGATGAAACCACAGGATGATTTGAAATGTTAGTAATGTTATTAAGTCGCCTTAGAAGAAATCACCCTGTAGACTAATGTAAAGAAAAGCTATTTTCATGACACTGAGTGTTTCATTCAGATGATGAATAGTTTCCAGAGGATCCGTGAGCTCCAGGAGGTTGCAGGATCTCAGGCTGCTCTCTATCCTGTTACTTTACTTCTGTCACTCGCTCTGATTCAGTCAGGTATTTCAGTGCCTGCAGTGGAAAGACACCATGTGGTCTTACTGAAAGCAAAAGCACAACTCATCTCCATCAACACTTCAGTGTGAAAATGCCTTCCGGATTTGGAGTCAGATTGTTTTATTTTCCTATACTTTGATTCTCAAGCACATCACACTGCTTCCTTCTAAGTGGGTTTGCATGATCAGCTTGCTCATTTTAAATCTTGGCTTCCCTCTGATTTGCAGAAGGCTGGAGAATTGTGCTGAATGACGGCCTAATTTCACCACTCATTTCTCTGGACGGAAGGGAAATCTCTGAGAACGTGCAACTCCCTAATACCCTTTCTTACTCTCCAGTCTGGCTGACCCATTTTGCATGACAGCAGTTGGGTGCATCTCTCCCTGTAGCCATCTTCTGATATTCCCCAAGACAGACGTATTTACATTTTGTTTGATTTTCTGCTTCTTCCATCAGGAAGGGTGGAAGGATTATCCCCCCACCCCTCCCTCTTAACTTCAAGCATCTTTCCTTCAAAAAAATCTAGAGAAATCCCGTTTCTTTTAATATTCTTTTCTAATCTGAATTCAGTTCCTAGCCTCAGTTAACTGCATGGATCTCCCGAGGTGAGGACATAATAACCAGCACGTTCCTTATATGTATTCAAGGTCTATTTTTAGCACATTTTAAAATCATAGGGGATTTTTTTTTTCCTGAAAAGACAATGTCATTTGTATGCAGTTTTCCTAGTTATTATTCTGGGGGACATTTTTCTTCAAATGATGATTACAGTCCTAACAAGGTTCAGTGCCTCCCATCACTTCACACGCGGCAGCACCGATTCCGAGGACCACACTGTCACCTAGCGGAACGCTTTTGTAGCGAGCCCGACACCACCAAACGCCATCGGTTCTGCAGCCCCCTATTAACGGTGCTGCCCTGGGGCTTCAGTCCCTGCTGCTGTGCTGTGCAGGCTTTTGTATATGCAAAAAAAAAATTAAAAATCACAGACAAGCTGATGACGGCCAGCAGGCAAAGTCTGGGACTATCTGTTGCTGTTGTTATCTCTAGGCAACCAAAAGCATCACTTCTATAGTTCTGTTTGGAAAATATGTTCCCTTATGCAGGGACCTGTGTCATTCACGGCACTGTAAATAAGAGCTATATGCATGAATGGATAGGAGACTATCTCTAGATCTCTAAATGAAAATCCATGGAGGCAAATGTTAAATAAAATTTAATGTAGTGTACTCCTACTTTCAATGCCTGCTTCCATTGTATATAGTATAGAAACAGCATGTGGCAGCACAAAGTAACATGTTTTGCTTTCATCCTATTTTAAATTTGATTACTCCAGCTTTTATATTATTGAGGCATAGCAGGCACCTGATTTATAATATGATATTAAAAGGGAAATTACTCCTACCAGTAGTCTTAAGTAGCACTTACTTCTAGCCTCTGCTTCTTCCAGACAGGAGCCTTCTGACAGATCTGGGATTACAAGATGGATTTGCCTAAAATAACCTCTGATTTAATAAATCAGCAACAAGAATAATCAGCAGCAAGATTAGGACACATACTGTACTTTGACCAGACTTTCCAATACTTGCCTAGTTCCAGTGCTGTCAATAGAGATAATTGGTTCCTTTGTCTAAGGATCTGGTTGCATATTTCTTGAGTTGGATCTCTGCTACTTTTGGCAAGGGGAGAGGGGGTACAGGCTGCAGCTTTATTTTCACTGCCCAAATGCAGGGGCTGTACAAGAGTCTGCCCAGCTCTTAGCAGAAGACAGATTTGCTTTCTTTGACCCCCAAAGAGCACAGAAGAGTTGCAATGTTCAGTGTTCAGCAATGTTCCCCAAACACCCTAAAATCTCCATAAAGTGCTCAGCCAGGCTGTAAGACTGTTTGTGCCCAACCTCTCATAAAGTATCCTCTGGGGACCACTTTTGCCTTCTTTAAAGCCCTTTTATACTTTAAGGATGGCAAGGAGAGGCATTGTTATGACTGATTATCTGTCCTTTGTCAGTCTATGCTGAGGTCCTTTGGACATAACCTGAACAGTAGAGCATTGGGTCGCTCTGTATCTTCTGGAGTCTTCTAGGTGCAATTCCTCTACAGCAAATAAGAAATTCAGGCACGGAAGAAGGGCAATATGTTGCAAATAGAACAGAGCAGAATTTTATAGACTGTTTTTCATGTTTTAGAAATGCTTTATAAAGTAGTGATTAATAATGCTGTTTATTGCAATTGTTTAGGCAAATGTGACAGCACTAGGCTCTTAGCAACAGCTCAGCCATAGCATGGAGAAGCCGAACATATTTTTTTCCTGGAAGAACAAGGCTAGACAAAATTAAGGGATACAAAGGGACAAGTGCCATAAATTTGCAAATCTTCAAATTATGCCATCTTGCATAAGTTTCGCCTTGGTGTGTGCCACAGCCAAATTTTTCTTCTCATTCTTTCAGTACACAGCAAGATCCTAACAAGGGATCACTAGGTAAAGATACTTTTTATCCTGGAGTCCAAAGTAGCTTCTGCATCTTATGTACCAGAACACTAAATTCGAAAGACATGAGGAGTTAATGGTGGCTTTCCACCATCTCCTTGTAACATCATGATCATCTGGGGGCAGGGATTGTACTAGGTTAATGTATGTTAGAATATGTGTCCCTGAGCATTTTGTTGCTGGACAGAAACAGTGTTATCATCTGTACTGCTGCTAACTAGGTAACATTTCCATTCAGAGAACCCCCAGACAGAGCCTGGAAGTGCCTGGAAGAGAGATTCACCAAACGAACTTCAGAGCAGACACTGGAGGACATCATCATCCACTTGCAAATATTTCTGTCAACAGAAAGAAAAGCTCTATTTTTCAAATCGCACACCCTCTACAAATTACTCCCTCAACTGTAATTAGGAACATACCCCCAAGTATAAATAAAACACACTGTAAAAAGCAGAATTTCACTCTGACATTTGACAGGGGCACTTTGTGAGAGGCTGATTAGGTTTCTTTGCACTTAAACTAAAAAATGAATTGGATCCACGCTAACACTGACTCACTAACAAATTAGCCATAGGGACCTGAAGGTTTCCTATTATAAGCAGCTGAATTACGCCATCATATGCTGCATCATTCCACATGAACATTAACTGTGAGTCTCTTTTCACAACATAGTGTAGATAATTTTATTTTATTTCACTCTACCTTTAGCCCTTCTACACAGAACACCTTTTAATTGCCATTAAAACCTGAGTATCACTGACTCAGGACAGATTGTGCATCCCTGCTCTGTTGTGAAACATGATGGCGCTGCATGAATGCCTCTTAATGGCTGTGGTTCCCAAATATTCCTTTTAGGCCAGTTCCAGCATCCTGTAAAGTCAGTGGAAGTCCTTCTTTTGATATCAGCAGGAGTTGGATGAGATCCTTAATTTAAAAATTACGAAAGCAGCTGGTATTTGAGACAAGCCCTCAGATTGAAATCTACAGACGTCTGGGATAACTAACAGCTACGGTGTCTGAGGAAGGGTAACATGGGATTTTATTGCATAGTATTTCCCCTAGGAACTTACAGTGAATTATTGAAATAAGACATATGGTTTTGAACAGCTTTACATGCAGCATTTCATATTCCGAACGTTTCCGGGTTTCATATAAAACAATGTGACATTAAACAGACATGATGTCTTTTACCGAAGGGTCTTACAGTGCTTTAGAAGCAGCAATTAAGCTAGCAAGGTATTTAAGTGGTGCTACAGATGGTCACTAAGGCACAAAGACATTTCCAAGGTCACTCAATAAATCAGTGACAGCAACAGAGCTAAACCCCAGGAGTCCCTCTTGCCCCACTGCTCAGAAAGCTGCAGCTGAATGCAGGGCCAGCCTGTGCCTCTGCTCGGCGGTCTCATTATGCCACGCTTTTTTTTTTTCTTTCTTTCTTAGAGATTTTTGTGAGTGTTGGGTGTTTGGTTATACGACACAGGCAAGTTAATCTGCTGATGTAAATTGGCTGGGTTTGATTGACTTCCGTGCACTGTATCATGTGCAAGAGCAGCATTTGCATTTAGCTTTGATACAGAATGATGTGAAGTATGACAGCTTGATGCAGTTGGCTGTAGTCATCCTCTGGCCCTGCAGGTCTAATTTAAAAGACATTGTCACTGACTTCATTGGAGCTATGACAGTTGAAACCAGCTGAGGATCTGACCCAGAAATCTCATAAAACCTTTGAAAAATACAGAAGAAGCTAGAATTTGATACCACAGGAATGGCTGGTATATCACAAATCGTATTTGGGCACTTTATACATTCAACAGGCTGTTTCACTATTTAACTGCAGGTAAAGATTTGGTATGCAGATGCCAAAAAAATGGATTGCTTCCTTTAGCCTGATGTAAATACACAAATAAACAGAAATTGAGACTCGCTGACTTCAAAGAAGTCAGGAGTAAATGACTTTCTGGTACTACATGTTTCTTTTTGCACAGTGAAAGAACTCTGAAACCATTCTCACAATGCCCTGCTATGAGACAATTTTCATTATCCATAATAAATGTTTAGTTTAGACAATTAGAGAACATTTGGAAAGGGGGAAACTGAGGCTGAGAGCTGACGACCTTGCCTCTGGCCACAGAACAGGTCAGTAGTGGAGCAGGGTTTAGACTTTAACATTCCTCAAATCGCCATCCTGTATTCACTCCTCCAGAGCTCAGGCTCCTAATTTAAGAGGCATGTATTTAGTGACACACTGTCAAAACAAGTCATCATTTCTCTGGGAGAGATAATGTGGCTGGAATTTACGAGTACCAGAACCTTTGCCTTGTTTGATCATCAGCATAAAACTCTGTCTGCCTCCTGTTGCCAGATTTCCTCAAACTTGGAACTAAGTATAATTGCACAGTCCAGTAAGTCACCGTTTCCTAGATCAGCTCATCTGAGGTGCTGACTAAACCCTCATCCGCCTTCCACTTACAAAGACGAAAGGGAATGCCTTTCTGAATTTATTACAGTCATTACTCAGACAAACATGTTTGCCTTTAAAATCAAACCAAAAACATTTAAAGATTGCTATTAAAAAGAGAAGGACTATGGAAAGATTATGGCCTTTCACATGCATTTAAAAGCTATAAAAATACCTTTTGTTTCTGACTCATGACCAGTATACAACAATTGGCCATATTCTGAAGGGCAAGAGAGACTGTCTGGATGGTGACCAAATGTTATCTCATTCTCTGACTACTTTAAAATATTCATTAAGGTGAACCTAAGCTTGTAAAATGGAATAATTATTTTAGCACTTTTATCATAATTTATAACATGGCCATTGCATGCTAATGAGCAAGAAATAGCCTCATTGCTGTAAAATACCTAAGGAAAAGTACAGTAACTTGGAACTGACTCATTTCAATGAAAAATTATAAGACAGACTGGAATAAACCAGAAGGCATGTGACGGTTATATAAAAAAAATTCCATTGTTGAAGATTTATATTCTATTAAAGTCATAGTTATGTTCTTAGCTCCTCATCCAGAGAAAAAAGGGTGAGTTCTTCCACTCCAAAGCCCCTTGACCTCATTATGATAGGAAATTGTTTCATGTTAGAAAAACCGTAAACATTTTTTAATTCATTTGCTGCTAAGTACATCTGAGCTTCTAGCATCTATAGCTGTAAGGTAGTAGACTGCATTTAAATCTGGGAGTACATGTAGGGTTAAAAATAAAGAGATTGTTCACTAGAACACGAGTATCCTTATGCTTATTACCATTTTACTTGAAATGTGTTGCCACATTTGTAGACATGGTATGTTTTCCCAGGACAGACATGTTTTCTGAAACTGAACACCCCTTTTAATTCTCCTTTTCTATTCAGGTTGTTGATTCTAGATGCTGTTGGAAAGGAATTCTTGCAGCGATTTAAGCAAGCACCCAACACCCATGTAAACCTTTATCCTCCTACAAAGGCCGATGTTATTTTTTTTACAAACATTTCCATCTCTTTTATGTTCCTTGGTGCTAGGTTATTCAGTCCCATTTGATTTTTCCCACTTTCTCTCAGGCTGCAGCCACTTTTTTTTTTGTAGTCAGCAGTTTTGTTTGATTTGTAGGACAAATGCTCTTAGCATTTGGGGTATCATTCTTGGATTTAGATTTCACAAAATATATGCTGAACTAGGCTTATTTTATTGTCGCTGGTACAGAATTTCACCCAGTCTTAAAGGACATAATCTGCTGAAGCACCAGAGTTCCACGAATGAACTCTATCATCTGGAGACCTGATTTTCAAGAATTTTGGTTAAACAAGGAGTTAATTTATTTGAATAATTAAGGAAAGCTCTCTGGTTAAATCTCAGGAACTGAACTGAGAGGGTCAGCAAGAATTCTGCATATGTTTAGGAATACATTAGTGTGGGAGGAATGAAAGGTTTGAAGACTAATTTTGTTATTTGTAAGAAATATGTCCTTCTGTAGGATGACCCTCCTTTTAAAAGTCAAGAAGCCTTTTGCTAGGTTCTCAAGTTAAACTGTTGAGTTGTGTCTATTTGGTAGATATCAACGAATTTTCAAAATCAAGAAAAGCTGAGAAAAATCATGAACACAGAGCACTGATGAAAGCTTTTAAATAATAATTAGTCTACATATGTCAGATCTACACTTGTTTGCTTGCAGGTTAGTCAAACAAGGGAGTAATAAATGACAACTAATCCATACCTATAATGTGAATCATGACCAGCTGTGTGTTTGAAGAGCCTCACTATGTACAACTTGATACTGGGGATTTTTCACTATGTCATGATAAATGTGATGCTTGTTTACGATCCCTGCTGCCTTTCACTCTATATTGACTTCACTCCACTGGAATTAAATTTGCATCTGGCACAAGAATAAAATGAATGGCCATTAAACCTTAATTATCATCTGAATCTTAATTATCATCTGTTTATAATAAACACTTTTGGACAAAGCAGTGCCTATAGACCAAGACATGCCAATATTTCAAGTCTGAAGACTTGGCTTGGATTAGTAAATGGTGATATCTACTGCTGAGGAAATCACTGTGACAAAGTGAGTGGTAAGCCATTTTAAAGCACAATTGGGCAGCAAGAGGAAGGCAAGGCAAGGCAAGGCAAGGCAAGAAAAAAGAAAAGAAAAGAAAAGAAAAGAAAAGAAAAGAAAAGAAAAGAAAAGAAAAGAAAAGAAAAGAAAAGAAAAGAAAAGAAAAGAAAAGAAAAGANAAAGAAAAGAAAAGAAAAGAAAAGAAAAGAAAAGAAAAGAAAAGAAAAGAAAAGAAAAGAAAAGAAAAGAAAAGAAAAGAAAAGAAAAGAAAAGATAAAATAAAATAAAATAAAATAAAATAAAATAAAAAAGAAGAAAAGAAGAAAAACATTGTGGAAAGGAAGCTGGTAGTTCAGTATTTAGTAAAGAGGGAGGGACAAAGAGGAAGAGATTGTGATGTGGAGAAGAGGCATATTTAGAAGTGATTCATGAGTTCCTGGAGGTCTCTCCATCTATTGTTCAAAAGCTTAAAGAAAATTCTGGCCAATAAGGCAAGAAAATGCTTAGAAGTGTTTTATTGCTCTAGGCAAAAGTTATGAATGACTGGTTTGGGAATGTTGCTTGTTCCTAGTGAAGAAATAGCAGACAATGAGCACTTCCCAAAGATGTGTGTCAAAAATGCCCATCAGCACAGGAGAAGACTCAGACTGAGAAGCTAGGCTTTATGTCCTCTACTTGTCAATATCCATATTATGTCCAAGGTAGATGCTTACATCTAGTCAGATGAATCCCATCCAAGGTGCCTACTGCATGTGAGCCAACTGTGTGAGGCCCAAGCACAGCAGTCAGGCAAGTGCCTGGAGGCAAGGGGAACGCTGCCAGGGCTGGAATAGTATAGACTGTCTATTTAAAATGTCATGTAAGTCTTAGTGCTGATAAGAGAAGGAAATAATTAATCTGTTAATTAAAGTCAATAGGAACTGGCTAATCCCTCTGCACTTCTTTGGAAATCCAAACCTCCATTTCCTCCCACTGTTAAATGCTTATAATTTTATAAAACTATGAGGCATCTTCCTTGAAACTTTGTTTTTTAATCCACAGAGGCTAGATGATTGTGAGTCAGGTTATATCAGCTATAATCACCTCCCAGGGAACAGGGACAAGTGAAGGCTCAGCCCTTTTTAGTTCAACACCCACCCAGGTCCTCGGCGGGGAGAAATGAGCATTAGGTGTAGAGGTAAGGGCTCCTCTTGGACTCTGTACCTGCCTGTAGTCTCAGCCCATGAGTTCTATTCCCAGGGAATCACCAAAAGTAGGTGAACATACGAGAAACATCATAATCCCTGCCTGACAGAGTCCAGAGTCATGACAAATAAAGATTGTTATAAATCCATGGCATGAAGCTTATTAAAGCTTTCAGAATTTATATTATCATTCACTATTGTAAATGGGGGTATTCTTGGGAACGATATAAATGTCCAGCTACCTTTTAATCTTACTAAGTCTTCAGCCTTAACAGCATTCTTTGCAAGAAGTTTTAATATTTACCTGCTCTGTACAACAATATATTTCTTTTTATCTATTCTGAATTTACCACCTTTTAATTTCATAAAAGTCCCCATATTCTTGTGTTATGAGACAGGGAGAACAGATGCTCCTGATCTACCCCTTCTATACTGTTTATTATTTTGCATATTTTTATCACATTCCCTTATTCGTCTTTTTTATCCCAGTGTTTTCAATTTCTGTTATGAGTTTCTTCACTGCTCTATTCATTGTACACCTGAAGATGAAAAATGAAATAATTTTAAAATACTTAAATCAGATAAAATGGCTGAAGCTTGCAAAAAAATAAAATGATAAAATTTGTGGTTGTTTTTTTTTTTTATAAAAAACCTCTCCAGTGAGACCAAGGACAGAAAACGTTAGTAACAAAATATGCTCTTTGAGACAAAGGCCCCAGTAATGAAAACGAATAGGTTAAAAAAATGAGTATTGTTTTTATTATACAATTATAAATAAAGATAAATATACAAAACCACTTACATACAGATCTAAATACATAAATGTACACATGCATTTACAATATATTTGACTTGCCTGGGGACATTACAAGTTCTATGGCCATAGGTCAATGAAATAGTTGAGATAGAATTGTGGCTACAAAGATTTGCCAGTTCATGTTACACCTCAGCATGTTCCAGACACTGAAATTGATTTGTCATATTGTTTTAATAGAATAAACATTAATATGACAGAATTCTAGTTAAAATAAAATGTTCATGGTATTATAGAGCGAGCAACATGGTGCCTATAAGTCTGTTCCGTTACCAGGGAAATTAAGGATGGGTCTTACACCAGGCTGCTGAACCCAGTCTTGCAAATATCACAAATAAGTAACTTTACTCAAATGCATTTATCTTGGCTATGTTAGCTTTCTCATCTTTTATCTAGGTCCCTGCTTCATTTGATTTATTGCAATCATTTCCCTCTTAAATCACAGCCTGAGACACCTTTTCAAGCTGAAATAGATAAATATTCTAGTTTCCTACAAGTTATGCCATATATTTATTTATTTTCTCACTCTGCACTTGTCCTTTTACGTTATAAATGACAGTGAATGCACTGTATTTGAACAGAAAAACTGTAATTCAGTCTAGAATCTCAGCTTCCATATGAAACATGGATTATAATATGGTTTACAGTGATAGCACAATCCTTGGCCACATTAATGTCTTAAATCACTGGTAGCTTCCATCTGTCTATATTTGATCAACTCACACAAAAATGAGAGCCAAGATATAACAAGCATTTGCTGAAACTTTTTATGAACATGTCCAGTTTACTTCACACTTCAAATAGATAGGATCAAAACTGGGAGTGAGAAACATAATCTCATATGAGTTAATCTCAGTTTCAATTACCATTCAGCAACACACTCCCTGTCAGACCATCCGCCGCGTTGCACCAAGTTCTTATTTGCTGAAGCAGAAACGAGCTCAGGAACCGCCGTGAGTACACAGCCTGGCATTGATCATGGCGTTTCCACACAACCCTGGGAGAGTTCAGGAGGAGCAAAGCTCCCTTAAAGAAGACAAATGAAGACCATATTTGCATTTATTCACCATCTTGTCTAAACCAAAGGACAGATCAATGGCTTCTGCTTGTCCCTGCTCACTTCTGAGTCATTTGGGCATCCCCCCTTGACCAGGGCATGAATACTCTTGTAATCTGCTGAAGTCAGGGCATCATTTCCCAGAGAAGGAAAAATCTTTTCTCGCCTGCTCTGTTCACCTGCACTACAGTCAGCACAATTGGGTTGGTCAGCAGTACCTATAGAGCGTCCACCCAGGTAGTAATGCAATACAATAGCTTTGACTGGGAAAAGACAAACATGATTTTTTCATGCCCAATGACAGTGGAGATAGGGTCAACTTCTTAAAATTGCTAGCGAAGACCAGTGGAAAACTGGTACCTTTCTGCATTGCAATGGCATTTCCTTGACATATATAGTTCATTTTCCAAAGTCTGATGTAATGCATACTGAGTTCCACTCCATGATTATACAAGATCTAAGAAACAAGAGTACTGAAAAGAAGAAAAAAAAAAAAAAGTCAATACTATATGAATTCTGAAGGTTTCCAATTGAGACCTGAAGATTTTCCTTTCCATTACAGAACAGAAAGTCAAAATTCTGGCAATTTTTAGGAATCAAACAGCTGCACAAATTTAATTCTCCATTTAAAATATAGAAGACAGTTTGTTTCATCTTATTTTAAAAATGTTACAGCAGGATACTTTTATTTTTCAAAGTTCTTTATGTGGGAAATACCCTAAAAGTATTCCTTCTGCAGTTTCACTCTTAATTTTTTAAAAAATGCTGAAAAATTCAAGTCCAGTTCTGGAGATGAGAAGACCGATTTATCCCTTACAGACAACAATGGTCATATTAGCGAAATCAAGTGCAATGTTTCAAATATACCTTTGTATCACGTCAACTTTGATGGGTGTGAATTCTTGAAACTACAGGTCTAGCCTATATTTACCTCATCCACTGTTCCTATAAGGCCCAAATACTTCAGCTTGTGCCAGGCAGGCAGGTGTTTGTGTGCAAGGGAACAGCGTATGCACATCCTGCAAAGATCAGTTTTCTCTCGAAGCCAGGTTGCGTCAATGTACTTCAGTATGGGAGAAGTTGAAGATAGTCAGATGTATCCTTGCTTGCAGATTCAGGGACTGTGAATTCAAGTTATGTTTGGATCCACTGGCAAGGGGCTTGCCAGCTGCAACAGCATAGCAGAAAGCCTGTTTTTTGTATATATGACGTGACGAAGAAAGCTTGACTCTAAAAAGCCAGTACTTGTGTAGCCATTTCAGATTATTTTTTTTTACATGGACAAACTGCAGTAAAATGCCCTCATAGCAAGGACTTAATTCTAATTTAACTCACTCGCTCCTTTCCACAGATGCTCAGCAGAAGGGCTATCGGAAGGTCAGCTGGAAGCTCAGGGTCTGATTCAAAGCCCATTAAAGCCAGGAGGCCTTCGAGCCCCAAAACAGAATGAATCATCCCTCCTGCAGCATTTTCACACTTATGAATTTGCTCAGTTGGTATCAACTGATCAAGACAAGTAGCCAAATATTTATCACACATAACTCCACCCAGCCTGACCACCTGGTTCTATAATATGTCTGTGCTGCATAAAGAAAATGCTAAAGCCTCGGAAGTTATCCAAATTCAGGTCTCCGCTAACTCTGAGCTAAAACTGTTGGCAACTGTTATAATAAAACCTGACAAGATGTCACTCTGCCTACAATGAGGAGAGAAAAGCTGTGGTTCTACGCAAGGACCTGTCCAAAAGAAAGAAAACAAACACTGAAACCATACATTTAAGAGGTTGCAACAGAGACTGACTTGGTAATTAAAAGAAATCTGTCAACTCAACAAATGATATCACTTTGAGCTTTGTTGTCAGCTGTTAAAATTCCTCAGAGGGACATTTTTAATGGCGAATTTTAGTGCTTTCTGTAAGTGGCACAGTTGGGTAGACAGGAGACCAAAGTACGAGGCCAGCACAAGCGGTATCAGAGCTGGCTCCCTCTAATGCCCTGCTCCCTCTTGACCAGGGCAGACAGATGACCATTAGAGATGAGATCCTCCATGCCTATCCCACTCCTGGTCTCTCTGTCTGCTGACATTGCCAGAGGGTCGTTTTCAGATAGAGACAAGAGTGCATCACAAGTGCATAAACATGTCAAAACGAGACTGTTTAAAACTCTGTTTTATTACACTGGAGCTTGCAGCAGTGATCTGGAATGAGTGATGAGTCTGGGTTTCGGGTTTGAGCATGGCCAAGTTTTCATTAATTTACATCATTTTTGGCCTTGACCATTCACTGTTATGTTTTTTAACTTTTTTCCTGGCACAGTCCTGATTGATCCCCATCCAACTACCCATCTCAAAATAGGTTTACCTCATGCTTTTCAAGAGAGGTTTTATTAGCATTGTCTAGTGGTGAGAGGAAAGCTCCAAGAACCCAGTTTAGCCTTTAGTCAGAGAATGCCATGCCGCTGATGTATTAAAAACCACTGCAGTAAGTCAATGGAACAAAAAGGGAGGAAAATAAGAAATAATAGTGATAAAAATAAGAAATTAAAGAGGAGATTCTTCCATAATTAATAGATTACAGATTACTATTAATATAAATTCAGTTCAGATACCTTTGTGTTCTGGACCTTCTTATTCTGCGTATGCAACTGTTTTTCATTATTAGCTGTTCCATCATGTCTTTATATAAATGCTTTCTGTCATGGACCCGTCTTACTCTGTGTCCTATATGAAACACTTGCTCATTCTAGGTGCTGAATAGATAATGAAGTCATTCATTACAGGCTTCTGGTCCACTCTGTCACAGAGTTACTCAGTTTATTTAGCAGAAAAGTGGCTCGTGAACATAGATGTGACATTCTTGCAGCCCTTCCAGTAGGAGACAGTCCTGGCTGGCTATATTTCTGACAATAAACTGCACAAGCCACGTTCCTGTAGATGCCTCTGCACGCTGCCTGCAGGCTGCCCTTGCCACCTGCCATCTCAGGCAAAGAATTACATAGACACTCCAATAAACAGTCCCCAGTACAGAAACTTGCTTATTTCCCCAGGCTGGATGGCAGTGCTCCCCAGGTAGTTGGGATTGAAGGGTCCTATTCTGCCAGTCTTTTTGGAAGATATTTTTCCAGTGTGCTATGCCCCTAAAGCTTTTCCCCACTCCTTTCCTGGATCCTATTTAAGCTATTGCCTGGAAATTTTGTTTTGTCACAGAGGAGAGCCAGTTACTCTCCAGAGTCCTTAAAAATTCCATGTTCTATATTACAAAATCCAGACAGGAAGCCCAGCTATGGAGGAAAATGGGAAAAAGAGCTTCCAGAAACCCTATAAAATACTCTCCCTTCATTGGCAGATGCAGTCTAATGTTTAACATCACAACAAAACTGAATGGACTTATTTTCACTTGGGAGTGTCAAGAATTTCTATTCAGAAACTTTTTATTCTGTGGAGAATTTTAGCTATAATAATGGCCAAAAATTCAGTTTTAAAAAAAAGGCTGAAATGCAGGCGCTTCCCAAAAGAAGGAAGATGTAATTTTCATTTTGTTCTAATTTCAAAGTTCACAGTTAAATCTCAAGAGATTTCTATCTGGCATAAAAGTCTCCACAAAGTCTTACTACAGGATCATGCATCACTGTTTTTTAGCTGGTTACAAGAATTAAAAATAGCTGACAAATTCGAAGAACTTCGTAACAGAAACAGTTTCTATCACTATAGGTTGACAACATGATTGAAGAAAGCAAGTAAATGCATTTAGAATTTCAAATCATGTTCAGAAAAACACTTAGGTACATGCTTAGCTTTCAGCAGGGCCAAGCACGAGTTTTAAGTTGAATTTGGTTAATATGCTTTCCTGAACAGAGATAATTTTCTGCATCAGGTTGTTATTGAACAAATGGTGAGACTTTTTTTTTCCCTACACATACAAATGTATCACAGTAATTTCAGACCAGCAAGTAATAAAACTATATTGTGAGAAATACCTTACTCAGAAAATCTACTATGAAATGTTATATAAAAATAGCAGATTGTTCTGCATTTGATTTCTCCAAATGATCTCATTTAAATGTAAATTTTAACTAAGTTATGCTTCCCTTGGTGGTATTACTGTTTAAACTAATTGCTGGCTGTTAGAAGTCAAAATCATGTGTGTATGCAGCTGTGAATAATGAATTTCTATCGTCTCACTAAAGAGCACAGGTTTTTCTATCTTGATATGTCTTTGTCTTCATGGTATCTATCAGAACCAGTTTTTACACCAAATGAAGTTAAAGAGAGGTAACCTAAGAAATCTTAAAAATAGATTTTGTAAGAGATTAGGTGGATCTCTTCTGAGAAAAAAATTGGTAAACTTGCACAATTTGACCTAAAAGTCACTTCTCTCAGCACAAAATGGCCTCTTACAAATCTCTGGTGCCTTTTAATTTCTGTATACTTTTTTTTTTCCTCTCACTGGAGCAATGTATTTTTGGCAGAACTTACAATATGAGGAGTAGAATCAATTCCACAGATGACGGATAAATGATATTACTATGCTATATCTCATGACTGTGATTTTTTTTCTCACAGATTCCCTTCAGTTTGTAGTTGGGAATGCTGCATGCTCGTGGCCTTGTTCAGATCAGATCCCCGGGCCTGTTTGTGCCTTACAGGTGTGACCGTGTACAAAGACCAAGATTTGCCCCAGACAAATACACATGTAAGTACACTCCCTTTTGAGGCTTTGCAGAACTGTGCATCTTCCACCTCTCCCCAGGGCTTAGCTTTCTCTCCCAAAGAGCTACACAACGGTTCAGTAAGGTGGCTACAGTTTGTGCCCCCTCTCCTCTCTCCCTCCTTAGCCATCTACATGGTCAGTTGAGCATGGCCTCAAGCAACTTCAGACCCAGATTCACCTGTTGACTACATATCAATGCATGAGATGATCAACTGGATGCCTAGTGTGCTGCAAAAAGGGAAAGCATGAATACACGTGGTGCACAATGTTTCCCCCAGGCAGTTTGAATGGATCAGGCAGAGATGGGGCTAAGAACGCTGGAGAAATTGGAGAATAGCACAGTGATTTGTTCCCAAAAGAGAACAGCTTCCATTACTGGTATGTAGAGGTGACTGACAGGGAGTATCTTCATAATAGCAGTTTGGATTCACTCTTGGATCCAAAGTACAGGCCTTCCGCCCATACTTATCCTTCTGCATACCAAAAGCACCCTGCCATCTAGGATGACCTTGGAAGCTCTGCTGAACATCTGGGCATGAAGTTGATTCCCCACTGCCTGCCTTCCAGTCCTTTTCTTTTTACTGTGCATCTGAAACCTACCTTGAACTTCTACTCCTCCGAGCTTAGAAAATTTGCCAGCAGTCTTCTTGGTTCTGGTATTTGGTTCTTCTGTCCTCTTCTTCTCTCTTCTGCTTATAGGTAAATACAGCAGGAAAGAGAAGCTGTTGGTCCATCACTAATTTCTAAAAGGTTTTAAATGTTGCACAGGGGAAAGAAAAAAAAAGAAGAATCACAATCAATAAATGATTTGAATGATGTAGGCAGGGAGTGGCAGGTGATATAATCTCCTTGAAATTTATGGTTTCACAACATGGGTGACCTTGGAGAATTTTTATTCTGCATTGCAAAAATATATTTGCAAAATTCTGAAAAAAAAATTCCTAATAGGAGTGGTCTAAGTGTAAAATTACATCTTGTGAGGTGTTTAGATACTATGGTCACAAAAAAACCCATAAATGCTGGTACAGAAATGTAAATAGATAAAGCTTCAATGAGAGTACAGTCAGAAGACAAAGTGTGAATTCCATCTACTTCTGAGAAGTAGGAGACTTTGCAAAAAAACTTGTCGCTTGAAAAGCCAGATGAACTGACTGGGACCCAACGTTCAGTTTACATGCATTATTTAAAAAACAGACTACTTAAAAACACATTCTTCCTTTACGAATCTCTTGCCAGCAAAGCTGAAATATTTTACTTTGTCCAGTTTCCATTTTTCTGCCAACACAACAAAATAAATTAATTCATTCATCCTGGTGCCACATTGCTTTAAATTAAGTTTCCAAATATTCATTTAACTTAAAATACAAGCTGTTGATGGTAAGTTTAGCTCAGAGGTGGGAGCTTTAATGATTTAGGAAACTAGCAACTGGGCAGAATCTTTCAACTTTGATTACTGGTTGAAACCTAATCAAAGTGTAACCTCTCACGGGATGGTTATGAAATCCATTGACACCTTGCGCCTCCTTCCTTGAACAGGAAACCACTTTGTAACTGGCACTTACTGGCAGACTTGTTGGCAATCTAAATAGAACAAGTTAAGATTTAAGAAGTTTGGAAATTGAATCTTTTCCAAGTGTCAAAGAGTGCAGAAGATCCTTCTGCTGCTGTAGATGATGGGCTCAGCTCCCAAGTTGGAATCATTGGGAGTCCTTCCACTTCCCACATGGGCTTCAGTTCATAAGTTAAAGCTTAACTTTGACTTTTCTTGGCAGTTGCTCTGGGACTGTTAACAACAATAGTGTCATTACATTATCACTGTAGTTCATTAGCTGGCAGTAGGTGTGTTTTAAGGCTCTTGCACATAGTGCTAGGAAAACACTAACATGTAGTAAAGAAATGGATCCTCCCTCAAATGGTGTAAGCTTTATGGTTGCCAAACTTAACACATCTATACTTAAGACACTCATAGATAGCCAAATTTCACTGCAATAGTTACCAGGTCACCATATAGCATCAACAAACTCAAAGTACTGCACCCTTTCTTATATAAGTTCATGATCCCCCACATTTAGAGAAAAAAAGATAGTATTCTGCAGTAGCATTTAGAAAATGTTGATTTCTCATAGTTACTGCTGGAACATAAACTGCAATCACTGCAATCAATAAAGTTACATTTGATTTAAAGAATGATTCTATGCTCAAAATAAATGGGAACACTTCAATAACCATATGTTTTGCTCTGTTTTCTAGTCTCCTAAAACAAATGGAAATTACATGAAAGTATATCACAAAGATATAATAAGAGTTTGGAAATGAATCAGGAAACATAAAACTACGGTTCTGACCACAGCCATTATATTTTCCACAATGCATAATGTAGTTGCAGCATAACTTATTTTACTCACTTTAAATCAGGGTTAAGGCAGTTTAGATTGAAATTCTATTAATATTAACTTACAAGATACCCATTGAATCTTGAGTAACTTGGGACAAACCTAAAAGAGATTTTTCTTTTATTTGTTCTTGTTCTTTGGAAGTGAAATTACACAATTCTGACAAAAAAAAAAAAGTGTGGACTTTCTCTTTGTCAAAGGAGAAAAATAGCATTTGTCACTTTGCAATATTGTCTCCATCGAATCAGATTTATCAGGAGAGTCAGTAATTGTTAWATTACAAAATTAGAAAAAGAATGTAGAAAATCTCTTGAACAGCATGAAGCAGGATCTGTAGTGGGGAAACTGTAAACCTCAGCCCTCCTCTTGGAGAGCTGCTTGAACACTCTCCATAAATTCTAGCTGAATATCTTTTTATTTGCTTTCATGGATTGCCTATGCAGCTATGGAACATTAGTTAAATTGAACCAATATAGATATACCATTTTGTATTATTGAAGGCAATTTTCTTTAATTAGCATAATAAGAGGAAAATTATATATCTTAGTAAGGGCCACTTGTGTCATTTCCCTGTGTACGCAGGTCTTTCCAGCTGATTGTTTTCAATCAACCTAGAAAGCACTACGAACAAAGCTGCTGGAGCGTAGCAGCCTTACTTCCAACATTATTCATTTCATACGTGACATATTTTCAAACATGGTTTCTGAGATCCAGACCACATGAAAGGATTTCTTTTGACTGTTTCAAAAAGTTTGCGGTCTATCTGTTCACTTACAGTCATCATGTATGTTTTTAGTGGTTTGGATTTTTTTTTCCCTTTTCCGTCTTGTGAGTGAAGATGAAAGAAGAACCTAATTACTCTAGGATTAAACTTCTTTATATGAAGGACATTTTGCTGTGACTTTGAACATTAATATCACTAGAAAACACAGAGACAATAATTCCCATCTACCATGCAGGTTCAGATGATGCAATGCACTGAATGAAAGGACGTAAAACTATAATTATATACATACAGCTTGTCAGAAAGTAAAAGGAATGTTATAATAGCTGCTAATTAACTTTTACAGCGTGAGTAAAGTTGGTTAGGTATTTTGAATTATGAGAAGGTGAAAAACCATACTTTTTCTGAACCGTGAAAAATAGTGATATGAGCACCCTTCCCCCACGAGAGATCATTCAAAAACCAGATAAACTTGTATTTGAAACTTGGCATGTCAGTAACGACTAGTGATCATGTTCTTTGATGCACTGTAAAAGATTTGGTTATCAAATAATACAGGGAAAGTAGCAGCTACGGAGGCATAGCTCTGAACTTTTAAAAATGTGTTGTCATATATGCACATTAAAAGTAAATCTAAGGATCTGTCACCGAAAATGTCTTTTGGCAGTATTGCTTTTCATTTATTATGAAGGTTTTTTCATCTTCATGAGAAAACTTCATTTTTGTTAAACATGAGAAAGGGAGCAATTTAAAGAAAATAAAATTGGTTTTTAAAAGATTCCAGAAATTGTAAAAATGTAAGTTTTTGTTGATATTTTAAGTTTCTCACAAGACTATAAAAACCAAAGTGATTTTATTTAATTTTCATAGTTCCTTTCTTTTTGTGTAGATGAAAATAAGTTACATTTCTCAAACAATTACAGTCAAAAATAAAGGAACTTCTGACTTACACATTTTTTATATACATCCACTGTCGAGCAGCCATGATTCACAAGCTTACAATAGTAGAAAACTAGGACATGCACACTAGGACAAGTAGCTAAACTCTATCTTTGGCTAAATGTTCTCATGTAGATAAGTCCTAATTATTCACCTAGAGCCAGGCTGATAACTTTATCTATAGTGAGCAAGACCCAGCTTCACCAGAAATCTTATTAAGACACTGGAGGAATGTTGACTGAAAAGAAAAATATGAAAATTTGCCTTGCAATATGAATTCAGTCAAAATCTGTATGTACCACAGTCTGCATGTCTTTTGACGAATCTAAATTAGAAGAAAACTGAAAGAAAATCCTATCCGTGTCACAAAGTGTTGCTCAGTGCTTCTAAGCAAAATATTGATTTTTATTTTAAAATGACCTTCCTATAAAAAGCCAGACTGTCATTAAAAAAAAAAAAAAAATCCAGTAGAAATTCCATTTGCAGAGAATTTTTGCAGTTGAAGTTTTCTTCTACTCAAGACAAATTTTCAAATCTCCCAATCCTTTTTTGATTTTTTGATCCTTCTTGCCTTCACATGAAGGACATCACAAATTGACAGTGGGATCATCTAATTTTCCACATTTCAAGCAAATCAATTTTCTTCTTGGCATAAAAACATGCAGGATTATCACAGCTTTGCCCTCTACCAAAGCAGTCACGACATAAAGCCCAGCATACCATGTGTCAACCATATTGCTTATGTGCCCGTAATTCTGAGGTTTACATTGCAGTTCACAAGCCTTTGAGCCAAACCTTTCTGTTATTCATTACCTGGCTTTCCATTCTTTCCAGTACATGTGCAAGACTGTAGCATTTGAGGAGACAGGTTATTTGCTTTTTATAATAACCAGTATCAACATCCCCTCCAGGTTGCATCCTTCTCAAGTAAGAGACTTACAAGGAACAAATAAACATCACTTTATGCTCCATTAATTAGTATTTCTTTTGCAATGACCAAAGGCAAGGTCACAGGGAGTTGGAAAGAAGCTGTTTTTGTAAACCTCTGCAAATTTTGTGCCCGTGCTCCTCTGAGCAAATCAAACCCAAACTGCTTTTTGCCTACAATTTTTAAATGTGAATTACCCACAAGCAGCTTCTCTGGCTTTGATTCTCCATTTGGATTACCTGCAATTGCTTGCAAGTACTTATATGCAAATAAGCACCATTTCCTTTCAAGATCAAAGATTTATTGGATGTCAGATTTTCTCTCTGACAATCACAACACCATACGCATAAGCCTAATGCTGTATGTTCGTACATTCAGAGTCCCCTGTTCACTGTGTTAAACAGAAAGTAGGTCATTGCCACATAGTAAGTGAATGAGCATAACAGTATAAGAAATCTATAATTCCCTCTTGAGGGTTCGACAAGGGAAGTAGGGAAAGAGATTGGATTAATTCTACTGAAACAGTGTGGTTGGTCATTATTCTTTATGTGGATCAATATGAATTGAGTCTGGGCTATTCTAAAACGTACTGTTACTTTCCAGAAGGCAGGGAGCTATTTTGGTGGTGTGCTCAAACCATAATAGTTACATTTGTCAGATTATCCATTATACCTCACATCTCCATATAAATCCTCGGTGCTCAGATGTGCTGTTGGAATCATCTTGGGTACTTTTACTTGGAGGTGAGATAATATAGCTGGACCTATCTTGGGCAATTTTTTAATGATCAACCGTTCTTTAAAAAAAATACTGAGGACAATTTGGTCATAATTATCCCTAGCCATCTTGGCTATTTTAAAAAGTCACTTACTGTCTAATCTGAGAACATCAGAATATGACAGAATTAGACCTTCAAATGTTATTGCCACCTTATTATTACTAGAAAAGTAGTTACTGCTCAGGTTTTTCTCCCTCTTCAAATTATGCAGCTTGCTTTCTTAGCACCAGTACTCCTACAGATACCCAAGATGTATGAAATCCCAGCTGTCCCTTGGGAATACGTTTCATCACGCTGTTGATGTCTGCTGATCTGATCTGGTTGAACAACTTCCGGAATTTTCCAAGGACTAGGATTTTTGCTGGTGTAAACTGAAATGAGCAGAAATATTTCAGTGGATCTATGGTAATTTAAATCAGCTAATGTTTTGCCCCCATTTGCATGATTTCAGAAGGAGTTGAGGCCTTTCAGCACCACATTGCAGGATGGAACCCTGAGGAATAAAAGTTAAAAATCCCCTTACAACCTCTATCATAAGGACTATGTGCTCAGAATGTATATTCAAGAAAGTGTTTAGAGCTGCATAATGTATGCTGTGCAAATGTCCTTCCTCCTTTTGACATTGACACAGATTGTCTCAACTCGTCGCAGAATTCTTCTTGCTTATAGCTAACTTCTTTTTCATTTATCTTCACTGTATCTAATGTGCAGTCATTTGGACCAAAGCAGTGTGCTTATATGCATTCCCAGTAAATGGGAATGAAACAAGGATGTCCAGAAGCAAAGAAGGCCTGCAAGGAAGATATGGAGGGCACTGAAAAGTCAGCTTTTTGAAGGGAATGTGTAAGGAGATTATTGTAATCATCTTTATACAAAGATAAAGCATTTGACCTTTATCTTCACTGCTGCATTTAAAGGACGGGTGAAGTGTTTTGTTTTTTAATTCAAAAGACAAGAAATAAAATGTGTAGAAAAGCATCTATTTTCAGTGCTAGATATATCAAGAAAGTAAAACCTATTTTCTCATATAATGTTTAGTAGACACTGCTGCTCAGTAGATGTCAGTCAAACGAGTGAAAAAAGAGTTGTGAACAGTAGCTAAAAATCCTTTCTTCTCTCACTTGTTCAGATTTCAGCATCTTTTCTCTTGAGATGTCATAATTTCATTGTATCTCCAGTTACCATAGAGTCTTTTAGGATGGACAAGAGCTGAATGCACATAAAAGAAGAACAAATGACTAAGCGAACGAAAGAAAAACCCATTTTTTTTCTTTTTCAAGATTACTATTAAATGAGATATTTGTTCCTGAGAAAATAAATACAATGGATTAAATTAAAGCAATGCTGGCTTTGTGACATGAAAATGCAAGGTCATTAATGCAAGGTCATTATTCATTTATTACACCCCACTGAGTCACAGAATTTAGAGAACGTGCACTATCTCACAGTGTATTACCTAAGGTCCTTGATCCCGCTAACATGCACTTTAAACGTGGAAGTAATTTCATGTGATTGTAATGGAAAAACTGGCATGCTTAAAGTTAAAAAGCTGCATAAGGCTTTGTGGGATGGAAACCCAGAAGCACAAGGCAGCTGATATGAACAGAGAAATGAACTTGAATTTAGCCACGGAGGAATAAATATTAAGTTTACTTCTGCTGGAAATGATAGCTTAGTTTTACCTTCTGGATATCATTACACAACAAGAATACAAGGAGATGAAAACAATATATTAAATTTGCAAACTGAAACCCTTTAAAGTATATAAGTTCCAGTAATAATGTTGCCTAAAGGCAACATTACACACTTCCTCAAGCTATTTGCATTAAAGCAACAGGGAGCGCACATGCAAAGCCCCTACGAACCAGGTCAGTTAGGCAAGTGACTGAATGTGGATTTGGGATTAGGATTTTCAAACAAGTTAGACCACTCCTCTGCAATGCCATCTTCAAACCTAAGTGACTAAATTATTTAAATGCCTGAATCTTACTGTCCTTTCCTTTGATCTACTGAAAATCCTAGCCTAGCATTGAAATCCCGGTCCCATTGAAGTCAATAATAAACCACTCATTTGATTTCAACATCAGGATTTCTCCTGGGATATCTAACTTTACCCACTCCAGAACAAGCATTCTCTAGGAGCTTGTTTCTTTACCGACTAATGATTTCATTTAGAGCTAGATCGAGCCATAAGAGATTAGCTTGACTTCAATCCAATTTAAGGTGGACGACCTTTAAGGAGAACAATCACCTGGTGACAATAAGGCATGAACAAAATAGCCCCAATAAAAATCACGAATTTCTGCAAGGAGGACACGGGGGTTCTATTATCCTTTCAATGGGCAGAAGCCAGTATTGCTGATCTGTGCTGCCACCCTGTGTCATTCAGCGCTCTGCCTTGTGATTTCTGTTGCTAACACATGGAGTATTTTCTGTGCAGCTCAAAATCCCTTACAATATTGGCCCCTTTTCCCTTTCCTTTGCATTGAACTTTGCCCACAGAAAACAGCCCACACTAGATTTCCATTCAGTGAGTGGGATATATATTCCAGTAAGAAGTATTTAATGTCAGCCTGGTTCCAAACGCGTGCATGCCTCAACAGTTAAAAAATGAAAAGCTTTCATCATACCAAAGTCAAACTGATATTTATTTACCACTAGGGACAGACATCATCGCATGCTAATTGTCAAATAGGTTATGCCCTGATTTAATTGGAAAACCACAATTGAAAATTATGGATAATGTTTTCATTATGTTTATTCCAAGGCATTGCTTAATCATACTTATAGTTCATGATGGGGAAATATTTTAATTGGATTTCACTCGGCCAGTCTGGGGACAAAGACTGTCCTTTCATGTGAAGTCCTTCAGGCAAGAAGATTTTGATCTTTAATCACAGTCTTTAAACACAGCTACAATTAATAAATACATAGTTTACATACATATATATCTATTTAACTGTAAATTGTAACTTTTAATTCTATGCAGATGTGCAAGAGCTTGAACGGACATGGGAAAACCTAGCTGGCTGTTGCTTCATAAGAGAATTAGTGTTTCCCTCTGTTGAAGGGTGGAAAGGGCAGAAACATTCATTCCTTTCAACCACAATGTTCCAGTTCTTCAAGAAAAATTGTACATAGAGAAGCCCACAATCTATTTGTTAAAGTTAGCTGCCAGCTCAACCACATGGTGCCCTCTCCCTTGGCAGAAAGGAAGAGTTTTAATTAAAGTGATTTTTCACACTGGGCAGTGTTCACCAATCAGTGAGCGCCCAAACTTTGTCTTCTTACATCTGAAGTTGAGAGTCCTCCGATCTCTTCAGGTTTGTCATTCCCTTTGGATCTGTAACAGCCAAAGCAGGCAGCTTTACAGAGCCTCCCCAGTTTTGGCTTTGACTCTTCAGGTTGTTTCTCAGTAACTGTCATTTTCCTTCTGAATTGCCCCTTTCCCAGACTGCAGAGGAGGGCATTTCTCATAGGTCCTGTCTGCTTTTATTCACTAGATACCTATCTTTGCATTATATTTCACAAAACTAAGATAAGAGATTGTTAACTGGTACACAAAACCAAGCACACAGAAAATACGAGACTGAAGATTGTTAGCTAATTGTTAATTAATGAATACTGTCTTTGATCACATATTATTTTTTCCACAGTGTTGTTTAGTGCCAAGAATGGATAGTACGCAGTAAGCTGCTATTCCTAGTACTTCTCAGGCCACTCAGCGTTGTGATTTTATTTACCGTGTGCCGATTAAAGCCATAAGTGTACATAGGATGCTTCATCTCTTCATGGACTTTTGCATGTTATTCCTCATAGTCATAGCTCAGTTTTTCATAAATACTCATTAACTCTAGGTATGTCCGCACCAAGCAGTGGAGTGCTGGACAAGCTAGGCACAAAACTAGAAGCATTATAAATGCATCAGTGTCACATTGCATCTTGTCCTAGGGAGACATTTTTGCAACAATATGAGAATCACACTGTTTCTGTAACTCAGACAAGTATCCCCGCATGGGAATGCACTCTGCTGTTTAGCCATACCAAACTACTTGAAGCTAAGAGGAATCTGGAACACAGCGTTGTCTTGTATCACACAAACATGGATTTATCCTCACTATGCTGTGAAAAAGTAGGTATTTTTCTTCCTGTTTTAGGAAGAAGACTATCCATTTTTGCTTCTGTCTTGAAATAACTTCAGCCTGATTTTTCAGAGCAGTCAGCATTTTTACGGCACTTTAACACAGAGTTCCTTTTGGCTCCATTTGCAAACCCACCAGATTTTGCTTTCAGTTTCAAGTTCAAATAATCTCATTTCAAAGCTCTGTCATGGCATGGCCAGTTTTGTGGAAAGGTAAACAACAAAAACCCAGCCTAGACCACATATTACGAATATTGCATGATTTCAGTGGAAATCCATGTCTCAACCCAGATCCTTTAAAAAGCAAATTATAAATTGCACATGCAATAACTGCACTCAGTTTTCAGAGAAGAGAGTGAATAGCTTTGGAAGAGTTTTATCAGTTTGCAGCAGTGTCAGATTTTAGCTTTAGAATATAATCCCACCTATCTAATGAGCTCTAAGTGCACGGCTTGTCTCACTGCCAACTGTGTCAACAGAAAGCTCCTTTTGGCCGGCAGCACAATCAATAAGGCGATCTGAGTGGTAAAAGGAAGGAAACTAAAACCAGCAGCGTGACCAGCAAGAAAGCAAGGGTTAAGCTGAGGCTTTGCCATAAGAAGGGGTGATAACATCACTTTTAAACGAGACAAGGGTAGAAGCAATACTGTAACACAGGACAAAATCCTGCTCCGAGGAGGTTTTGAGATACAACAGGGAGCACTCGCCCTCTAGAGGATTAGAGACCAGCAGCCAGCTCTTGCTCTTTCCAACTCACAGATCCTTTATTGCAGCTTGTGAGCGGTAGGAAACGGTCCAAGTTACCGAAATTCCCTCTGCTGCCCGTCCTCCTCCCCGGCATCAGCCCTGCTGTGCTCCCCGGGCTGGGGAGAAGCCAGAGAGGAGGTGGCTACACACGACGCGCTTTCCCAGAAGCTGTCATAGGAAAAACCATTATCCGTCTAAACGCTAAAGCTACCTGGAAGATGATTCAGATGTTTCTGGAGCTATAAACTTGCAGACTGTGACTTTCCTGGAACAAATCAGAGCAGGTGTCACATTCCAATACTGTTTCTTGAGCAGTAACTCTGCCACGTTCCTCAATCTCACTTAAAAATAATGTTATCACCCTTTCCCATGGCATAGCCTCGGTTTGCCTCTTCTCTTTCCCCTTCCCTGGCCACCTTTAACTTCCCCACGGCTGGCACAAGTCCCCACCTGCTTTCTGTTGCACTCTGTGGTTTTCCTTCTAGCTTCTCCACAGTCTCAAAAGGCCTGGAAGATGGAGGAGTTTTTTAGTTTTTCACTAATCCAACACCTGCCATGATTCTGACCTAAAATTCTTCACTGCAAATAACAGTCTCCTAAAAACTGAGCCATTAATACATGGGAAGAAAGCAAAATTTGCCATCCAAGGAATGCATTGGGTATAATAAAACCTAAGTCTGGTCATGGAGGACAAAGCATTTTTTGGTAGTTCCAAAGTCAGTAATCTAAAACAGTATTCCCAAAATCCTTTAAGCAAGGCTAAACGGATCATTTAAGAGAAAACTTTTAAATATGCGTGGCATGTAATGGCACTTTGGAAGCAGTTTGTACTTTTATTTTTGAAATATGTGTAAATTCGACCAGGGTTCCCTAAGGCCTACATTTTAAGGCTCAGTTGAATTTTAATTGCTTACTAACAACATTATGTAATTCTCCAATTAATCTTCTCTCAAAACAAGCTTACCCATGAGATATTGTTCCAAAGACTATTTGTGTAAAATTGTTATTTTTTAAAATGAAAACATATTTGATTTCCTAGCTGGAGTTAATATCTTCTATTCTGAATGATGTGTTAAGCGGGGTCAGAAAATGTAACTGTCCGGTTTGGCAAGTAAATGCAGCCCTTCTTGTGATTTAATTACATCAAGCCCCCCTCTGAAAACTGTCGATGTAACAGCGGAAGGTTTGGGGCCAACATTAGGACAGCAGAATCTATAATCTAAAACTGGATGTGTTCTTTGCTTGTTTGGTATTTTATTTAAATTGTTTACACATGTATGATATATACATGGGTACTTGATACTTTACATAACACACAGGTAAATATTTTATCTTAGCCAAACACGGTTATCTGAAGGCAAAATGTGTGTTTGATGAGCTCTATTATCAATAGATAAACTACTGAAAGAAAGGTATCCGTAAGCAGGCCTGGGGCATGTACATTCAATGACTTTTGCACGTGCGGTGATTTTTCTAACGATAGATGTTGTATCTGACATTCAGGGTATATATTATTCTGTTTATCAAAAGCTTTGTTGAATGGCAAACTGCATATGCTTGAGTTATCACAACAGCAAAGCTTATCACAATAATGGCACACACACTACAAGGAGGCAAAAGCTTTGGCCCATAGCAGCGCTTCTGTATGCCAAGGTTAGACATTGTCTCGTGCGAATGCAATTGCACCCTAAGTTATGTTTAAGAGTTGAATAAGTCAAATTTATTATCATGTTCACTTCTATGCTCAACTGTTGCTGTAGGGATACAGTCTTCTGCCACTTACATGCTGCCTGGCTCTAGTTTTTGTATTAGGTATTCATTTTACAGGGTGAATTGGAAAACGGTATTTGATGCTCCAGAAACAGAGTGCCTCTTTCAGACTTGCGAAGTACAGAAATGTGAAATATACAGTATGGGTAAAATGAAAAATTTTATACATATTTTATYGACAGTAAGTGTTGAGGGCTTCAAGTATTCACTATTCATAGCTACACATTTTCAATTAGAATCATTCAATTCCTTTTTAATTCCCTTTTGTCATAGCCTCACAACTACATGCTGGAATTTTCTATTTGTGACTATGTACCCCATAGTCACAGTGCAGTCTGGTTCCGGGTATCACTTCTTCTGATGAAATGAAAGGACAAGCCCGCATACGAAACCTTGCTGTGCGGATCCTATTTGCAGAGTGGTCCTTGATTTGATCAGCAATTTTCACATCCTCTTTGTTCTCCGTTTGTTTGTGGAAGACATGTGAAATGACCTTCCAAACAGATAAAAAGCTGAATGACACATACATTCCACATACATATGGATGCAAGCCATACTGAAAGTTTGTTTGTTTGTTTGTTTGTTTGTTTGTTTAAACAATGTAGGACACTGAAGCTACAATGCTAATTTCATGAGTCCTTTTTACATTGGTTTTGCTACGATTGTGGTCAAAATGAGCAAAAGCAAGCTTTAGAGAATTTGCTGGTCCTGTGAAAGATTCACCCCTGAATTAGCTTTCATGCTCCCAAGAAAATTAACTTTAAAAAAAAAATTGTCAAAATGTGTAAAACCACCACAGAGGTGACTGAGAGGTCTTTGTTCAAACTAAATCCATTTGTTTAGAAAATCCATTTATGCAAAATAAATATTTCTGAAAAGTACCTTGTTCTGAAATTCATAATAAAGGATTAACATAAACACATATTTGAATTTCAAATTTAGACAAATAAATTTGCATATCTGTAAAAAGAGTGCCAATTCTACAGGAACACCAGAGGAAGTTTCACCCATATATGTCAACACATAGGTGCTACGTGATTCTGACAAAGAAATGAATCTTGTTCCGGAGTCCCATTGTTTAATTAATGAAATTCTATTAGCTTATCTGTAAAATAGATAATAATAGCAATCTTAACTCATGATTTCCTTGAGAAACTGTGAAACTGAGAGACTTGATGACTGAAGTAAAGATTATAGTGATACAGAAGTCACTATTAACCTTAGCAAGGCCAGGGTTTCTTTTTGTAAATCAGTGGCAGAGTTAAAAGATTCCTGGAGTCATGACATACAGCCTTCAGTTTTAATAACTACTAAAGTCATCAAAAATAATAACTCAATTCTTTTTCATATTATTGGTGCAGGCAGCCATCCAACACTAAGCTTCTGTAGTAGGTTGCCTTCAATTATTAAGCAGTAAAAGGTGGCAGGTCTTTATCAGGAACAGAGATGAAAGAGAATACTTTGCTTTAATACAAGAAGGGAGAGACATGTTGCTGAACATAATGAACTGTATACTACGTGGAGTACATCATAATGGGCTCTTTATTTGGGTTACATGTGGAAGATGAAACAAATACGTTCATACATTCCAAAGACATCTTTTCAAAACTTCAAACCATCTCATTTCATTCACTTTGGATAATATTTTACGTCTGACAAAGCATGAGATCATTCAGCAGATTAGGTCACATTGCCCATTTGAAGACTTTATGGATTATTCAAAGGAGAGAGACTTAGATGTCCTGAAAACTGTAAGTAAAAGTAAAATGTGTGTGATAAAAACCCTGGCTCAGTTCTGCAACCTTACTTAGGCAAGTCTCCCAGTGACACAGAGCAGAAAGCTACTGCTGCAGGAATGAAAGCTGCATGTCCCCCGGCCGAAATGCAAGGGTTACGCAGGCTGCGGCCGTCCGTCAGCAGGCATGCTTTTCTGCTTTTCTGCGAGTGCAGAGCGGTGGTAACGGTACTCGTGCACCTCCCTTTCCAGATGGCTATTATTATAGCTACAGATCAGTAGAAAACACCCTAAAGAACAAAAGCCATGAAGCAACGCTTCACTGATGTCATGAAATGCTTTTCACTTCAGTATGACTGACTACACCATATGTAAGTTAGCAGGCATAGTATGACCCATGAGACTTAAAGATTAACTGAAAACAAAGTTGTTGAGCAAATTAAAAAATTATGCACTGTCTTCAACATTTCTGAAGTGTTTTGACTCTGAATCTTCAAAACAATGACCCACATTTTAAAGTTTAACTTCAATGGTACAAAATGATGGCACGAAATACAGACATTTAACAAGTTTTACAATTGTGTCTCATGTCTAGAATGTGATTATAAGAGTTGGCCAACTGCAGCACCATGTAGACATTAACAGTGGAAGATACAGATGGTGTCTACTTAGCATTTGTTTGTAATAATAAAGTGTAAGTCAAGTTGTGCTGCATTTTAAACAGCTGTGGAAGAGCCAGTACAAAATCTAAAACCAAGTACAACTTAAAATATAACACTGCTTTTCTTTTCTCAGAAACAAGTCAGTGAACCGGAGAATGTTTTGATTACTTTAACTTGATATCATTCGTACATCTTGGTTTTCTAAGAAAATCAGACTTGCAGCTCATGCTTTTCCTGTCTATCACTGAGTTCCCCTCTGCTCCACCAAATGACTAATTGCAAAGGAACCTGACGAGAGCAGAAGTCCCAGGGATATTAAATTCCATGTTTTGTTAAAAGAGACAGATGAGCAGCAGAAAAACTTAAGTGCTCAGATGAGGGAAAAGCAGAAAGAGCCCATCCATTATACGTTCAGTTTGCTGAGCAATCTGTCCGTGCATCACTCCAAATCAGCTACAGCATATGATTTTACACTCACTGCTGGCGGGGGCAATGCAAAATCATGGTAGGGATGAGAGCTTCCTGAGGGCATTGCAATACGGGGACAGATAATGGAGAATTGCTTTATTTCGATGTAATGGATGTAGCCAACAAGAAACAGTATTTGGTTATACCTGTTGGTCATGGAACAACTTGTCTAAACACCTACCTCTTCACACAACAAACTTCCGATACCTAAAGTAGTCACAGATGCAAATACAGCATTTTTACTGTCATTGCTACTTCAGCATGTGAGAATATATCCAGCTGAGTACACTAAGTGTTCAAACAAGCACTGAAATAAGGAAAGTTGAAGATTGGTAAAGAATTGCTCCTCTGGCTATTGGAGTACAGACCCTGGCTACACCACACCCTCATGGTTCAGATCACATAAACATTAATTCACTCTCAGGCTCTGTTTTGGAGTGAATAACCTAGTCCTGAACAAAATCTGGGCAAGATTATGGAGACAGTTTGCTCAAAGACCTCTTCTAAAAGGCAATTGGAACAAGTCTTTACCGGGTTAGGCTGCCATCACCTTACATGACCCTCTGACTTAATCCTGGGGCTTTGCACCCTCAGTTTTCTTCAAGGCCCTTTTCCCACACACGGAGGGATGCTGCACCGTTTCATATCATAAAATTGCTGCCCCAATAAGCTGTATTACAGCTCTCTCACTATTTCAGGTAATTTAAACTGAAATTCCCCTTCCCTCAGCTATGTCTTAGGGCCACAAAGGGACCAGAGGAGACCAAGCATCAAGTGTGGACCTTAATTTTTATGAACCTTCTCTGGCTTTGCAGTTAGAAGATGCTTTTTATCATTGGGATGCCCTGCTACTCTGACACTTAAGTATGTAAAAAAATGCAAGAAATCTGAGGGTTAAACATTTTTTCTCTCTCTTCCCTCCTCCCCCCAAAATGAAAGGTAAGAGATAACAAGAAAAAAAATCATTCCAGCATGTGGGAGCTGAAATGTAAACAGATGCAGAGTGATTTTCCAACTACTCCGGACACTATCAGACATGGATTAGATCCCACCTCTTCTCAAAATATGTTTCACTTGTACTAAACCAAGGCATACATACATTTCATTTTTTTCCATTACTGCAGCTCCACAGGATCTAGCATGTGGTTTTGCAGACATGGGCAGTGAGCTCACTTAAATGAAATCTTTAACTCTACATAAACCCTACAACTCCTTTACGCAGACGTGGTTCTTCCCATGCACAAAGAGTACGCTTTGGCCTCTATCTGTGCTATACATGTATCTGCACTGTTAAGGTCTTAATAAAGGCTCTCTGTCAACAGGGTGACAGGAGCAAGACTGAGGTACCTTGTTAGAGCTATGTGAGAGACCACATCTGCGCAGCATTAATCTCTATTCTGGCTTGTCTCACTCTGGTGCAACAAAGTAGTTAAGAAATGAAATATAACCCAACTAAGGCTAGAAGACAATTCATAAAGTGTGGATCTCTCTGCAGTATCAAGAATGGAGCAGACAGCAGAATTTTCTACTTGTTTATTGTCTTCTTGGTGTTGTGGACTATAGTTTATGAGTGGGTCTGAGAAAACAACAGCGGAATTTCTTAGTAATGAGGCTTTTGCTTTTCTCCCATTGGCAAAAATGGACTCTGATGTAATTCATGATTACCTATGTTATGGCTACCTTCCTACAGCAAGTAACATTACTAATGGTTAAAGTGGAGATATTCCCAAAGTGTTTGTAAAAGGATGAATAAAAAGACTGATAAGAATATGTAAACCACGCAGCTGAGTATTTCTGGGTACTATAAGCAACCAGCAAAGGAAGATCCTTCCAAACAGAATCACCTTAGAAAATAAAAGTAAGTTATAAATTTTTAAGCCATACTCTATGGAATAAAATGCTGCCACTTTGCTAATTCACTGGTTTTGTGAACTCATACTCCTATGGCTGTCACTGTTAACAAGTGACTCGTACAGAGTTTGAATATAGCATTAAATTGCAATTTGGAGGCAGCACACAAGTTGTGCATGAAGTTCTTCTTCACCCCTGAGACACTGAGGTGTTGAGCAACTTTCCACTTCCACTTTTGTGAGATTCTATAGCAACGCTTTTCAGTTAGTGATAATTCTTTATAATATCCTGTTTCCTGCAAATAATATTGATGTGACTTTAGCTTTCCTCACTTATGTGTATGCATAATATTACAGAACCACATCATTTTTGTCAACCTTGACCCAATGTCTATCTCCCCTCTACCTTCCTTTCTCCTTCCTCTCCCTGAATTCCTCACTATCACACTATTGTTAGTAGAGAAATCAATTAGAATATTTAAAACTTTTAATAAAGATGCAGGAAAAGATGTGAAGGAGGGTAGTAAAATAATTTGAAATGTAAACTCTTAAGGAAGGTTTTCATCCTGACTGTAACCAGGTATTCTGGTTTGGTTAAGATAATCCTTAATCACAGAAACACTTCTAATATACTACATTACCCCAGATTTTTAGCAAGACAGAAGATCCTCCTCTTTTCTTTCTCTCAAATCATTGGTTGGGAACAAACCTGCTGCTAGCACTGTAGCAATGGGAGGTATCCTGCTCTCTGACAGTACAACACAAAACAGGGTCTGCACGTGCCAGCCTCAGTCCTGCGTGGGGTCACATAGCTCGGTGGAGAGCCTATTTCCACCTTGTGGGATCTCTTTGAGAGAAATTGTTCAAAAATCACCACACTGAACATTGCACTCGGTTTTCATTCCATTTTATACTGTAAAAATCTTTGTGGGCAAAATTTCCCTTTCTTTCACACTACCATGAATGCATTTAATAATCTTCCACCTGGAGAGGAGTCCTGCGAAGGGCAGGCAATCTCTGGGATACCCTCAAGGCTTAGTTTCAAGCTAAACAGATGTTTGTGAAGAGAGGAAGGAAGAAGGAAAACAGCAGCAGCACAACCATCAGCTTCTGTCTCTGCTTCTGACTTGCAATCTTGTCTGGAAGAAAACATGGGCAGAGTAAATTAGGAGGTGTGCTGAGGCCTGGCAAACTTTTCTGTCTAAGCAGCTTTGTAAAACACTGATTTCAGTGCCCTGCTGAATGCTGGCCGACACCCGTGGTACAAAACCCTTGGCTTACTAATGTTTAGTTATTGAAGAGAATACACTTAAAAATTGGAATGCAAATAAATAATTTTGGAAACAAAATCGATACACGAGCAAAGGGTACTAGTAGGGTTCAGTGATGTTCAAGACACAGCTGAAGCTGGGGTCATGCTCACGTCCTCTCAAAGACCTATTCTCACCAGACCCTCTCTCAGGAGGATGATGGGTGGTGCACGCAGGGAACCGGGGAAGAGGAATGCAGGGAACCGGGGAAGAGGAGGGCCGGCATCTGGGACGCCGAAGTTCATTCTTCTCAACTCACCGGCTGCCACACAGTTGTCATGAACTCTTCACAGAGACTTTATTCATGGCCTTCAGAAAAGGGTTGACAGGCAGATAGTTTCCTCATTATTTTGTCCACTGACAAAGCACAATTTCTGACATACCAACTGTATCCCCTTTAAATTTCTATCTTTCAGTAGATCGTGAGCGTAGCCTTTTTTCCTTTAACTTTTGCTGACTTTCATAAGGAGTTTCATGTTGTTTCTGACAACATGCAGTACAGGGCTGTGCAGAAGACCGCTGGTCTCTCCCCTCAAAGGGTGAAGCAGTCACAGAGTAAATAACTTTTATTAAATTTAGCCCTGAGAAAACCCTAGAAGAAAGGTGCAGGCATTGTCTATGCTCTGTGCTGGGAGAAATGTTGAGATCCAAGCATGCTTGGCAGGGGACACCAAAGAAAATACAGTTTTCCAGCTGTAGCAAGCATCTACTAAGCATTTTTCAGAGATTTTTAACTTGGCAAAATTTGGGTCTTATTGTCCACGAAGATAAGAAAAGACGCACTTGACAAGTGGGAGGGACCAACCTCTGCTGCAGAGGATAAAGAATGAAACTTCTTAGTTAAACACAAACCAGCTTTTTCGTTCCTGAACAGTTTTAGTTTAATTTTTTGAAAGAAACAGCTTGTGCAGGCATGGGACTCTTTAGCCCAAATATTTAATTTCTATAAACTTGTGATTGAAAACAAAATCTTTGGAAGGAAAATAACAATAAGTAAAGGTATCTCTCTAGTCGAACACTGAGGACTAAATTGTCATCTCATTTTCACCAGTGGAAAAGCTCTCTGAAGTAATTGCAGTTACACAGAATTTGTCGCTAAATAACTGAAAGCAAAATCTGGTCATGGTAATCCAAACGGTTTTGTGTGATTTATCAAGACAAGCCAACCAAGACCATTTTATACCTGTTATGCCTTTACATGGCAGTGAGGTTTTTCTGAATTATCCTTTTCTTAACATGCAAAATTCATGTTTACAAAATTATATATATACACACAGGGGTATGCCTGTACATTCACAAAGAATATAATGTATTACTCTTACATTACCAGTGCAGCAGTAATCTTACACAGCAAGAAAATGAAGAAAAAATAGTATAAAAGATCAGTTTCTGTTCTGTTTCCCAGAAGAAAAGCTCTGATGTACAGAACACATCAAAGACAATAGCAGGAGAAAGAAAAAATATCTTAAAGTTGTCTAAGGGGTAGTATAAAACACTTCCATTTTGTGATTAAGTTTAGGAATGATGTTTGATGTATGTTGAAACTCTGCCCACTCATATTGGTTAAGTTTGTGAAAGGTTGCCTGTCAAACGCTATGTCAGTGATATGAAAACAGACAGCCAGTAAATCATCCTTCCAATATAAACATCAACTAAAAATAAATAAATGTCTGCAGCAGAATGCCAGCCTGATGTTCCATTAAGATGAATGTTATAAACCATGAAGCAAACTAAATATTGATGACAAGAAATTTGTAAAAAGAGACAGTAGCTTATGCTCAAATTAGGAAACTGTTAGTAAAACTAAGGAACTGAACAGTCAACAGAAAATCCAGCAAAGCCTTTTAAAATAAAAATTGCTGCAAGTTAACCTTGTTGTGACTAATAATAAACCGTAAGTATATGAAAATATTTAGAAACATTTGAAAATTGAACCATGCAGTGTAAACTCATGGTTCTATATGAGTCTCAGAAGTACTTCTTTTCATATGTTTATTCTTTTGAGAACATTGTTCATTATATGTTTATGTCATTGTTTGTTTTTAGCTTGAAAAAATGTAGAAGTTCCCTTCAGGACTGGTTCTTCATGGTGTTAGAAACATATAGTTTCTGGAAACGTATACTGAAACATATACTGAAAAGAAACATATACTGGAAGCAGCTCCTTTCAAAGTGGTGTGACTTGAATCTAATCTGAAACAAACACAGAAAAAAAGACAAAAAACACAGGAGGTGAAACAGTAGAAGGCAGGGAGGAAATCAGGTATAATGAAAATAGGGAGCAAACAAATTGCATACGCTAGCACGGAGCATCTAAGCTTTACGTGAAAGTTACTGGATCTTTTCAATAGCCTTAAAAAAGAATGAGAAAGGTAAGTAATTAAGATAGATGACAGGTTATATAGGTTAATGCACAACTGTAACTACAGCAACTTATTGGCTTTTTTATTTAATTTAAAAATAAATGATATGGGAAAATTACATGGAAAACACAAATGAGAAAAACAGAGGAAACGAAAGGCGCCGAGTGCTCAGGAGCCACACAGCTAGCGGGGAGATGGAGGGTGCGCTTTGGGGCAGTGCGCCGGGCAGCAGGGCAGCGAGAGGGCTGAGTCGCACAAGGGTGGTAAAATCCTGACGTGACTGACCACAGGCAGCAGTGGGAGGCAGACAACTGCATGCCAGACAGCGAAGAGGAGGAAGAGGTCAGGGATGGGAGAGACAAAAATCCCAGGATACTTTAAATTCCATTTTTTTCAGTTATCATAGCCAAAGAACTGAAGACAAGTGGCGTGGGACATGTCAAGCACCTGCTGTTCACTCTGGTTTTGTTTAAAATCCTACGTAGTCTCCACTGTTGGCATCAGGCCTCTTATGTCTAAATAGATAATCAGGCTCTTACGTTCAGGAACGAGGGATTGGTATTTGGTGGCCGTACTTCGCAGATGCTGGCCTTCTGGGAAACCTCATGAACACGCGATCTGAAATCAAGTTACTGTCTAAAAATCGTATTAGTTTGCAAAATGGAAGGAATAAAAGCCTAGGCATGTATCAGCACTTTCCTGGTGGGTACAACAACGTCCTGCGAATCTTCACTGAGGTCCCTGTTACAACAGTGACTGGGAGAAGTACATCTATGTCTCTGCCAGCTTATCTAAGCCGTGCCGTCCCTGAGTGACAGGCCTCCTGCAGCAGATAAAGGCTCTGCACACACAGACATAATTGCAGGATTAAAACCTGGTTTAGTTTCCCACTTACTCCTGTTTACTTTGCTCATTTTCCTCACAAAACCTTTGCATAAAAATATTAAGATATATTGGCAAGACGTGGACAGTCCTTCCAACACATTTATCTCGGGTGTTGGGGGTTTTTTTAATTTGAAAAAGCCAACGACAGGCTCTAGGCGAAGGCCACTCCCTTTACAACCAACAGCTTTTGATTTTCCTGGGACCTTCCTGAAGAAGCAAAGACATTTCCCAGAGATTTCCCCCCCTCCCCCGCGCCCGCAAGGTCAATCCTCCCCCAAAAGTCGAATGTTTTGGGACTGTGTTCCCCCCACCAAAGCCCCGCCGTCCCGCTGAGGGGCCCGCCGCCCCCAAGGCCGCTCCCTGCCGGGGGCCGAGCACCCGCCGCGGCCTAGCTGCTCCCCGGAGCCGGGCAAGCCGCTGTCCCTGCAGCAACCCGGGCCGGCGCGGCCAAGGCCCCGCTGCCCCGCCGGCCGCGGGGCGGGCACCGGCAGGGCGGGCGGAGCCTCCCGCCGCCGCCAATGCGGGCGGGGGCTGGGGCGCCTGCGCCGGCCCGGCTGTGCGGCCCGTCCCGGCCCGTCCCGCTGCCGAGGCGCCCAGCCATGTGGAGCCGCTACCGGGCGGCCGGGGGGCTGCTGAGCCGCGGCCGGTGAGGGCGGGGAGGGAGCTGGGCGGAGCGGGGGGGGGGCCCTGCCGGTCCTTTCCTTTCCTTTCCCCGCCTTGCCCGGCCCCGGCCCCTCCGCCGGCACTCCGCCGGGGGTGGCGGCCGCCCTCCGCTGCCCCGGGCCCCGCCGCGGGCCTGGGCGGGCCCTGCGCTGCGGCCGGCTCCTTCGCGCTCAGCCGGCTGGAGGCCGGCGCCACCCGGGGCTGGGGGGTTGCGTGTTCCTCGGCCCCCCCGCCTCCATCCCCCAGCGCGGGGGTGAGGGACGGTGCCTCGTTCGCTGGCGGGAGCGTGTCTGTTTAAAGGGAAGTGTTATTTCAGGTCTTTGAATCGGAAGTCGTGGAGGTGGAAGAGCGTTTCCGCCAGTGAAAGAGCGCTGCAGTACAGGGTGGGCGAGCAGATCCATGGCTTCACGGTGAAGCAGGTAAGCGTCGCCCTTCGCTTACGCTTCCACTGTGTATAGGTAAATTTTCCCTTGGTTGGAAAGCACCTAAGTGAGGCCAGGAGTCTACACACTAAATATTTGCATAGGTGCTTTGAGTGGTCAGTTAAAAAATGATACAGTAGTTACTTGTTGTTATTCCTCTGCAACCAAATTCTTTAGGTAACATTAGCACATGTTCCTGTAGGGAGCTAACTCTTCTAGAGTAAATAACGCCCCAGGCAGTTGGCACGTCTGCTACAGATGTTGAGCATTCGGTGTGGTCTTCTAAAAGTCCTGACAGATCACTGAACTTCACTGTGTGCTGTTTTATGAAAGACATTCAAGTAATACTTTATCTCCTAAGCTGCTTTTAATACCTTTGTTAAGAACCTGCAATGGAAATAATATGTGGAATTTCTTTTTACTTTTTTAAAGAAAAAAGCAGAAGCAGAGAGTAAAGGTAATTTGCAAAAAGCGATTTCTGGTGACAGAGCTAGTGGTAGTACTGGGTTCCCTGATTTTTCTTTTGCTGCCCTCACCACTGGCATTTGAATATATGCCTTTTCTTGTATTTCTGATTGAACTGTTCTGGTCATAATATCTATACCAGAAGAGTATAGTTCTTTGGATTTGCATACTTCTTTTTTTTTTCTCCCCACAAACCCTAGGAAGAAAGAATTTATTTAATACATTATTTATTATATTAGTATTATATATATTATATATATAGGATCAACAAACTGATAGTTGCTATATCATCCATGATTTATTTGACCTAGTGGCAGTCATAGTGTAATATAGATGTTTTCTTCCAATGCAGGTGACAGCTGTTCCTGAGCTGTTTCTGACTGCAGTGAAACTTAGTCATGACAGTACAGGAGCCAGGTATTTACATGTGGCTCGGGAGGACTCCAATAATCTGTTCAGGTAAAACATTAATATATGTATAGCACATTTCATCTCAGCATCATCTTGTGGTTTCGAAATTGTAATCCAGCTTCATAACTGGATTTTTCTGTGATAGCAAAGAGGATAGTACTTCTTTTGATGGACTTCCTCAGAGTTTTTCAGGTTGGAACGGATGTCATGAGGTCTGTTCAGTCTGCTGCTCAAAACAGGATCAGCACTTAATTCAGGTGCAGTTCCTCAGACGTTTGTCCCGGTGGGCCTTGAAAACTTCCAAAGACAGAGATTGTGCAACCTCTCTGGGCAACCTGTTCCCAATGTTTGACTGCCCATATGGTGGGGTGTTTTTTTCTTTGATATCAAGTTGGAACCTCCCTTGCTTCAATTTATGAACATTGTCTCTTGACCTTCCATCATGCATATCTGTGCAAAGAACCTGTCTTCATCATAACCTCCTTGTAGGTATGGGAAGGCAGCTATTGAGTGCCCTGATGCCTTGCCTTCTCCAGGCTAAATGAGCCCAATTTCCTCAGCCTCTTTTTGCAGGGCATGGCTCCAGCCATGTTTATAGCTCTCCGCTAAACTACTTCAAATTTGTTATCATCTCTTCTGTATTGGTGAGCCAAAAACTGGACCTTCCAATAAACTGCCTTATAGTTGCAAGGTGTAAACCGGTTCTTTTTTCCATAACCTTCCATGAAGTTTTTTTCTGAGCCTTTTGGGTAAAAAAGAAATGTGTTTAGTTATGTGCTGAAAACTTCTGTACTACCTCCAGAAGTAGAAGTGCAGAGGTTGTACACCTTCTAGAAAAGGTGGCTGAGCACTCAAGTCAAGAGTCTTTCTTAAGAACTCAATAACTCTGCATCCTGCTGTATGCCGTGTTAGTTACTGGACAGTGATAATGTTCCCATAAGTCTCAGCTGCAGATAGGAGGTGGGTGGACTTCTCATCACAAATGGCTGCATTCCTCTCTGTGCTCTCTCTTGCAGTATACAATTCCGAACCACTCCAATGGACAACACTGGGGTCCCACATATCCTCGAGCACACTGTGTTATGTGGTTCTCAAAAGTACCCTTGCAGAGATCCGTTCTTTAAAATGTTAAATAGATCGCTGTCCACTTTCATGAATGCATTCACAGGTGAGCCCAAAGTAAATAATACCACTTAGAATGCATGAGGTTTTATTGCAGCAGAGCTGYCTGTCAGCTCTCCTTAATTTCGCTTTGGAGAGCCATTATTATTAAGTGTGAATGTTGTGAGTGAGAAATTAAAAAAACTAACAAGGCAAGGCAACAAAATAGATCTTGTTCAGCTGGCAGTTACAAAGTCCCAATAGAGCTGGATCTTTATAGTATACAACAATGCATTTAATTATATATATGGCAAGAGCAAAGTTTTCATGGTAAAATAATCGCAGCATTAAACTTCTGTGTATTCCTCAGGAAAAATATGTATCATTTAGTAAGTTTCTTCTCTTCCRGTTAGTTACATAAAGGAGAGCTTAAAAATAAATGAGGGCAAAATGCATCTCATTTTCTAAAATTCTGATCTTTTTACGTTTATTTATACACAGCTAGTGATTACACACTCTATCCATTTTCAACACAAAATCCCAAGGATTTTCAAAATCTCCTGTCGGTGTACTTGGATGCAGCTTTCTTTCCATGTTTGCGGCAACTAGATTTCTGGTAAGATGTGGACAGCTTGAGATGTATGCAAACCTTAAATTAAAAAAAAAAAAAAAACAAACCAACAAAAAACCAAACCAAACCCCTCAAACTCCCAACACTTCCTGTTATTAATTTTTTCAGGCAAGAAGGTTGGAGGTTAGAACATGAGAACCCAACTGATCCTCAGACACCTCTAGTCTTCAAAGGAGTTGTTTTTAATGAAATGAAAGGGGCATTTGTAAGTTTTGTGAATTTTTGTTTTAAGATCTTATATGTGGCAATGTGGCTTAAGCTGCAGGTTATCAATGGCATTATTGCACCAGAGATTTCCATTACTCCTTTGTGAAATTTAAGTCCTCAGTAAAGTCAACAATCTGTTACATGATTATTCTTAAAGTTAGCCTGTTGAAAGTTTGTTTACATATAAAAGAGCACCTTGCTAATGGATTTTAGTGTAGAATTTTCTTTTAAATTGACATGCTAATGTAGATAGTTTTATCCAAGTACATGGGACTACAGAACAAAATGCTTATGTGAGGAGGAGCTCTTGTGTAAGTTGTAACTCTGAGGTCTTATTACTGAGCACCTTTTATTTTTAAAATGTGTTTTGATGWCTTCTACTGAAATGTGGTGTTTTCCTCTTAAGACAGATAATGAGAGGATATTTGCACAGCACTTGCAGAATAAAATCCTTCCTGATCACACTTACGGTGTAGTGTCTGGTGGAGATCCATTATGTATTCCTGATCTTACATGGGAGCAGCTTAAACAGTTCCATGCCACACATTATCATCCAAGCAATTCCAGGTATCCTAAATTTGTGACTAACTTACTAGGTTATATAGTGTGTTAGCACTGTGCTCGTATTTTTGTGAGGGAAAACCAGCAATACAGTGTTCCCATTCACATGGCCAGCAACTCAGATAGCCTATGCCCTCCAGCAGCTAGGACAGCACTGAAGCAAGGAATTTGTTCTAGGGAGAGAAGTGAAGGGTGAATTGGAAGCAGGGGTTACTGAAAGAGAGATGGCTGATTTTCTGGAGTACATCTGCCTGCCTAATTATGAGGATTTGTTTTGGATATTTTTGTTTACAGATGTTTCACCTTGAATTCAAATGGCTTGGGGGGAAATAGAACATACTATAAGTATTTGGCGGTAATATTAGGGAGTTTTGATACAAGTAGCGTAGATGAGTCTAGGGGTTCCTACCCTCCTTGAAGTCAACCCAAATTAGAAGTTATAAAAAGAAGTTACAAATTAATGGCTGTTCATTTGCTCCTGAATCACACATTGCTGTATCAGGTTCTAAATAATGGATATTCATTTGAGTCAGATACTAATTCTGTTGGTACTAGTAAGGTATTTAAGCTAAAAGTCAGTTTGAAAGCGATATGGAAGGAAATCTACAGAATTGTCGTTTCTTCTGTACCAATTTTGTGGTCAATGTGTTACTCTGATTAACTCACTTATGGAACATAAGCTTGTGTCATGATAGTGAATTTACCATCCTTTGTTTTTCTCATCATCCCAAGTGTTCTACTGTACCTTTGTTTAGATTTTAATCGGGGAATAACATTTACCGGAGACATACCTTGTGCATGTATTTAATCCWGTGGAAGTCAGCAGTGTTTCTTGTAGGTATGGGAGTGTGCTTGGTAGACTGACCTGCAGAACCCAGCCATGTTTTATAGATCAGTTGAGACAYGGATCATCGTATTTCATGCATTATGTGTGAAGACCGTAAGAATTTTGTCTTCTGAAACTTTAGAGCACTGGGATTCTGGCTTCAATTACTAATATTTTTTCTTGGAACGTTGTATATTGCTGCAACTGAGMGAATTCTGGTTGTTTTTGTGGCTTCTGAAGCATAAAACAGAAGCTGAAAAATCCTGAAATTTTACCAGGAGATCTGTGAGTTTTATGTATGTGGCAAAATGGTGGGTCTTTAACCTAGGCTCCTTACAAAGCATGTTCCATTCTAGATGTGACTGAATCACTGGAAAACACAAGAAATTCAGAATATAATAAAAGCTGTTACTGTAAATTTTGTGTAAAAATCTGATGCTTAATCCCAGTCTTTCATATGAAATGCAGGTTTTTCACTTACGGTAATTTTCCACTGGAGCAACATTTGAAACAAATACATGAGGAAGCATTGATAAAATTTGAAAGAATTGAATCAAGTACTGACATCCCAAAACAGAAACTCTGGGAAAAGCCTGTAAGTAAAAAAAAAAAAAAAAAAAAAAAAATGCACATCCAATCTTGGAATTGCGGAAGCTGAACATTTTAACCCAACCTGCTGGAGTTACTTTGTTTGTTTGTAAGTGTGTTTGTGTGTAAATCAGCTGAAGTATTTTTATTTTTGGTTAAAGTGAGGGAAAAACTACATTTACTTTTGAGTTTCAGTAATGTAATGATTGCGTGCAGTTGTTTATTTTTCTTATTTCCAATTTTCAAGTCCCTCAGCATTTGGACCATTGAAGCATTTATTAATGGGAAGCATTTAGAGCTACTTATACAAATACCGATACTTAAGTGTCAGGAAATATGCCCTCTAATGGTACCTAAACTTCTAAACATTGGTAAATAACTTTTTCCATTCTCCCCCCCCTCCCTTGCCTTCCTGGCTTGTCCAGAAGCTTAAGCATTTCTTTGAAACCCAGCTCAGAGAGTTAATTATGGTCAGATTTTCTTGCTCAGCTCCTCTGTTTTTCCACTTGTAAAAACTGAGATATGAGTCATATTTTTCACGATATCCTGTGTCTATGTATTTACTTATGAATATTGAACTTACCTATGACTATGTAAAATTATTTGAAATCTTTGGGAGGAAGATGCTATGAAGATTCAAGCAGTAATTTTTTATTTGTAACTTCTGCTCTGAGTTTAGTCTGCATCAGACATATTTATTATACTTTACAGAGAGAACACAGTGTAACATGTGGCTTAGACTCATTTGCTGCCGATCCTTCCAAGCAGACAACTGTCAGCATCAGCTACTTGTTGACAGAGTAAGTATATGAAAATGAAATTCTGAATCAGAGGCTCATTTTAGAACTTTAAGCAAGAAGCAGGCATATTTCATGTCCCCCAATCCCTCTTCATAAATGTCATCTTTAAGTTAAATAATGCCATGGGAAAGATAGACAAATCCTCCTTTAGTAAATGGAAGTTTAATTACTAAGCAGAATTTATCCTGTCTTTTTCGTTAGCAGATAGACATAGGGAAAATCAGCCATTATCTTACAGAACTGTTTGCTGGATTAGACTTTTGGGAATGCTGGCTTCCTGTATTTCAATTTCCTGCCATGTGCAAGCTTTTCTCTGTGACCCTACTACTAACTTTATCTACCCTTGCAGCCTAATTTAACTTGCGTTACTGCTAGTTGTAATAAGTGAAGGACGCAGAACTCTCTTAGTTCCCTAAGGTTTGGTGCAGTGTTCGTAACTGACAATTATTTCACCCTTGCTCCCTCTACATTGTTTTATAGGAGTAATTCTTCTGAAATGAACTGAGTGATGCTGGGTATCTCATATTCGTAGCTTGATGTTTTTTTAAGAACTATTAATTTTTTTTCAGTATTACAGACACTTTTGAAACGTTCACGCTAAGCCTGTTGTCTTCACTGTTGGTTGATGGGCCAAATTCTCCTTTTTACAAAGCCTTAATTGAGTCTGGTGTTGGTACAGATTTTTCTCCTGATGTTGGGTAAGTGTTGTAGTTTACATTTCATCACTATAAGCAATATTAGAAAAATCACAAACCACTATTAAGTTGGGAGAAGTCATCTCTCATACAGGCAATTTACACCAGAATAATCTTATTTTAATATTAAAACATCTTAAGAGTTTCTACTGATGAACTATAAATCATTCTCAAGTGTAATTTTTGGCTTGTCAAAATAATTCTATAGAGGCTATGTTAGTTTAAACAAAGTTTTACTGTTTAAAGCTTATGAACAAGAAAAATGGGTAGATAAAAACGTGGTATACCTTCAGTGCCCTAATTTGCTTGAGTTTTTTATCTTGGCCATTTAGTATTACTCAGAAGAGTTTGCTCCTCTTCTCTGTACTGTGTTACCTTTGCTTTTTTGCTTTAATTCTGTGATTTAGTAGTAAGTAGGTTTGGCACAGATGTGCTTTTGTGGAGTTGGCTGCCATCAACTTGCCATCACCTCAGTACTAAAGGGTATTTCTGCCAACACTTACTTATTCAAGCTATAGCTCTTGCAGCCAGTCTTCTGAGCTCACTCTATGCTGCAGACTAAGGGTGGGTGGATTGTCTTCACCTAACTACAGGCTCAGCTGCTCATTGCAGTTTGCCTTTATTGTCAGCAGAAAGAAAGAAGCACTTAACAGGTCATGATTCATCTGACTGATTTTTAGACTTGAGGATGACAAAAATCATGCCTTCGTCTCTACTGGCTGTCTCAGGTGTTTGAGTGGGAAACCTTAATATACTCATCTATGATTTTAATGCCTTAGGGGGTACTCTGCCTGGCTTGAACTGTCTCTACGTGAAGTCATGGGTTTCCTGCGAGTCCTGTGTCATGCATGCCAGTGCCATGCAGACGTCTTAATATCACAGGGCATGGCAATAGAAATYTGTCTTTAGACACTGAAGTAGTGATTCAGTTGTTGTATATTTTCTGCTGAGTCTTTTCTAGGTTGACTATATTAATATGGTGTTGAACCATGCAGTGAATTGGCTTTAATTTGCCTTGGTGACTGTGCTGATGAATCAATTAAGAATAATAACTTTGAGTCCAGAGATCAGTATTCCATAATTCGACATCTGAGACTGTCACTGAATTCCTTCTGTGTTTTTTAGACATAAAATAGTGGATGTTTAGAGTTGATGAACATCTATTGCTTTTTGTTTGTTGGCTTTGGTTCAAACTGCTAGGTGTTCCACATTTCCGCAAGTGTCAATTTGTCTCTCTAAAGATGACTTCTTATGGTTAACCCTGCCTGACAGCTTGAACGAAATTATCTTTACTTTTTTTTTTTTTTAATACTATTGAAAATAATTGAAACAAACATGGAACACTTCACCTTCACCACTTACTTTACAAATGCTGCTTTAAACATACAAATTTAAAAGTGCCACTCACCCGCTTAAGTAGAATATGTGTGTTTGGCATTACAGGTAGCTAAAATTTTCACCTTAAAAAAAGAGACTTCTTTACTTGAAGGTACTTTCAGATGAATGAGAAAGATGAAAAGACCAGCTTCTCTTCTGTAACTTTTTTTCTTTCTCTAATATCATATATGGTATGATTTCYTAACAGTGTGCTACTGCTACTGAAATTGAACAAAAAAATGCTTTTAAGTTCCATTTCTTGCCTCTTTGGTAATTATTTTTCTTTCTATCTAGCTTTTAAAATCCCGTGTGTATGTGGAAATTACAGTTGTTTTTTTCCCTTCTTCTGCCTTTGCTGGCAGGTTTAATGCTTAAGTTCTAGTACTTGTCACTGAGTTGAATATGTTTTATCCTAGGTTTAATGGCTCAACAAGAGAAGCTTATTTCAGTGTGGGTCTACAGGGTATTGCTGAAAGAGACATTGATACTGTGAAACAGATAATTGCTAGAACAGTTGATGAAGTTATTGCGTGAGTAATGCTAAGTTTTTGAGAATACTGTTAGTTCTTTCATACAGTCTTTTACAGTTCGATAGTCATAATATAATAGTCTATAGGCATATAATAATACAGGCATATATATAATAACATGCCTTAAAAATTCAGTTACATTAAAATAAATGCACCAAAGAAGCAGTAATATTGTTCAATACTCTTAAAACTTGTATCTGCTAACTTCCTCTATTGTAGTGTATTCATCAGCATAACATTCAGGAGTTTAATGATATTATGCAGTTTCACTAAATGAGACAGCATGATAAGATTATTTCATATCAATTTTAATTCAGTGTGGAAGACATTATGTTGTAATGCTTCCTTTATCGATGTTATAATTCATTTTCATAACTTCACTTAAAGTGATTAGTGTTAATGGATATGGTTTTCTTCTCTCATCACCCCTTCCCAAAGGAAAGGATTTGAGGAAGATAGGATTGAAGCTCTGCTTCACAAAATTGAAATCCAGCTGAAGCATCAGTCTACGAGTTTTGGACTTGCCCTGACATCTGTAAGTCTGTATGTGTGCCTGTGTGTGGTGTTTTTTTAGGAATGGATAAGAAATCTACTGTCTATGTCTGTACAAAATATGGCTCTTGTAGGCTCTTGATAATGTAAAACTTTTCACTGAAGGGCTTTTCCTTTGTCATCTCATGTACATCTCCTTTCCTTCTTTTCAGTAGCCTTCAAACTGTCGCTGGACTCCACACTGTATGACTTAATCAGGCAGTGAGCCTGTTGTCTTTGCCTGAATAGTAGCTTTGATTGCAGTAGCAAGTGCAACTGCTATCCAATTTTTCATCTACCAATATCCCCAAGCCCTTCTCTGCAGGGCTGCTTTCAAACCATTCATCACCCTACTTGTACTGTTTACTGGTCATTGCCCCAGCCCAGGTGCAGGACCTTGCACTTGGCCTTGTTGAACTTCATGAGGTTCTCATGGGCCCACTCCTCAAGCCTTCCCTGTGGAAGGCATCCCTTCCCTCTAGCGTATCAACTGTATTGCTCAGCTTGGTGTCATCTGCAGACTTGCTGAGGGTGCACTCAATCCCACTGCCTATGTCATTAATAAAGGTGTTGAACAGGATCAATCCCAATACAGACCCCTGAGGAACAGACACCGCTTGTTACGGATCTCCGGTTGGATGTTGAGCCGTTGACTGCAACTCTTTGGATGCAGCCATCCAGCCAATTCATTGTCCATGCATCAAACCCATATCTTTTGGATTTAGTGACAAGGATGTTGTGTGAGACTGTATCGTAAAGGTCTTACAGAAGTCAAAATAGATGACATCAGTTTCTCTTCCCTTATCCACCAATGCAGCCACTCCATTGTGGGAGGACACCAGATTAGTCAGGCACAATTTGCCTTTCGGGAAGCTGTGTTGGCTATTACAGATGACAGCCTGTGTAATTTTAAATGTCATGTGGTAAGGATTCTCTAACTTCCATGCTGTATTCCAGTGCTGTGCTAGCTTTACAATTAGAAGGACTTTCCTCTGTGTGATGTATTTATTTAAAACACAGTACGATAGGTGAACCATTGGCTGAAGGGTGGGGCTCAAAGAGTTTTAGTAAATGGGGTAACATCTGGCTGGTGGCTAGTCACTAGCGGTGTTCCCCAGGGCTCAATTTTAGGGCCAGTTCTCTTCGGTGTTTTTATCAATGACCTGAATACAGGAGTTGAGTGCATACTAAGTAAGTTTGCCAATGATACTAAATTAGGAGGAGCCATTGATTCCCTCGAGGGTAAAGACGCCTTACAGAGAGATCTTGATAGATTAGAGCACTGGGCGATCACAAACTGTGTGAAATTTAACAAGGACAAATGTGGATTCTGTACCTGGGATAGTATAATCCTGGATGTACATATAGATTGGGGCACAACACTGGAGTGCAGCCCTGCAGAGAGGGATCTGGGGGTCTTTGATGGTAAGCTAAATATGAGTCACATAAAGCCAAAAAGGGCCAACCATATCCTGGGGTGCCTTAAGGACAGTATTGGCTAACTGGTCGAAAGAAGTGTTTGTCCCACTACACTCAGCATTGRTGTGGCCTYACCTTGAGTACTGTGTGCAGTTTTGGACTCCACAATGTAAGAAGGACATAAAAATATTAGAACATGTCCAAAGGAGGGCAACAAAGATGCTGGAAGGACTAGAGGGAATGGCTGATGAGGAGCTGCTGAGGATAATAGGCTTGCTCAGCTTAGAGAAGAGGAGACTGAGGGGTGACTTCATTGCTGTCTACAACTCCCTCATGATAGGGAGCAGAGCGGGAGGTGCTGGTCTTTTCTCTCTGGTGTCCGGTAATAGGACATGAGGAAATGGCTTCAAGCTGCATCAGGGAAGTACAGATTGGATATTAGGAAAAAGTTCTTCACAGAGAGGGTGGTCAAACACTGGAACAAGCTCCCTAAGTGTTCTGGTTTTGGCTGGGATAGAATTAAATCGCTTCATAGTAGCTTGTACGGTGCTATGTTTTGGATTTGTGCTGGAAACAGTGTTGATAACACAGGGATGTTTTCGTTATTGCTGAGCAGTGCTTACACAGAGCCAAGGCCTTCTCTGCTCCTCACCCCACCCCACCGGCAAGAAGGCTGGGGGTGCACAAGAAGTTGGGAGGGGACACATCTGGGACAGCTGACCCCAACTGACCAAAGGGATATTCCATACCATATGGCGTCATGCTCAGCATATAAAGCTGGGGGGAGAATAAGGAAGGGGGGACGTTTGGAGCGATGGGTGTGTGTCTACCCAAGTAACCGTTAGGGTGATGGAGCCCTGCTTTCCTGGAGATGGCTGAACACCTGCCTGCCGATGGGAAGGAGTGAATGAATTCCTTGTTTTGCTTTGCTGGCGTGCGCAGCTTTTGCTTTACCTATTAAACTGTCCTTATCTCAACCCACGGGTTTTCTCACTTGTACCCTTCCGATTCTCTCCCCCTCATCCTGCTGGGAGGGGGGTGAGCCAGTGGCTGTGTGGGGCTGAGCTGCCAGACRGGATCAAACCATGACACCAAGGAGGTGGTCATGGCCCCAAGCCTGTCAGTGTTCAAGAAGCGTTTGGACAACACTCTTAGCTATATGGTTAAACTTCTAGGTCGCTTACTGAAAACCAGCACTAAGTTGTTGTAGTGATCCAATGGAAGCCTCAAATAAAGAGTGACTACTTCAACAGAATTACCTCCAGCATATTCTAAAAGAATACTGTTCTTTAAAACACATTAGGGAATTTCCACAGAATAGATAATAATAGATACTACTGAAAAAGTCTGGATGGCTTGTGATACCTGCTTGTCATTAAAGAGGTAAGAAAAAAGAAGGTGATTTTGACAGTTGCGATGCATTTGTTTTCTTTATGCTTTTAAGGGCTTCTTCTTTCAAATGTCTTGGGATTTTTTTATTTTCCTTTGTTTTGTTTTTTCCCTACTGACACAGAGTAGAAATGGAGAAGGTTTTGATATCTTGCCCTGTGGTGTATTTGAAGAACTTTCRACAGTGACTCAAGCAAACTTAATGGTCTCAAACTAGAGAATGAAACTAGAATAAAAATCCTTCTAAAAGAAATATCCTGGGGATATTTCTGGTTTCCTATTTTCTTTCTCCAAAGTCCCATCTATGTTACATGTTTGAGTTACCTTATTATAAATCACTTCATCTGACTGATAGAATAAGTGGGTAGACTGTAAAATTTATATACTACTTTGTCTCTACTGCCTGTTCCTTTTTTCCTTCTTTCTTGGGCTGAAAAATGAATTTATTTTAAATGGGAGGGAGGAAGGAACATTATAATAGATTTCCAGAATACGGATATACACACCTATCAAAAAAAAAAAAAAAAAAAAAGAAGAAAAAAAGGTGGTTCGGTATGATAAAATTAGAGGAGGGAATGGAGAGAACAGGGAACAGATGATGATGGAATAGTCCTTTAATCTGAACAAAGATTTCAGCCTTTTCTTTTCCATTCCGAATATATTAGAACTACTCATTATATGTCTGCTATTCAAATATAAATGATAAGGTGGTTGTGGAACACGGATGCTGYCAGTTATAGAGGTACAGATGGATTGTCCTGCTAACCTAATTATTCTTTCCCATTCAGTATATAGCCTCCTGCTGGAATCAAGATGGGGATCCAGTGGAGCTTCTGAAGATTGCAGATAAAGTCTCTCGGTTCAGGCAGCGCCTTAAAGAAAATCCCRCATTTCTTCAGGAAAAAGTTAAAACATATTTTAAGGTAGGAAAACTTATGGAAAAATATCTGCAGTATTAATTTTTAAATCACAGTTTTTTTATTTGAAATTAAACTGAAGGCTAATTTTTTATAACCATACTGCCTATTTTTAGGTGTAGATGAACAGCAGCACTTTTGAATGAAGCATGTTAATTTTAAATGGTTGAAGTGAAAACTTTTCAAAATGGGAAGAATTGTCTGGTTGGACATTCGGAAACACACATACTAGAACATTGATAAAACCCTAATGTTTTACTGAACTGTGATGCTTGACACTGTAGAAGGGCACATGGGTGTTTCCTAATGAGAAGCTCAAATGTGAACAGAGAATTACAGACCTAGTTATGTGAAATTGTTCAAGTTGTTTTGAAGGGCAGATCTATTATATGTAACTGCCAACCTGATTTAATAGTGAGTAAATGCTGGTTCTCATATACTCAAAGGCAACCAGAGACAGCGGCATCAATTGAAATCTGTTTTCCTACAGGTATTATTAGTGTCTGGAAGTACTAGGGAGCTGTGAAGGTTTTGGCTTTTGTAGGGAAGAAATACAGGTGCAGTAATTTTGAGAATGTCCTTTACTATGCAGTTCTGCTGGGGGGCCTAAGGCAAAAACATGACTCAGCAGGAAGTAATGAGGGTAGTTGGACGTTTTTATATCAGAAGATTATGCACTGTTGTACATTGTGCCTGGAGATTAATAAAGCAGGGGAGGCTAGGAGCAAGGGAGAGAATGCTGTTCATCCTGTCCATTTTATTATGCCTGGATAATTTTGCATTTCCCTCTTCAGCTCTGTAGTCAATCAGGTTTCTGTAATTTTCCCACATAAGCATGGGGGAATAAACTCATAAAACAGAATCCAATTACATTGTCCCAAATTATTGGCAGTGTCTGTCAGTGACAGATGTTGCTGTTTGATGCCTACTTTGAAACAGTCAATTTTTGAGGTCACTGTCTTTTGAATAGCCTCCCAGTATTATATAAAATGGAAGCTGCTTGAGTAATTTTGTTATTAAAATTCCACAGTCTGGTATAAACAAAGAGAAATTCAACAGCAGTTGTGACACGTGCATAATGCATAGAGTTCTCTGGCAGCAAGGCTGATGTAAAGCGTTTCTGAGCAGGATAAGGCATGCACGTTTTGCATCATATGGGATCTCTGTGCACTCAAGCTTGGGCAGGTTGAAAGAGGTGTTTAATAAACCCTCCTGCATTTAACCGTATTCCCCATCTTAGAACATTCTCCAGATAAAACTTGTGGCATGCTGCTCTATAGCGTTATGTACAGTTGTTYAACCTTGATTTAATTAAACTAATGAGTACTGTGTGCTGTTAAGGCATTGTGACTCTGTACTGAAATTTCACAGGTTATTCATGCCTGTTATTGTGGTAAGCTGCCTTTGTTCCCCACCCTTGTAGCAAACTGTTTTATATGAAATGAAGAGTTTAAATTGCCTCTTTGTGATACTTTCGATAATATGCAAGCCAAATGATGCACAGACTGTTTTTATCTACTGCTGATGAAGCAATAATCTGAGGCAAAACAGGAGGAAGTTGCCCTCAAAGTTAATAATGCTTTGTTTTGGGATATATTTCTGCAGGATAACCCACATAGATTGACTCTATCAATGAGTCCAGAGGAAGACTACCATGATAAACAAGCAAAAATGGAAGCAGAAAAGCTGGAAAAAAAGGTCAATGCTCTTTCTGAAGAAGAAAAAACCCAAATCTTTGAAAAAGGTTAACAAGCTTTTTCATGTTTTTATTTCAGTAACTGCTTAAAAGCACAGCCAGTTTTTTTAGCTGGTGTTCTGTAGAATATCTTAAATTCTCAGGCACTTTCCAGCATTTGCTCTGAAAGGGATGATTTTTTTTGTTGGAAGTTTGTGTATATGTGTTCTGGGGCTATGCACTGKAGTGTTTACACTACAGTGTATGGTTGGTGTATCCTGTTAGTTTTAACACTCAAAAATAGAATGAGCAATGTCTCCAGTAGAGCAGAAGAAAGGAAATAATTTTGAAATATTGATCTGCTTATTCTTTCCCATGTTAACTAAGTACAAGACAAATTCCACCATTTACCTTAAAGCTTTTTGAGCATACGAGGTYGCTCCATGCTCCTATAAAACTTATATTTTGTAATTTTATTTCTTACCTTTTCTACTTATAAAGCTAACTATAAAAATAATGTTGTGTTTAACTTATTTTGGGCAATAGCTTAAACTTGGAAACCCTGGGCAATTATCTAAATCTGTGAAAACAGTGATCTAGTCACAGAAATCCTCCAAAAAAGTGATGTTAATCTTCTGAAGCTTTGGTACTAGGCGGGGGTAGGGGAGCAGAAAATCAGATGAAGAGATAAATTGGAGAGTACTTAGAGGTGACCAGCTAGAATCTGAAAGAGGCTGAAATGCAAAATAAACACAACAGCATAGCTGCATCAGTGTACTGACAGAGCACTTGAGTAAGAACTGGGGGGAATGGGTTAGAAGCTTCTTACCTGCAAGGTCTGGGTTGCCAGGGTTGGTGTTCGCAGAGCTCGGTGACAGGACAGGCTGGCAGATGCCACTTCATCTGGGTTTAAATTGCATGTTACTGTAAGCAGGATGTGAAGGGGGGATTGGAAAGAGAATTTACAAAGATACAGTGTTCTGTTTGCCGTTGTGACGTGATTTCTAATCTGCAGAATTTGTTTCAGTAAAATATTTGAACTGTTGATAGAAAATGCTGAACTTTTGTGTTTTTCTGATCYGCGTCACCTCAGTAGGTTTTAACAGCACTTTCACTAAAAGCTGAAAATGACAAACTGGTATTCTGCTCTCCTTACTAGGTTTGGAATTAATTACTCTTCAAAGCAAACCTCAGGATACCTCTTGTCTCCCAGCTCTAAAAGTGTCTGACATTGAGCCTAAAATCCCATTCACTGTGCTGGAGACAACACTTGCAGGTTGGTGTAACCACTATTTCGTCCTCAAAAGAGCAACACTGTTGGATTGTTATCCAGGCGCTTGCCCGGCTGTTGCTCTGTTTTGCTCTTTACAAAGTGTATGTACTGTTTGTTGCCCGTGGTTATGGTCCTTTTCCTCTAGTCCACCACCTGCCATCTCTGTGGTAGGCAGTTTGCAGTGCAAGTGCAGACGCTTCTCACCACCGCCTCTGAGGGGCAATGTGGGGCTGTTCTGGGCTCCAACCAGCCACCCGCCCTTCCCGGGGGTCTGGCAGTGGCACTCCCGATGGGATGCGAGCTCCCTGCTGCCTGCTTACTCACTGCCGGCCCTGCCCCGCAGTCAGAGGAGTCTCGAGGTGGCACGCTCTTGAGCAATCTCACCACTTGCCAAAGACTTACCCAGGGTGCAGCCCTCCTGGCAGCTTGTACAGAGAGCCTTCCTTACCGCTTTCCCTTCCTACCTAGTTTTTACAGAATATGATGTACAGGAGCCATGGGGGAAAAAAAAAAAAAAATCATCCTTCATAACTTCAGTGCAAGTTTCTCCCTGCTTTGTCAGTGGCTACCCCATGGACTGATAGGAAACAAGAAATTGTAGATCTCAATTTTGTTACAGTTCTGTCAAAATCTTGCAGATGATAAAACTGCTCTGKAGTATATTTCTAACAGACACTTCCCTGAAAAAATTGCCAGCAAGTGTCAAGTACTGTGTAATTTTGATACTAAAATGACCTGGTTTTGTGAAAATTGTAATGTGTATATTCTAATGCCCTAAATAAGGGATAAAAACTTCTTGAGCTGTTCAGAAACAAATTACCATTCCTTTATTTGAATGTTACCTCTAAAATGTGGCCTCTGTCAACAGAATTTTCTCATCAAATTGTCCAGGTATCCATTACCTTACCGTAGACAGAAACAATAAAACCCCTTCAGTCCAGCATTCCGTGCAATGTGCAGTTTAAACAAGAAGTGGCTTTGAAGTGCCAACAGAAAATAACTCTTAATATGAAGTTCTTGTAAGAAATTGTTTTGTTTTTATGTGTTTATAGTAAGAAGCTGTTGATTGTTCTTTGCTTTTGTTTTTTTTTTTATCCCTAGCTGATGAAGTTCCTGTCCAGTACTGTGCTCAGCCAACCAATGGGGTGGTTTATTTCAGAGCTGTTTCCAGCTTGAACACTCTTCCTGAGGAGCTCAAACCATATGTGCCGCTCTTTTGCAATGTCATTACAAAGTGAGAGAGTTACTTTCTTAGAAGCTAAAGCAATAAGATGTAATACAGCTTACTGAAATAATACTACTTTTAATAACTTCAGCAACTGTTCGTATTATAGAAGGGAAGTGCTGATAAGTTGGTGTCCTGCAGAAACAGTGGTCTTCCCTCTTCCCCCCAGAGTTGCCAACTCCTTTCCCCTTCTCCATTAGTCTCTGCACTACCTTGTTCCCCAGCATCAACACAAGCATTCCCCCAACAGATTGGAAAATTAATATAAATGAAAAATAGCCTAGCAGAAGTTAAAGTTTTCACTTGGATACATTTTTGGTCTAATTTCACCATGTGGTCACAGCAACACTAACCCCATCATAGGGGAACGAGTGGCACAGGGCAGAACAAGTCACTTGGGCTGGGAGAAATCTGTTCTTTTTATTGGTGATAACAGCTTATGTGGTGTTATTACTTTAGTTCCATATGGATATTGGTAGCAAGCCCATACATAAAGCACACTTTTTAATACACCATTGTGAATTAACAGGATGCTTTAATTGAAAAGCTTGGTGTATTATTTTTTTCTTTCATAAGGTGGGAAGTATTATGTTTGCTTGATAACACCCCAAATTGTTTAGTTGCTAAATTAGTATTGGCCTAAACAGTCTCCTTGGGAAATGGTATATGGATCCTGGTTTTGGTATACACTGAAAATGGAAATAAATCTCTACTGCTTTTCACAGGATGGGATGTGGAGCCCTTGATTACAGGGAACAAGCCCAGAAAATAGAGCTAAAAACAGGTGGGATGTCTGTCAGCCCACATATCATTCCAGATGATTCACACCTGGATGTGTATGAACAGGTAAATTAATCATGAACTTCAAGACGTTGCACTTGCAATAACAACTTTGTCATTAAGGGTCAGTCAGGGCTTCCAGGTAGAGGGTCAGCTAATGCAGATTGAAAAGTTAGTGGAAAAAGAACTCGTGTCTTTTTGTGTAAGATATAAATTTGACAATTACAATTACAGTAACTTAGTATTTTGTTTTAAGGGGAGTGCTTGATGTGGTTATCCATTTTAAGTCAGTGCTTCACTAGCATCTGTCACCGTATTTTTGAGTGCTGCAAAAAATTTTGGAAGCGGAGGGTAGAGGACAGAATGGTATGTTATACAGAGATTGCTGTTAATGTGCGTATGTCGCTGTTAATGTGGTTCAGAAACATGGAATGTTTGCAAGATCGTTAGATCTTAGTATTGGGCATAACAGTCCTAGCAATATCCTCTTAAGATTTTTTTTTCAGACTTGCTGGGGTCTGCTGCTGGCGTGGTTTGCTCCTCATGGATCCTGAAGTTGAATTAGGGAGACTCCTTTGCAGAAAGGTGCATCTCCAGAACAGTTTTATTTGTACTTTATGTGAAAAATAAGAAATTCTGTTTCTGAACTTACTGTTGAGAAGGAGAAATCGACAGGCTTGCTTTGTGTGAAGAACAATCACGTTTCATGTCTGCTCTGATTTTAGTAGCACAGCCTKCATTAAAGTGGTTTTGTGATATGTAGCATTAGGTTGGCATCATTGCATCACTTTCATAAAAAGTTACTGTGCATTTCTCGGGCCATTGCTTTGGTTGTCTTGTGTGAAGGGGTTTTTTTTGTGTTTTGTTTTTCTTTTTTCCTTCAGGGTGTGCTCTTTTCATCCCTGTGCTTGGATAGAAATCTGCCAGACATGATGCATTTATGGAGTGAAATATTTAACAAGTACAGTACATTGAGTTTCGTTCATTTGTTTGTGGTTTTGCATGTTTCGGGGGTTCTTTTTTTCCCTCTTCCTCCAACCATTCTCTTCTTCTTAGAGATCCTGCTTCAGGATTTCTTTTTATAACTGTATCTTTGAATGGCTCCCAGTTTCTAAACCTAATCTTAACTCCATCATCTGAATGAGTGGATTAAATGTGGATTAAATCAAGAGCCAACAGTCTAAGAGCTCTTTGTTGAACTTGGGATGATGAATGATTTGGCATTATACATTCCATTTGTATGGAAGCTTTTGYGTGAGACCTAGAGACCTGCTTCTACTCTTTTTCAGCCCCCGTTTTGAGGAGGAAGAACATTTCAGAGTGCTGGTTAAGAAGACTGCCCAGGAGCTGTCAAATGGGATTCCAGACTGTGGGCATTTATATGCCTCTATAAGAGCCAGCAAAAACCTTACACCTTCTGGAGAACTGCAGGAAATGTTCAGTGGGATGGATCAGGTGAAAAGTTAATGGCATCCTTCAGCGAGGCCCAAATCCTCGACTTTGGAACTACAGTGCTTGTTTTTGCTAATTCTTTCTGTTGGCTTAATCTGTAGTCTTTCTACCTTCYCTTTCCACACAGGTGAAGTTGATGAAGAGAATAGCAGAAATGTCTGATATTAAACCAATACTACGCAAACTACCACGCATTAAGAAGTATTTATTAAATAGTGACAACATCAGGTGAGTTCCAGCTGAAAAGAAAAGGGGCATTTTGTTTAAAGAGAGGCCATGGCCTCTGAATGGGCATTTCTCAGTGCGCTTCRTGGAGGTCTGGGGTTTTGTGAAATGGGAGGTCTGTGGAAAAACTAGAAAAATGCTATTAGTATAAATTCTCCTTGCTTACAGAGTCCTCCTTTTTTTCCTTAAAGGTTCCCAGGAGACAAATACCGTTACGTTGTGTTGTAAGAGTATAATGCAGTTTGTTTTGGATTTTTTTCTCCTAAAAGGAAAATAGTGACATTCTGAAATCTGCTTTATGCATATTTTGGAAAAAGTAAGAGGGCACTTTAAGGTGTTACCTCTTAAGTGGCACACCTGCACTTAAGTGTCAGACGCATTAGTTCCAAAAATAAGTCCATCTGAAGTGACATAAGTTGCGGAGTTTTGTTTTGCAAAGCACGAAATGATGAATAAAATAATGGAAATATCTATACTGTTCAAAACCATGGTAGYTCTGCCTGTAAAGACAGAATACAGAGGACATTAGTTTCTTTGTGAGACATTTATATTTTGCAAAACTGATGTAGTCCTGTCCTGTGCACAGAAGTGGTTTGGCAGCTACTGCTAAAGTTTAGGTCTGAAAGTGTTTTGGGCAAGCAAAAGAAAAGCAATTGGACTGCGACTTTTTGGCATATCAAATGCTGGATTATGAGTATTTTGCTTTTTTCTGTGATAAAGATTATCAGCGACCGCAGATCTAACGTTCTGATGATTTAATAGAAAATGTTTAGGAAGGCAAAGTGGTGTAAATTATAAAGGACTGTCTGAAAACACAAAAACATATTTAAAAACTTGATATGTATTTTTAACAGATGCTCGGTGAATGCTGCACCTCAACAGATATCAGAAGCATCTAAAGAAGTAGAGAAATTTATAAAGGGCATAGCTAGAAGTAAAAAAGAGAGAAAACCTGTTCGTCCCCATGTGATTGAGGTAGGAAATTACTTCATTTGTGACTAGGGCATCAAACACAGTTGGATTTGATCTTGTGTAAAGACCACTGTGCAATCAGGAGAAGATTGTTTGAACTTGGATACCATGTCCGTACAAAGGTGTCTGAAGAAATTTGCAAGAGTCAGCTCTGTGATAAGCTGCTGTGTTTTGCCACAGAGGCTGTCTTCACCTCAATAGAATAGACAATAGTAATCCTGTAGATCAGCTGTCAAGCCTTACCCTGAGGTTACTGCCTTTGCATTGGATGTAGGAAAAGAAATTCTTCCTTTCTCTGTGACATAAAACTGTAATTTCCTTTTTAGCTGAGCTTTACTTGAAACGTTGGCCAAAAGGAAATAGGGCATGACGTGCGGTTCCTCAGTTGTGTAGGAATTTGTTCCGTTTTCTGGATGTTCAGGACTTTTGGCACAAAATGTGCTTGGCTCAATAGAGTTGACAAAGGATCTGCTCTGTCAATATGCAGATCTGTCTTAATTTCTGACGAGATTGGAATAAGCTCCCAGTTCCCTACCCATGAGGGAAATGATAGTCTGAAACTTTTGGGGCCTTATTTAATCTCTGTCTTGGTGTCTTTCATTGCCAAATTACTCTTGAAAGGAAATTTATTTGGCATTTGCTTAGAAGTTCAAATATAAAGAAGTAATCAGGTAGCTTGCTTATGTTGTGAAGACATGGTCTGATGGTTTCAAAGAGGTTTGAAGGGTAGGGGTTGCATTTGTAGTAGTATTGGTCTAAACTGTTGAATCATCTTTTAATACGAGGGCTGGGTCTCTTGTAGAAATCTTCAGAAGTCAAACCCGTGGGAAGCGAAACGCTTACTGGTTTGCAGATCACAAGGAAACTAGTTAATGTAAGTACATTGTTGGGGGGTGTTGGTATTAGGGGGCTGTTACTGATACTGATGGTCCATCTTAAGCTGTTACAGATGCTCTTATTACTTAGAAGCACACCACTGAAACATAATGTGCCCTTCAGTTCCACCCTCTGACTGGATTGTTTCTTTAAACTAGCCATCAAACTTCTTCATCCTTCTGTGTAATCCTTTTTGGTTCTGGCCTGAAGTGGTTTAGCTAACTTCACACCCATGTGTGCAGGCAAATACCTGCTTGTGCTGTGTCTTGTAAGCAATGCTTGTTTTATTTTTATCCTGGTTTCAGAACCAGACTTGTGTGATGTCACTCCCGGTTAGCCCCTTCCTTTCCTTCCTCTCCTCCCTAAATGATTCTGAATGTGAATGACACCTGACAGAAGAGCATCAGTGACAATTAAGAGGCCTGGAGACGTGAAGAGGACTGGAATTTTGGAAGTGGGGTGTAAGGAAGAATGGAGTTTGTTGCAGGGGATGTTTGAGCAGAAATTCATAGAGCTGCTGCTGTTCATAAGTAGTTTGCGTTTTTTTGTGGGTTTCAGTTTCTGAATCTGGTTTCAATAACTAAAATTGCATAGATGTACTGAAATACGGTGTGGTGACCGTGCACTTATGTGGACGCAGAAGTGGAGAGTTATGAACACTGGGTTCAATCAAAGTAAAGACATGGCAGGGGAAGCGTGCCAATCAAAACTCTTTGGTAATAAGACAAGGCCTGCACAATTGAGAAGCCGCTGTGCAAGGGTGGGTAGCTGATGTATAGTTTCCCAAAGCAATTCTGCGTACTGGATTGCTAATATGGGCACAACCGAAATGTCAGTGATTGCAGTATAGGTCAAGTGGCAGCTTTAGCATTTGTGTGTCTGTATCTTTGGCAGAATTTCATAGTTTTCAAAAAAGCCAGAGTTCTCAAATGGATAAACTGTCTCATTTATGCTAACTGTGACAATAATGCATTTTTCTCTTAGGATCCTACTTTCAAACCATGCCAGATGAAGACCCATTTTGTACTTCCCTTCCCAGTGAACTATATTGGGGAGTGCATTCGAACAGTTCCCTACACAGCTGCAGACTATGCAAGGTGGGAAACAGAATCAGCAGGGYGCTTCTATATGTGTTGCATAGCACAAAACAAAATGGAAAGTGTTAGGCTGACCACAGAAAATGGAGTGTCGATAGAAAATGCTTTGCAGTGCATTTGTCACAAATTCTTTATGGAGCAACCTTTGCATGACTAGGTCCAGAAATGCCCTGTTTTAGTAAATGCTGAGGTTAAGTAACGAGGGGCTGCTATCCCCTAACTTTCGAATAAACAGCTCTGCCTACTTGGATGTGTCTTGAGTTGACAATCCTATTGCGTGTAACGAAGTTTAGAAGGCTGCTCTCGTATTTCATTAAAGTGAAATAAATGGAAATAATCACGGAATGTTCCAAAGCAGTGCCACTCTGACAATGATGTCACATTATTCAGCTATTATTAAATACTGAGTATTGTTATTGTTACTATTACAGCTTACAAGAAGCAATGCATTGCAAATGGGAATCTTTGTGAACTTTAGAGGAAGTTGCRAATATTACTATTGTCCAATTCATTTAACATCTTTGCTGTTGATATTTCTCTCATTACAGCCTTCGAATTCTTGCACGGTTGATGACAGCTAAATTCCTACATAGAGAAATCAGAGAGAAAGGAGGGGCTTATGGTGGAGGTGCAAAACTTAGTCACAATGGCATATTCACTTTCTACTCCTACAGGTAACAGCAGGTTAATTCTTTCCTCCTCATGTCTGAGGGGACCGCTGACTGCACTTACATGTATTTTTTTTTTTGACTTAGTTGTAGCTCTCTTTCAAGATCAAGTGAAATAAAAAGAATGTTGAATCACAAGGAAGTGATTCGGTGCTGATGATGTTCAGATTAGTTGCTTAAGGTATATCAGTTTTGGTGATAAACCCCTCCTTGCTTTCTCTGGTTTCTGTCCTTGGGAAAGCTTAACTTATCTCTGCTGGCAACAACCATTGTTGTGTCTCKGTATTTAGATGTTTACGGTCTCAGTACCAGATTTATGTAAAACTGGCTTTCACTTGTTTCTTCCTGGTTTGAGGAGGCCCTGAAAAAGGCAATTCAAGACTATTCTAAATTTGAGACCAGGAAGTAGAATGATGTTGTTCCCAGAGTTTGAAAATACGCAGCTTCCTTTGGTGACTGGCTGGAATCATCAGAGATTCAGCAGAAAGTATTGCTTGTCACGAGCTAAATTGCTTTTTTTCCTTTTCTTTTCCTCTTTTTTACCAGTCCACCTTGGTTTGGTCTTACCAAAGCACTTTCAGATGAAATTTGAACTGGAGATATTAAAGACTAGTTCTAATCCCTACTAAAAATGTCATGTGGCTAGAGTCCTGGCTTAAATCGTTTCCCTAGGTCTAGGCAGCCTAGCACAGTCCTTGGTCAGGATTCCTAGCTAAAATTCGAGCAGCCTCACCTCTCTGTGAAGCTTCAACATGGTAGGACTTGTCCTGGTTGGTATTTCAGTAGTTGTTAACCTGTTGCACCTGTTTTACAGAGAGCAGGAACAGGTGTAGCAGGAAACACAACTTAGAGAAGATATGGCATATCATAAATATTACTGTTGTTGATATTAATGGCAGTTATGCTTACTAAGCTGTTGCAGCAAATTGATAGCGCATTGTAAACAGTGCTGGTTTACCATCTTTTTAAATACCAGTTCTCTACACACTGCCTCGGAACTACTTTTAGGCAACTGAACTTGCTGCATTTGTGTATCTAAAATTCAAAATATTCCTGGTTTATAACACTTCTTTCTTCTGGAAAAAAAAACAAAACCCCAAACCTCTTTTTGTTTACAAAAAGAGGAAGTTTATCATTTGGTTTAATCCCCAGGTATGTAGGTTTGTGTGATGCATAGTAAACTGTGAATGAAACGAGAACAAAGCAATTACAGTATTTCATTTTGTAAGACTAAAATAATTAATTTTACTTTTTTTTTTTTTCTTTTAAGAGACCCAAATTCGTTAGCCACCTTGAAAACATTTGAAAATGCAGTCGAATGGGCCAAATCTGGAGAATTCACACAACAAGATATCGATGAAGCTAAGCTAGCAGTATTTGCTGCTGTAGATGCACCAATAGCTCCTTCAGATAAAGGTATATTCTCACCAGCCTCCCAGCGCTGCCAATATTTTTTTTTTTAATTTGAGTTTAAAGGGAAGAAAACAGTTTGCTAAACTGTATCATATGATAAAATTTGTACTTGGCAGATGTAAGACAATTGCAGTTCCAGTGAAGCAGTCAATTCCTGTTGCTCCCTTTCAGTAGAGAGACTGAATGCATGTGGCATTTCTGAAGTTTTCGTATTGATACTGCTCCTTGATGGCAGGTGAATACAGCTAGGAGATGGAGGTAGATTAAAGAAACAATTTTAGGCTTGGAAAGGGCATTAAATGCAAGCAAATAAAAAGAAATATTGGTCTTCCTATTSAAAAAAGGTTGAAGGATAATTTTCCTGACACAAGTATGCATATTGACTATGAATGTCACTAACCTTTTGTGCATATTTTTTTTTTTAAAGAAGTTAAAGCATAAAAGTTTGTCTGCTACAGTGGAGGGTGTTATCTTCTTTACATATCTGCATACTTATGATGGCTTGGTAGTATCTTCACATCTTTTCAGTTTGCTCACACATTGCTTTGCTTTCCTTGCTTTTCCTTCCCTCCCCCACTCTCAGCTTAATTTCAGTCCAAAACTTGCTAAGTTAGAATATATTCCTTTCCTATACATAAAGGGTTAAAATTAGCATAATTTTAATATGTACTCATACTAACTTATTAAACAAGAAAACTTATAATGAAGCTGACTTTCAGCTGACGGAACTTGGTTTTGATCTGGGCAATTAAAAAAAAAGTAATCAATTTTAGGTGCATATGAGTGAAATGCATGCATATTGAATGTTGGTGTTTGAGCCGAATGATTTACATTCTTTGATATTTGAACACGCATCTTAATGGAGCTATGGCAAATCTAGTGAAACACTGAATAGAAGAACATCGTTCAACAGGCCCGGAAGCTGTTGCAGACCTGTCCCGTCATACTACTGTTATTGATCATTGGGCCCTGCGTCAGGACTTGAGCTCCCTTACCTAACTCGGAAGTCAGCCCTGCTTTGGGCAGGAGGTTGGACTAGTTGACAAATGTCCTCCCAAGCCACCTTTTTTTCCCCCTAAATTTATTTGCCTGACAAAAACCTTTTCTATGATTATTTTGGAGTTCTCTGGTTGTTCATGGACCTATAATATTAATTTTAATATTAACATTAAAATACTGTAGGCAAGTATTCCAACAAAAGCATTAAAGCATTTGTATGCAGATTTCTGTGTGGAGTACAAAAAGGTGATCGAACCTTTGTCTTGCACATATACTACAACTGATTGCAAATTTTAAGAGTTTGTTGTTATAAACCACAAAAAAAATAGAAGCTTCATGAAATGCAGTTTGGCTAAAACATTGTTAGAAAGTACTGAGACTCTTTAGAATTAATCACGTTACAGTGTTTTAGGTTTTCTGGACCACCATTACATTTAGATTTTTGACAATCAGTTGCCAGAATAGAATGCGAATCTTCTTTTTCCTAAATAGGAAACTCTTACTACCTCAGAAAATTAATTTACCCAGTTCTAACCTTTGATATTTGATTTACAGTTATATTGTCTCAGAATGATGGCCTAATGGTAGTCTCCATTCTTCCCTTTCAGCACACGCACCCGTCTTAGTTTGCACTCATTCATGCGCTTAGTTGTAACTGAGATTCCAGTACACCAATGCAGTGCGTGGTTTTGTTTTCTTTTTTTCCTAGGAATGGATCATTTCTTATATGGGATTTCAGATGAAATGAAGCAGTCTCACAGAGAACAACTTTTTGCTGTCAACAGTGATAACCTAGTTGATGTCTCAAACAAGTAAGTCTGTGCTCAACTTAAGAAAATGTTTACTTGAGAAGTAGAACAAAAACCTAATTTGAAGAAGAAAACAGTTTGTGGAAGTTGTCATAATAAAGTTCTTGGATTTCTTCTATTAGCCTTTGTACTACTTTCACTATTTGATTTTGTAACCTAGAAAGAGAGATGATAATTATATCCTGCTTATTGCATTTAAGCAGATGTCATTTCCTCCTGCATTCTGAGTTTGTGGGATATTGTTTTACTTTTCAAGGGTCCAGAAACTGTCTGGAGAAAGTACACTGATATCAATCTCCTGGCTATACGGGCTGGTTCGTCTAGATGCGTAACATTTTGTGCTGCTTTAGATTTCTGAATTCCACTTTAGACTTAAGAGTTCCACTGCTGAAGAATACAAGGTTAAGGAGATAGGCACAGCCCTAACTAGCCTTAAGAATGACTAGGGAAAAAACACTGAGCAAACAAGGGGTACAGATAAAACAGCACTTTTTCCTGAGATGGCAGTATTTTTAACTTGTATAGCAGAGTTATGGATAACTGAATGCAGCAGTTTCTCATTTGGTTTTTTTTTTTTTTCTTGCAGGTATCTTGCAGTTGGGAAGAGCACTCGTGGTCAAGCTGTACTTGGCCCAGAAAATGCAGAAATCACCAAAGATCCCTCATGGGTCAAACGATGAATTGGCGCTGAACATCCAAGCTAATACAAAACAAGCCAATCTGTGTGACTATATAATTAGGTTTTTGTAGTAAATTTTAACTGTGCTATGGTCCAACTTAAATGTTCATTGCTGCTTTTAACAGTGTCCAACAAAACAGTTAAAAGCTGTCCTTCTTGAAATAACTATGTGGAAGTCTTCTAACCGTACAATATTTGAGAGCAAGAATGATTTGCTCTGTTACGGCAAAGACAGACCTTAATATTTTACTGGACTTACTCCTCCAATTGCTTATGAATTCTATGTAAATTAAATATTTTTGTATATGTAAAACTCTAGAGTTTTAAATGGTGTTTGTTTGAAAGCATGTCTGCTGTTGGATATATAAAAACTATGTCTCTCATACTGACAAATTGCATTCTTCGGTGTGGTAATTCCAGCTTTGGTTGCACAAGCCACCTACATACAGGTAGAGGAGCTTTGTGACAGTACATTCCACCTCACATCAAGCCAAGTTTGTAGTGAATTGCAGTGTAGTAGGCAAATCACTAATGAATCAGTGGACAGTGTCTTTTTAAGTTCAACTTATCTTACCAGTTTGGGCAACATTCAGTCATATTTTAATATAGAATCATAGAATCATAGAATCATTAAGGTTGGAAAAGACCTCTAAGATCATCGAGTCCAACCATCAACCCAGCACCCATGCCCACTAAACCATGTCCCGAAACACCTCATCCACACGTTTTTTGAACACCTCCAGGGATGGTGACTCCACCACTTCCCTGGGGAGCCTGTTCCAATGCCTGACTACCCTTTCAGTGAAGAAATTTTTCCTAATA